>CAJQZJ010031933.1:11305966-11339748 GCA_907164525.1 Lophiomys imhausi
ACACACACACACACACACACACATACACACACACACACACACACACATACACACATATATATGAGTGTGTGTGTGTGTGTGTGTGTGTGTATGTATATGGTTATACATGCATGTGTAAGCATCTATGTCTGTTACCAGCAAGGGTCTCATATATGAGTGAAAATATGCAGTTTTTGTCTTTATGACTTTGGATAATCTCATTTAGTATGCTTTCAGGATCCTTACATTTTCCTAAAAATATAATTTATCTTTAGAGCTTAATAAAATTCCATTGTGTACATGTTCCACATTTTCATTATCTTTTCATCTATTGGTGGCCATCTCGGCTGGTAAGACTACATACACTGTTACTAATATTCTCTATCTCTCTGGCTCACTCATTTGCTCACTTGTTCTTTGGTTTTGGCAATTTATACAGGTGTCTGAACATTTGACTTCTTCATGCATTTCAAAATAATAATGCTTTTTATAATTATATACATTATATTTATTCTGTTCCTCTGAAGAACTACAGTATCACATGTTTCCAGATGCCACTGTCAGAAACATGCTCAGTATTGCTATATGTAACTCATCAAAATTAATTTTAGATTGTAATAAAATATACATAACACTGGAGTTGCTATGTTAACCATGTCACATGTACAATGGTATTACAGTTTCATTCATGTTGTTCTGCAGCCATCAGCATTAACTGTGTCCAGAACTTTTTTCTCACAAAGATGACACTCATTCAACAAACATTCCACACTCCTTTTCCCTACCCCCAACTCCCGACAATCATCACTCTACTTTCCCTCTCTATGAATCTGGCTACCTGGGTACCTCAGACAAGTAGACTTTTGTAAATCTAGTAGACTTTGTAAGACAAGTAGACAGTTTGTCCGTTTGTAAGTGGCTTGTTTCCTTAATGCCACGTTCTTGAAGTTCTTCCATGTTGCAACAAATATCACAATGTCATTCCTTTGTAAGTATGAATGTCTCTCAATGGATACACCATGTTTTCTTCATTCTCCTATCGGTAACTGAACATGGTTGAGTTGCTCCTTTCTGGCTGTTGAAAATACTACTACTACAAACATGAAGATTTTGGCTTTGCAAGTCTCTACTCTTGATTTTTTTCTAATATATACCCAGAAATGAAATTGTTAGATCCTATGGTAATTCTTTTTTTTCTTTAAAATTTTAAGTTTTATTTTTATTAATATATTTTAATTATTTGAGAATTTAACACAGCATATCTTTATTATATTTAATGCCCACTCTTTCTCCTGAATTCCTTCCAGTTCCACCCTTCCTCCTTTGCCTCCCACTTCATGCCTACTTTTCTTTTTTAAAGAGACTATCTTGAGCATATGTTCTAGTCCTCTGGCTCTTACAATCTTTTTGTCTCTCTCTTCTGTGATGTTCCCTGAGCCTGAAGTGTAGGGGTTATGTTGTAACTATGTTAATTGAGGACAGGTACCCATGGTCAGTTGTTCTCTGCCTTTTGATCAATTGTGGCTTTCTGTGATGGTCTCCATCTGGTGCAAAAAAAAGAAGCTTCTTTGATGAGAGTTGAGGTACTTATCTGTGGATATAAGGATAGAGATTTAGAATGCAGTTAGAAATTATAGGGGTCATGGCCTCAACCAATCTCAAGTAGTTGGCTAAATTTACAGTACCAGACATGAATTTCCTCCTATTGAGCAGGACTTGAGTCCAATTTGATGGCTCTTGGTACCCCCAGGATATAAGCACTACTATTGCACCTTTTGGAATATTTTGTCATGCTGGTCATTGTAGTTCATAGATATTATAGGCAGATAGGACTACTGACTACATGACTCCTTCCAATACTGAGGTTAATTCTAAGGACCAGGCTTCAGGCCAGATCTGGGTAGATTCCTCCAAGTCCTATGGCTAAACTGTGTGGTATCTTTAGCAATAGAGTCTTTCACTGTCTTTCTCTCGAAGGCACCAAGAGCTATGGCAATAGCCCATGTTTTGGGAGTCTTTTAGATTCTCCTGACCAAGAACTCAAAAGAAAGTTTCCCATGTCTGGCATTTGGGTTTTGTAAGATAGTCTATGATTTTGATGGGAGTACTGTAACACTAAATAATATAACCTGAATTTTATACACACACACACACACACACACACATATTATATGTAATTTGTGTAAAATAATATGGTTTCCTATGGATTTTTCAAATATCCTTAGTATTATATATCCCTCCTCCTTCCTTTTCCTTCTGTGTTGCCCTCACTCCCCTTCCTTAGGTTTGGGATGGTTCTTGCTGTTGTCAAGTAGAGTGTGGTATGAATACCTTTTTGGTCTAGTTGGCAAAAGCATTACTAAGGTCTGTATCTTATCTCACTCAGTTCAGCAGTCCTATGTCTTTTATTTATTATTATTATTATTATTATTATTATTATAATTATTATTATTCAGTCCTATCTATTTACTGGTTCTATTAACTATGGAGAAAGGAGTGATAAAATTACCAAAAATTTGGAGGTATATCTGTATGTTCTTTTTGCTCCACCAGTTTTTGAGTCATATCTTTTGAAACTGTACTATTAGACAAATGCACATTCAAACCTGTTCTGGGTTTGGGAAGAGATTTGACCCCTTCAGCATCACAGAATGATCCTCTCCCCTCCTTGTTAATATAGTTTTTCTAGTATTGATACAGCCAATATATTTTTATTTTGTTTGGCATTTATATGGAATCACAGCCACTTCACTTTCATCTATGTTATACTTTAATAAGGGTTTCTTGGCGATACGCAAATTTTTTAGACAGGGTCTTCCCTAGTTTGGTCTGCCCTGGAACTTAGTATCTATCCCAGGCTAACCTCAAACCTATGGCAGGCCTCTGCCTCAGTCATCCAAATGCTGGTATAACAGGCACAAGCCAGCATGCCTAACTAGGTCTTGTATTTTTATACCATCTGGAAACTCAATCTTTGAATTGTGTGTTTACAGTATCTACATTTAATTTACATATTGATGTAGCTGGATTAATATCTACCATCATACTAGTTTCTGTTTGTTCCATATGTGCTCAGAAGTGAATTGATTCAGACCAAGGTGAATAAAGTAGAAAACTCACTTCCACGTTAGAACACCAATACAATTTAGCCACAAAGTACACAGCAATCCAGTATAATGAGCTGCAAAATTCAGGGTAGATAATCACAATACAGATATAATCCTCACATCTGGGGAGCAGCACATCTTCAGACCCCAGCTGCCACACCAAGGCACTCTCAGTGGTTAAGGCACGTACCTCCTCCTGAGGCACTCCTAACTCCTGCCCCAGTAAGCATGCCTAAATGTGGCCTGCTTGCGATTGTCTTCTCTTGTGTTAATGTTTTTTGGATCAATTTACCAATTCACTTATTATTTATATCTTTACATCTTTTATTGGTTACCCTTGGCCTCATGTGTCCTTAATTATTGAGGCTAACTTCAAATTGTTTCATGTCATTAAAAATGTATTATAAAGATGTTGTATAATGATCTGGTTCCAATTTCTCCTGTCCCTAAGGCTGGAGTAAAAATACTCTAAAAGATCAGAAAGCATAATATCTTGGAAGGATTATAATCCAGAAAGCACTGGGTACATTATTTAGAAAGAATCATTTAATAATAGAAAACAATTAGGCATAGAGCAAATTCTTGCAGGTCCACCTATCAAATCTTTTTTTTTTTTTCCAGACAGGGTTTCTCTATGTAACAGCTCTGGCTGTCCTGGACTTGCTTTGTAGACCAGACTGGCCTCAAACTCACAGTGATCCACCTGCCTCTGCCTCCCAAGTGCTGGGATTAAAGGTGTGCGCCACCACGCCCAGCTCACCTATCAAATCTTAACAGCAAACTATATAAGGATCAAAATCTTTCCAAATACCTTAGTTGTAGCCCAGAATAAATTGTACCTCCAAAATAATCACAGTGATACAAAAATATCCAGTACTTCTGGGAAAATAGTTGAATTTCAGATTCAGGCAAGAAATAAACAGGAGTAACCTCCATCATCCCAGAGAGAAAACAATGTCCAGTTACTTTAAGAACTCTGTAATGGTGACATTGTTTTCAAAGAAACATGAGAGACAACAGCAAACATCCAGTGGCCCGAACAGGAACAATGTGGGAGAATTAGCAGCAGTCCAGTGTGAAGCCAGTGTAGGAGCAGAAGGAGCAAGGAAAGAAAGCAGGGGTGGGTCCTGTGGGCTGAGTATCCTACCATCAAGTAACCCCATTTGAGAGTTTTGAGCAAGGAAGTGATATGAACATGTTTCTATGTCATCCTGGTCATAGCTGGGTGGACATTTAAGTCCAGGGAAAAGTAGCTTCCTGGGTTTGTTCTACTTTCGTTTTTCTAGGGCCCAGTCACACCTGTATTACCCCCTTCCTCCCTTCAAATCCTCACAGGTCCTCTGTGCCAGCTCAGGTTTCTTGGTTAAATGGGTACAGCTGGGGCCAGACAGAGACAGTAGTTACGGACTGTGGCAAGATTCCCAGGGAAGACTTACTTAATGGTGGATTTCAGAGAATATAACCATGACTCACATTTGGGAGTCCCTCGAGAGCAAATTTTGGAACAGAATGGGTGGATTTCTTTTAGTGTTTAGCAGTGATCCACATTATCTCAGGAGTGAAGATTTCCTCCTAGTATAAACGTGCAGGCTGCGTCTGACTTGGACTGCAGAGTTAGGAACTCACAAACTTGAAAGTCTTTCATAAAACCTTCATCTGCTCCCCTGGACACAGAGTGAAAAGCCCAAAGGCTCCTTTGTGTCTCTGCTAGTACAGCACACAGAAGATCAAGACCTAAAGTGAACACATCATACAGTACCCACGAGCAGAAACACTTGCCTCCACACTTGGCTGCACAGTGTGACTCATTGTGTGAGTTATTTTGGTCATCTCTCAGGGATTGTCATCTTACGTGAGAAAGATTGATGGCCCGAGAAGGGCTATTGTGAGGATTCAAAGATTACTCAGGAAAGGAGAGCTCTTACAATTTAACAGAGGTAGAATAAGCTCTCAGGAGTTGTGGAATACTAAATATGTTAAAATGCCTGAGATCATGACTGGGGTTTGTCACAGATCAGATAAACAGGGCTTTGGTGTCATGCTGTTCACTGAGTCAAGCAGCCACACCTGTATTTTGAGGCCGTCAGTAATCCATGTTCTCCACCATGACTCAACTTCTAGTCTGTGTATTTTCTCACTATTGTTTTCTGGTGTGTGCTCTGTTTTTGTTGCTCCAGTAGCACAGACCAGTCACACCTGTATTACCTTCCTGCCTCCCCTCCAGAGTCTCACAGGCCCTCCTTGTCAGCCCAGGTTTCTTGCTAAAGTGGGCACACACAGGGTCAGGAGATAGTGATACTGCCTTGGGAATGAAAAGTCCTGGAAGACCAGACTGGCTCTCAGTGCCTGTCGATACAGCTGTCACAGCTTTGATCCCAGAGACAAGAACCTCCTTGGCTAAAGGTAATTTCTGCTCTTCAAAGTCTCGTGAGGGAAACCTTTCCATGCTTTCTGTCCAGCTCTGGAGGCTTCTGTAACCTTGACCAAGGTACAAGCTACTGGATGAATTAGCATTGCTTATAATCAGAGTGCTGCTTGTAATTTGCTTATTCCCTGCTTAAAGACAACTCTCAGGTGAGGCACTGAGGGTTCTGGCTACAGGAAGGTGAACAACTGGTTCTCTTTATAAGAGACTGGGGACTTAGTACACTTGGTGCTATTAACTAGTTTCTTAGAACCAAACATCTCTAGAGAGACAAACTCCTGATGTGGTCATGGATGACCACATGCAGAATCCTTGGTAGAATCTTCATCCTCTCTGGATGAAGATTAAAATAATGCAGAAGTCTCAGACTTAAATGATGCTGCCTCCCTCTGGAGCTCATTTTCCTAGCAGAGCTGCCTTATCTTGCCTCGATGAAAGAGGAGGCACTTAGTCCTGAAGTGATTTAATGTGTCAGAGTGGGTTGGTACTGGGTGGTGTGGGGAGTATGGGGGAGGTGAGTGGGAAGGTAGGATTGGGAGGAGGGGAGGTAGGGGCATAGAGATTGTACTGTAAAATAAACAAATAAAAATATATATTACAAAAGTCAGTGGGGCAAGTTTGCTGCCAGATGCTCAGGAATTCTCGGCTTAAAAGCAGGAAAGACTGTCATTCAGTTGCTGTGGGGAGAGCTAGAACAGACATGGACATGTACACTCTGCTTTCCTCTAAGCCTGGTGATTGGATGCACAAGAAGTACCTGGGGTAATGGAACCCCTCACCACTGCAACACCCTCACCACTAGGTCTACACCAACACTAAAGGAATGGGAGCTTCCATTCAGGGCTCGTTGACCTTGAAATGTGTTCATTCTAGGCACTTTAAAATACTAATATGTAAAACAAAACAAAAACCAATACTAATCTGGGTGCTAGAAAGATGGCTCAGTGCTTAAGAGCACTTGCTGCTCTTGCAGAGGACCAGGGTTCCATCCCAGCACCCACGAGACTCTGGTTCTAGAGGATCAGACAACCTTTTCTGACCTTCACAGGCACCAGATACACACACGTGGTGCTTGTACATACAGACAAGCAAATACAAAAATAGACAAGTCATTAAAACATTTTAATGTGAATATGGGGTGAGGACTTAGGGAAGCTTTCACTAAAGTTTTTTCATGATATTCTAGGAACATCTAAGAGAAGAATGTTTTTCTTTTTTCTTTCTTTCTCAGAGCCAGACAATAATGGATACCTCTCTACAGTCTTGTGTCCTTTATCCTCCTCAAGAAAGGTTTGAAGTCAATAACACCAACAAAGGGTGTAAGTGTGAATCACAAACCAGTTTGGACCATTTCCATCTAATCTCACCAAGGACTGAAGGGGACTTTCACTTTCTTAGCCACAAATCTATTTGCTCTGGCTGAAATACTTAAAACCTATATATTGAAATCTCAAGGCACTTAGCTCTTTTCTTATTAGTTGTATTTAGAATTGCTTGTTTATTTTGACTAAGATGGTAAAGAAAAAAATTAAACAACATACTGATGACTGGTTTTTCTTGCTATGTAGAGACTTTATAAATCAGGGAAAGATAACTCCATAAGAACTGGCAAGCCTTCTGTTGGAATTGGGGTTAGTAAAGATCTTTTCCCAATCTGTACGTTGCTGTTTTGTTCTAATGACGGTGTCCTTTACCTTACAGAAGCTTGTCAGTTTCATGAGGTCCCATTTATTGATTGTTGCTCTTAGAGCCTGAGCTATTGTTGTTCTATTCAGGAAGTTGTCTCCAGTGCCAATGAGTTCGAGGCTTTTCCCCACTTTCTCTTCTGTTAGATTTAGTGTGTTGGGCCTTATGTTAAGGTCTTTGATCAACTTGGACTTAAGTTTTGTGCAAGATGATAAGTATGGGTCTAATTTCATTCTTTTACATGTCAACATCCGGTTAGACCAGCACCAGTTTTTGGAGATGCTGTCCTTTTTCCATTGTATGGTTTTGGCTTCTTTGTCAAAAATTAAGTGACCATAGGTGTGTGGGTTCATTTCTGGGTCTTCAATTCGATTCCATTGATCTGCTGGTCTGTAACTCACTTATAATTGGATTTTAGCCATATAGTACAGGATAACTATCCTATAACCAATACACAAAAGGGTCAGAAACATAGATTTTGTTAACTGTTAAGGGGACAATTTGCCCTAGAAGTGCCACCATGTTGGTCCCCAGTGCAAGAGGAAGCTCTTAGCCCACATATGACTATTGAGCTGAGAGGTGCTGATATGTAGGGACACTCCACATTGGAGGAGTGGGAAGGGTGGGAAAGGGAGGAGAGGAAGGAGGGTGTTTCTACTGTCAAACTTACATCCTCTTCTCTCTTGGTATCTCCTCTACTTCTATAATGGTGGGATATTCCTTCTTCTCATCAAAAGGAAATCCATCTCAGTCTTGTCTCATTTCTTTAAAACTTCCATGTTTTACTCAATTCCTCTCTTAACCTTGTCCACCACAGGTAGACCTCTTACATCATATCCCCAGACTTAATACTAAAACTATCTTTTGATTCCGATATTCTATTCCTACTACCATTTGTTTCAGTCAGATTTTCATTACTATGACAAATTATCCTTATTACCACCAAAAATTTTTAAAATACTTAAAGGTTGATTTGGGCTCATACTTTCAGAGTTTCAGAGATTTCTGTAGGCTTCATTACGTTTTTTAGGTCTGTGTCAAGACAGACACATGGTATGGTGGAAAGGAACTACTCATCTTGTGGTCGACAGGAAGTAGGCAGAAGGTTCCAACCTTCTTGCTTTGAAGAAGCATCACTAGTAACCAATTAGGTCCTGTGTCCAATAACTCGCTCAACTATGAACTCATGAATGGGTTAATCCATTGATAAAGTTAGAGCTCTCATGATCTGATCACATCTCAATAGTGCTACCAGGTGGGGTTCAAGCCTTCATTATATTGAAGGGGATTATTTCATATTCAAAGCATAACAACATTTTGTTTTCTCCAGCCAATCACAGACAAATCTCAATGAAACTTGTCCATACAACTTGTCTTCTTTAATTCTTGGACACATTTATATCATAATAACCTGTCTCAAATGTGTAATTTATGTGTATTCATACAGTATTTTGTTTGTATATGTGCTACAAAACTTCCTATTTGGAAGTTTACACATCAAATTGGTAATAGTGGCTACTCTTCCTCTTGGAAAGGGAATAGTTTGCCAGTGTTTCTTCCTGCTTTCATATATACACTTGCATATACTTTAAATATGTAATAGCATGTATTAATTCCACGGTCTTTATTAAACAATTTAAAATCATCTTTTAAATTTGTTACAGAAGCTATACATTTATTTTTAAGAAAAGAAAGATAATATCCTATGAACTCTTTCCCTAGATATAATTACTGTTAACACTTCTTTTCTATACATAGTTTTACTGTAATCATTTAAAAAAACCTGTTATATAAACTACACCTTTCATTTCATGATAAATGATATGTGTTATTATTCCCCAAAGACATAAATATATGCATGGGTAAAAAAATCCATATGTAGTATTTTAAAAAGAAATTTGACTTCTAGATTTTTCACTCCTGTTTCCTTCAGTTCATCTTTCCAAGACCATCTTTAAATTTTTTTTTTCTTCAAGTTACATCTCAATCACAATCCCCTCTGTACTCCTTCCTCTGGTCCCACCCTCCCACCCTCTTCCCCCTCACTCCCCCATCCGTTCCCCCTGCTTTTTCAAGTTTAAGGTAAATCTTTTCCCCTCTAACAGCTCCCTCTTTCAGTCCAACAAATGGCTCTTTTTCTTATAACAACAAATATAATCCAAAACAACAAAAATAATTAGGCCACAATTATGAGAATTATAAGGCTTAGCATACATTCCCAATGTCCAGTCCATACGTGTTTGGCAACTGACTTTAACATTCTACTATGCAACCATCTCCATGAGTTTAAAGATCTATATCCAACTCAGTTTCCATCTTAACTTGCATCTCCATTTTAAAAACATCTTCTTAGATCCAAAACACCCTTTTAATTCCTAAACACCTCAAAATTTAGCTATGAGACTATAGTTATCCAGTCTTCAACCACATCCGAGACCTGAGAAGGATAAATATATCTGATTATACAGGAAGTGCAGGGCCAGCAGTTCTCAAAACTAAAAAAATGACCTACAACTGGCTGCCTGGACAGTTCCCAATTTCTCTCCATACATTAGAGCATCAATCTTCGGCTGTTTGGCCTCATTTCTCTGACAGACATTAATTGTAATGCAGGAATTATGAAGGACTTGCTTACCCTGTCTTGGAAGAGCTAGGCTGTCGACTTACCTGCTTCCAAGTTTTGTCCTTTTTGGACAGCAGTCTGTCTACAGTTGAAGCAAGGGATTTTTCTTGCCAAGTGACAGGCTTGCCACTATTTCAACCATCTCCAATTGGAGATTCTTTGATGCTCATTATCTACTTGGAATAGGATAGGGAGGAGCTGCCAAGACCACCTTTAACACACGTATCTAAATAACACACCTCTGTTCTTGCATTACTGGGACCTTCAGTTACACTAAATAAAATGATGGATAACTCAGTCTTGAACAGTCTTCATCTTCCTTTTCTGTAAGAACAATCATTATTGTGTCTGTGACTATCTCCTCTTTTGGACTTCTTTGTCTTATATTCTCTTGGAAATGTCTGAATGATTGGATTCCTCAAAGCTCTGTCTGCAGTAATCAATCCCCACAAAGGGATGGTGAGTTGAGCTCTTGATTTGATACATGACTTCCATGCTCATCACTCCGCCACTTATGCTCTGAACAGAGACTCTGAAAGTTTTACTCATGTCTTCCCCAGTACATCTAGTTTTATGTGCCCTCAAAACAAACTGTGGATCTATCTTCTCAAAACTGCTGAAAAGGTCCATTAATGGCACTACCACCCACTCAGTTCACTCAAGTCATAAGAACAGGAGGTACTCTTAATGATTCAGGAATGTCTCAACCCAACCTGGTAAAGACTGAGGACTTGCCTCATTTCTAAGATGCAATCTCCCTCCTGGGCCACCATCATTCCTCCCTCACTGTCCTTCTTCCAGTTTCATTTGGGTAGTTCTGTCCACTCCCTACAGAGAAGTACCATGAACTACCTTCTTAATACATGAGATTGAACAAGATGGTGTCTGTGTGTCTCTGTTCGTAGGAGAGAGTGTGGGCAGAGGTGAGGAGGCATAAGTCCAGACCCTTGAACATTCAAGCTCTTTTGCATGCAAGGAACTTCATATATTATTTCCTATCTCTGTTTTGTTCTTTCTCCAAACAACCTCTACTATCTTGTTTCCATCTCTTCATATGATTGTTCTCTCTCTTAGTCTCATGATCTGGATTTGAATTCCACTTCTTAAGTCTTTATTGATTCTTCTGTCTAAATCTGGCTTCACTCTTATTGTTCCAGGCTTTGGGCACTTCCCCCCCAAACAAAATTTTTGGTGATTTCTCTCTTTACATGTCTTTTTTCATTTTCTCAATCATTTATAATTTTTATAGGAAATGACAATGCCTGTCTTGCCCTAAGCCAAATATCCAAAGCCCACATAGTGCTTTGCTTAGTTGGGTAGTCAATAAGTAGTTATTGAGTGAATTTCTTTCTTGTCCTCTGTCAAGAAATAGATACAGAATGCCCAAACTCTTGGGAATCTCTTCCTAAATTATTATGTAATTAAACTTAACTAACAGTGACCACAGAATGAGAACTTAAATGATATAGTGGTATGTTTTTTCAATATATAAAACCAGTGGGCTAGCCCAGTCTGGTTCTATGTTGGTTTCATGATGCTACGAGAGGCCAAGGATTCTACCTTTCTGCTTCAGCAACCTTAAGTTTACCTAAGCTATCACTTAAGTGTTTGATGGAGATAACAAGATGACACACGATGTGATAAAGTATTTCCAGGTGAGTCTAGTCTCTTAAGGAACAATTGTCAAAACATTATACTACAGAATACTTCCACTCATTTCTCATGGCCCACACATAGAGCATGACTATATTACTATTTTTGGCTGCAAGGATAATAAAGTATTTTATTTTATTTTTGGGGAACAATGTGCCTGGGTGAGAACTGAGGTTTGCTATCAAGAAGAAAAAGGTCTCAGGAAAGAAATGAAGAATCACTGTTATATGGATAATATGGGGATCTTTTATGGAGAAATATTCTCACCACCCATGATTTGATGGGATATCAGGGTGTGAGGTGAAAAGATTGGATTTCTCTGTGCTTGGAGTCTGACATCTTCCCTATTTTTCTTGTATTTCCAGTCATTCTTAGCTTAATACCATGTAGAGACACAGAATTCCAGGATGAAGAAAAAGGTAGTCTAATTTTTCTGGGAATCGAGAGCAAAGGTTTGTGTTTCTTCTGTGCAGAAATCGAGGGCAAACTAACTTTGAAACTTTAGGTGAGTGAGTGCAGCTGGGAAGAGAAGTAAACCAGTCATACTTCTATCTAAGGTAACGTAGCAGGGTATAGACTAAAATTGATAGCCTTGCAAGCTTGTACTATTCAAAATAAAGGAAGGGACCCTCACCTGGCTGGTCCCCAAATAAGTAACGATGCCACTGAGTAGATACAGATTTTTTTTTAACCCCAGGCACAGACCCCATGAAAATCAGAGCATTAAAGCCATGGAAATGTTTCTGAAAAGTGAAGGAACAGTGGCTTCTCCATCCTTAGTCCTAAGTAACTTCCTCCAAGACAACCTCAGAAATGCTAATATGCCACACTTAGGCAAAGACTTGCTAATCTGGTTTTTTTTTCATAGTATATATCTGTGTGCTAAAAGAAAAGATTTATAATTAAAAGTCAAATCCCTTACTAATGATGAAAATTGGGAATGTATTAATTCTCATAATTGTGGCCTAATTGTTTTTGTTGTTTTTGATTGCATTTGTTGTTATAAGAGAGATTGGGTATTCAGGCTGGCTGGCATGAACCTGTAGATGGATGTGTACCAGGGGGCATACCCACCCCTACCTCATTCTGTTCTAGGGATGGCCTCAAAGAATCAGTAACCCCCTCTATCATGGGATCGTGGGAGAAAGTCAGGTTATTGGAAACTAGTGGGTATCTGTTTTGATAGTTAGCTATGTTTTTAATCTGCCTGTATCCCTAACCCCTGTCCCTCCTATTGGGAATAATAGTTATTCCCTTGATGTGCACTCAGTGCTCAGTTACTGTAGCCCCCTCTCCCTGGTGCTCCCATTAACAAGCCTCCTTCTTACCCCTAGAATGTAGACATCATGAGTGTGTACAATGAGGGGAAAGCACAAAAAGCCTTTCTCTTCTACCATGGCACAGAGGGCTCCATGTCTGTCTTTCAGCTGGTCTCCTATCCTGGCTGGTTCATAGCCACTTCTTCCACAGCAAGACAGACAATCATTCTTAAATAGTGGAGGGGTGAAGCTTATAACATCAACTTCTACTTAGAGCCTGAGGATTAAATCCAGCATGGGCCATATGTGGCCAATTCCAGGACAAAGAATCAAACTGTTGGAGAATCTTCTACTTGAAAACACAGAAAGGCATCTTAAAAGGCCACCATGCCACCTCCTACCCAGACATCCATTTCTGAAGTGTCACTCATTTGAATGTCATTCCATCATGAAGCCCGAGAATCACTTTTATCCTTTTCTGATCTTGTCCACCATCCATTCAGCTACCAAATCTAGTCAAATCACAGTCTTCTTACATGCAACCCCACCCCATGTTCATAGCAGGCCATGGTGGAGAGATGTGAATTCCAAACAATCAGTGCAAGATTCTTCCTCTTGACATAAAGTTATTGTATATTGCATGTATATTGTAAATATGATAAATAACTAAAAGGTAAATCTCAAGATTGAGGTAATATAAAAGATCATTTTCTGTGTCTTGGCAATCATAATAGATTCAGAACATCATCAGTTAATAATTTGACACACAGTGTATACTTGTATTATTGTGACTATTAACCAAAGTGAATATAAAAATGAATCGAATTTTCAAAGTCATTCCAATCAATTTGAATTTCAAACTAATTATATTGTCTTTATTTTACTTTATAAAGTGATTGGAAATTGAAGAATAAGCTCTGATATTTTCTTGAATTTTAGGATGTTTGTGGGGATAGTTTTAAGTCTATTTTTTGTTTTGTGAGGGTTTGGTGGTTTAAGAATGACCCCTATAGACTCATATTTGAATGCCTAGTTCCAGGGAATAAAACTGTTTGAAAGGATTACAAGGATTAGGAGGTATGGCCTTGCTGGAGTAGGCATGGTCTTGTTGGAGGAAGTATGTCACTGAGAGTGGGTTTTGAGGCTTCAAAATCCCATGGCAGGCCCAGAGTCTTTCTCTCATTCTATGGACCAGGATGTAGAACTCTCAGACACTTCTCCAGCACCATGTCTACCTGTGTGCCACCATTCTCCCAGTCATGATGATTGATAATGGATTATGAAACTGCAATTTAATTATCAATTGTATTTATTAATAAGTATAAACTGTAAGATTAGGCCAGCGGAGCAGCCAGCGGCTTGGCAGAGCAGCGGGTGGCCTGGCAGGATATCAGCCGATGGGCCTGGCCCGCCTTAACTGGCAGTCTGATTTATCCTGGGGAAAGAGCCCCAGACCAAGGGTGGCCTACACCACCTGTAACCTAAACTCTGTTAAGTAATATAAGTTGTTATATTAGGCCAGTAGAATTATTGGCAGCTTGGCAGGAGATTTGCCAGAATTTGACAGGAGTCCAGGAGTCCGACAGCCTTGGATTTCTTGGACTGATGGCCTATAAGCTGCCGTGGTCCTTTCCCCAATACATAAATACACCAAGACCTTTTAATGTTTCAACGCTTAACTCTTAGCTAGGCAAACTCTCAATTAGCTACTCTAAGTTAACCCGGATCACTGAATTCCAAACCACCATGTGCCTGTGATTATCTTCCATCATTCTCAAACACGTCTATCTGCTCCCATGTCTCCTGGTGGAATGAGCTAATCCTCTGTGTAAAACGCAGAGTTCCTGTTTTAATCTCAGGAAGTCCCACCTTCCTATACTCCTTCTGCCCAGCTAATTGGCCATAGTGATTTTTATTAACCAATGAAGAGAATGCCTCTCAGAAGGGGTGATAACCAGATCTCAGCATTGAAATCAGCCTATCAGAAGCAATGTTATTAGACCTTCTCCAACAGGACTAACTTTTGAAACTGTAAGCAGGCCCCGATTAAATGATTCTCTCATAAGAATTACTGTGGTTGTGGTGTCTCTTCATAGCAACAGAGCAGTGACTGAGACAGAGGGTTACTTTAGCTACAAGCCACATGGATTGCAGTAGACTATGAGATCCTGAATAGAAACATAAGCATGATAACTTCTCTTCTTCAGACCTCACATATGTAAAGCAGTACATTAGGAATTATAATGCTGTAAACCCACTGCTGAGTTAAAAGTTCTTGGAATGAAATATGTTCCAAAACCTGTCCTGGAATTATCTCCTGTAATACCACCACCAGTGATTCCATTTGGGATATTCCTTGAATCCTGCCTTCATCTCATAGTTTGCCCCTTAGTCCTGTCATTTCCATGTAACAACTTTCTGGAAGGTATTATATGACAGCTTGCTATGTCAGTCACATTGGTTATCTCTTCCTGTTCCCTAGGATTCTGGGGAAAGATGGTTGCAGGCCCTGCCTGATGCTCACACATGCACAAACATGAATGAGAGAGAGAGAGAGAGAGAGAGAGAGAGAGAGAGAGAGAGAGAGAGATGTTCTATGAAGAACCTTGACCAGTGTACATGGGAGTGGGTCAGGGATAGCTACTCTCTTCTACCCCTCAGTAACACAATTCTGCAATGTGCTCTACATTGTTCCCCAGAAGGTCTCAGCAGGAGTAAGACAATCACAAACATTGAACTCAAAAACTCCTCGCTGTGTCAATCTCCCTCATTTTCCTTCTGCAATTCCCAGATCCAACTCTTGTTTTCTGGAGTCACTTTTCATTGCCGCACATGCATACCTTTATCTCAGGATCTGCCCTAGGCAAACAGATTCTTCCAGAGTAAGCATCTTTCTCTTCTACTGTCCACACCTGTGTTGGATTTCTTCCCTCTGTAGTTCTGGTACTGCCTTCACATGTGACTCAGACGTGTACATCACGGTGTAGCCCATTAGTTATATCTTCTTTTCCTTTTGTTTTTTTGAGATAAGGTTTCTCTGTATATCCCTGGTTGTCCTGGAACTCTCTCCATATACCAGGCTGGTCTCAAATTCACAGAGATCTGCCTGTCTCTGCCTCCTGAGTGTTGGGATTAAAAGTATGCACCAATACCTCCCAGCCTATTATGTCATCTTAACACCCTAAATCTGGAGTATTTGGAGGCCATGATTCATCTCAGTCAAAGGCAACACCTTCTCTTTTTGACATCGAAGCAATTTTACTCTTATGGAAGATTTCTTTTGTTTGGCTTTGTACTATTCTTGACAAATGCATAACAATTCTTTAAGAAATGTTGCTAAAATAAATTATCACTGTGCATGCATCTTACTTGATACCAAAGTGTGTTGGTAATATCTTACATTGCAATGGCAGGGCAAGCATTCAGCTCCAAGAAATGTCGAAGCAGATGCTATGCTCCTCAAGGAACATGGAGTTTTAAAAAGCTAGAAAGTCTACTTAGTAACATGTCATTTCATTTCCTCCTCTTCTTTCCCATATGATCCTTCCAACCCCAGGAAACATTGGGCATGAAAGGATGTCCACTCAGGAAAATGTGGGTATAGATAGAACATAATGATATTTCTGGAGATCCCCACAAGTAGCGTTCACTGCCTGCCTCTCAGAGTGTTCTGGGTACAGTCTGAGGGTATGTACTTTGTCCACGTCCTTCATCACATACCTTTAGGTACATGCACAACATGTGAGTGACATAGGAGGAGGAGTCCAAATAATTGAGACAATATTTTATCTCCATTGAGGCAATATATATTTTTTAATGACAGAGCCAGGATTAAGAACAAGATGTCTATAAGGATGAGCAGGAGGTGCTTACAACAATGAAGGCCAACACACAGTAGGGTGGGCTGCCAAGATTATGAGTTCTGTAATCACAGGGGTACATAGAAAGAATAATCAGTGGTATTGAAAAACACAATGTAATTCTGGATTGTGCTTATAAACAGTCACTTCCTGGAAGGAGGCACTGGACATGATAGAGAGAGAGAGAGAGAGAGAGAGAGAGAGAGAGAGAGAACTCATCCATCCTGAACTATGAGGTTGGTGCCATGGTGAAGGATTAAAAAAAAAAAAAAAAAAAGAAGTGGTGCCAGACTCAGGATTGCTCAAGGCTGTGGGTTTTTACATGGTAAATATCTGAAAACAATCCCATAAAGCCATGCACTAAGATTTGCAGAAGAAAGACATATTCCTTGCCTGTCTGTAGCCTGTACAGAACCAGTGTATGTATACTTGTGCACAAGAAAAAATAGATGAAGAAAGGATATATCATGGTATCATTTCTACCATACCAGTTGCTGAATCACAAGTCCTTATGACTTTTCCTGGTCTATGAAATATTCTAATACTGCAAAAGATGCTTATGCTATTTGAACTTCTTAAACTGGAAGCATGGTGACCATATTCAAACTTAGAACTGATAAATGGTGGGCTATTCAAGGGTTTCACACAATCCAGTTCCTCCCCCTCATGTTCTTCCATTCAACAAGCTGAGTGCAAATCATTTTCATAGGCTCAAATTCTCTTCCATCTATTCTTTCGTCCCCTTTGCTTGTGATAGCATCTATACCTATCATTTCCTTTCCTCAGATCTGATTTCCTTTATTATTTGGAAAATACATTTTAAAGTCTCAGCCACAAAAATCTTCAACCTACAATCTGTCCTGCCTGCAAGATATTCTGGAGTAATGGTGGTGTAGAACTTCTGGGAGTAGCCAACCAATGACTGGTCCAGCTTGAGGTCCACACCATTAGAGGGAGCCCACACCCGAATCTGCCTGGATGGCCAGGAAACAGAGATTGGATAGCCCAGATACTCAGGATAGAATCAACACAACTGGAAAAAAAACGTCAGTAAAATGATATCCGGCTATATCATTAGGAATGATGAATACTAATCTATGACTTAGATCAGTACCTAGCCCAATTGTCATCAGAGAGGGATTATCCAGCAACTGTTGGGAGAAGATGCAGAGATCCACAGCCAAATACTTGGCAGAGCCAGGGGAACCATGCAGAAGAGGGGGAGGAAGGATTTTAGGAGCCAGAGGTGTTGAGGACACTATGAGAACATTGCCCACTGTAGAATCAACTAAGCAGGACTCAAGTGGCAAATATGGACCCTGTATGGGTCTGAGCTAGGGCCTCTGCATATATGCAATGGTTGTATAGCTTGGTGATCTTATAGGACTCCCAATAATGGGAGTGGGGAGGTGTCTCTTAATCTTTTGCCTGTGCTTGGGACCCCTTTCTTCTTACTGATTTGCCTTGTCCAGATTTGATATGAGGGTTTGTGGGTAGTCTTATAGTAACTTGCTATGCCATCCTTGCTGGATATCTCTGGGAGGCTTGCTCTGTCACTCATGTGAGTAAAAAAGAGTATCCTGATTTTGTTTATGATCTAATATAAACAGTAGGCAAAGAAAACACTTGTGCTATTGTTGAGGAAGGAAGAAAGGTGGATATGCTGAAGAAATTTACTATTAATTCACTTAACAGCAGAAGAATTCTGACTAGGAGAATAGCACTCAAAAGCCATCTCTGGGCCACATTTAGGGATAGGAAGTAGCTCCAGAAACAAGTAGAATTACAGAAGGCACAAATGCATGTAGCCATCACAGTATGCCCCCATAAAGATGAATATTAGAACATGTCACTTTAAAATGTGTGGTCACAATAAGCTATTTCTCCAAGGCAAGATCTTCCAGTCCTAGTGTAAGGGAGTAGTGATAGGTCCTCTTTCTTCATTATTGACAGACATCCATGAATCACAGCACTACCCTACATGAGGACTCTCACTCACACCCTCTTGCCTTCCTGTTTCTTAACTACCCTTTCCTGGACCTTTGTCTCAAAGGGCAGTTTCACTTCTAGTTTCATGACATATATTGCAACATGTTTTAGGTAGCTATAAAAAAATCTAGGAACCACAAGCAAGAGAAGTATCTGTTGTTCTGAGATAGACTTAATTTACTAAATATGATTATCTCAAGTTGTATTTATTTTCCTGTAAATTAGATAACATCATTCTTGATGTCTGAGAAATTCGTGTGTGTGTGTGTGTGTGTGTGTGTGTGTGTGTGTGTATTACATATTCTTTGTCCACCCCTTTGTGGATGGACATCTAGGATTGTTCCCTCACTATTCACTATTGTGAATATTGCTGCAATAAATACTAATGTGTGTGTATATCTGATATGTTGACTTGAAGCCCTTCAGGTAAATACCCAGGAGAGGCAGAGCTAGGTCACATGGCAGATATACTTTTAATTTTTTGAAGAACCTATATATTTATTTCCATAGTGACTGGATTAGCTTACATTTCCATCAGCAGTACATAGGGTTCCTCCTTTCCACATCCTGTATTTGCATAATGACTCCAGTATCTTGCTCGGGTAACATGTGTTAGTTATCTTACTAGAAAATGTTCAAGCACCAAGAATATGGCAAAGATTTCAGTTTTTGAAAACTCACAACCTCTGTTAAAGCTAATATCTTTATAGGCTCTTCATTCTTTCCTCTTTAAAAATGTTGTCAGGCCATTGAGATAGCTGTGGAAAAAGGTGCTTGCTGCCAAGCCTGATGACCTGCGTTTGCCCCCCAGGACCCACGTGGTGGAAGGAGAAAATGGACTCTTGCAAGTTGTCTTCTGACCTCCACACATATGTGTGGTATGTGTGTGCATGCACACATTGGCGTGCACAAATACACACACACAGGCACACACACAAACACACACACACACACACACACACAAACACACACGCACACACCCGCACAAATGCAATAACTCTTTAAAGTATTGTCAGCTGTTATTAAAAAATACATTTACCAAATAAATCCAAATTGCAACCTCTGGAATACTAATTTCCCTTTCTCTCAACTCAGTGATAGCCACAATTATGTGTTGATATCACTCTAGTCCATTGAATATGAAGATATGCAGTGCTTTTCTCTGTGTGCCTTTGTATATCTATAAGTGTGTGTGTTGCTTACCCACATATATTTCCCTGATTGGTGTGATGCACTATATGTACTTTTCCACTCAGCCATGCGTTTGCATAGATGTCTATTATGGTATGAGAGGCATTAGTTCATTCTCTACAGCTGCTTCAGAGTTTCCAAAAGACATGTTTCACTGTCAGTTGCTTAGCCATTCCTTCAGAGATAGACAGGTAGACTGTTTAATAAACAGTATGGCAATGAACATCCTCCTGAAGACTTCCTTGCATACCTGCAAACCTTACATATACAAGCAAGACCTTCTTTAGAATAGAAGAGTAAATTGAGGGATTGAGGGATGATGGAGTAGGGACATTCTTTGTTTTCAAGAGAGCTCTCTGCATTAGATATGGCTTTTCCCATTTAAACACCTCCAAGGTGTGTCTTTTTCTTGCCCCAAACTTGCTTTTATATCAATTATAAGAGTTTTGTTAGCTCAGTATAAAAGATATATATATATGTATACATATATATATATCTTAGTTATTGTAATTTGTTCATATCTTACAAATAAGCCACTCACTAATCTGACTTCTATGTCTGATTTTCTACCCAAACACCTTTTGGAGCATCATTGACAACATCTTTGTCTGTTGCCTAATCCAGAGGACCCTGGCATTTCACCTCAGACAGTGTTAGATATAGTTGCACTACCCCCCCCCCCCAGGCCTTTTACTTGTATACCAGATATTCTGCACTAAGTCCTGTCTTGGTTTTCTCAACCTTACTAGGTGTCTGTTCCTAATCCTGCTTGTTGATTGCTCCTCATGTGACTTCTAAAGGTTGAAGCTTCTCTGAAGTCAGCCTGATTCTTCCTTCTTCCATATTATTCCTCTAGGTGGTACTATTTGTTCCCATGACTTTAAGCTGTAAGTTTAAGCTAGCAAATGATCTTTGTCCCAGAACTCTCTACTAAACTGCATATTGAACTGTGCTGACTTGTGCTGTCTCATAGCTTACACACATATGTTGTAAGCAGAGCCTTTAATGTTCCCCACAACCTGTCTTGCCCCACACCCAGTTTCTTTCTAAGTTTCTCAAGACAGAAACCAAAGAGTCATCACTGATTCCTCCCTTTCCTAAAGCCCAAAACTCCATCTCAAAACTCATTTTAAAATTTACTTCTGAGCTACATCTCATTCCACTAATCCTCGTTCAAGATCTTTGCCACTCAACAGTAAATGCCAGGCAAACACCACAGCTCAACTGGCTGTGGGTCAGCTGCTAAATGGTCCCCTCTGTCCTCAACTACACCCACTAAGTCCATCTTCTACATGGCTACCAATATTTAGACTCCCCCAGTCTTTCCATTTACATGTACTGTGTAGGCTTGCCTAGATAATAAGTAACAACCTCCATACTCTGGGAACCTCTTTCCTTAACAGTTATGTCAACTTATTAATTTCTTGATCATGCCAAGTTTTGATAGCCTCAAGGCTTTACATGTACGATGCTCTTTCACATCCCTATACCTGGATTGTTTGTTCATATTGTCCTGCTTCCTTTGAGTCATCTTCTAACTACCATGCCTGAAGTTCTTTTCTATCTCCAGTCTTTCTTCACACAGCTTGTCTGTATTTATCTGCTTTTTTCTTCCCTTACTGTCCCTATTACTTTATAAAGTACTTGATAACTGGGACATTTGCTCATTTAACCATTATATCCTCAGTCACCAGCACAGTGTCTGTTATGTTCTTAATAAACATCTGTTGAGTATATTAGTCAGTTAAATGAATCAAAACCTCCAGGAGTGTAAGCTTAAGCATACCTTTCCTCTTTATAAATTGATTGTCTCAAATATTTAATTTGTTAATGAAAAACTAGCATGACTAGCTCTACTGAAAGGAAAATACACCATCCTGCTCCTAACCTTTGATGTCACAGGGAACAATGGAGTTGATGTCTGCATATAAGTTCCCCATAATCACTGACACTATCCCTTTTACTCTCAAACATATATATTATGTGGGATAATGAGAAACATATTGCATGGCCCAGCTACTGTCTCCCTGCTTCCCATTGAGAGCCAGATGACATGAAGAAAGCCTCTGTACTATACTGCTCCTTCATTATTTCCACTGTTATGAGGTCTGTCCTCACAAGACAGGGCACATGGAACTGCAAACCTTCCCGCAAATGGGACTACCACCTCCATGGTCTTTGTAGAATGAATCAACATTCTCCATAACAAATTAGTTTATTTTTAAAAAAACTAGCCTTTGTCTTAATTTTCACTTGATGCTTAACTCAGTGATGGGGTGAAAGATTTCTACCCTTTCCCAAGATACTAGAAAATAATAACAAAAGTCTCATTCTCTATCCACTGCCTTAATCACTGGTATTAATGTAAGCTTCTCACTCTGGATAGGCTTAATATTTGGGTTCAGCCTTAAGTACCAGCTAGTTATAAGCATCTTGACAGTGTTGGTGAAGGAGAATGGAATATCAGTTGGGACAGCAAATGCAGTTTAATTATTCAGTTCAAATATTATGATATACACTTGAGTGTGCCACCAGGGCCCAGTTGTGATGGGCTCAGGCCTAATTATCACACTGCCCAACCTGTATGGGTCTAACACCACCAGGAACATCTCTGAAGTTCAGCAAAGCCTGACTTGTTTACATACTGCTGGAAGACAGTCATCAAAGGACTTGGAGAAGGGTGGTGTTTAGATAGAACTTAGGTGATGCAATGTTTAAATATCAAAGCAAAAAAAAATGTGCTGTGGACAGGGTTTGCATCAGGGTAGGAATTTGAAGTTGATCTAGGAACTGTGTCTTCTAAGAGTATAAGGTTAAAGGAGCCATATCTGATACTCTGTCTTTATCTGATACTCTGGGCCCAGGCTGGACATAGTGGCTACTTCTCTGTTTTCAACTGATTATTATTGGGAACAGATGCTTCATTCTTGGGGCTTCTAAAAAAAAAATACAAGCAGTCCTCCCTAGTTCTGACTGTCCATAGTGGGAAGGATTAAAATCTCTGAATGAATACAGAAGCAACAGTCATTCATCCTGATAGTTTACATAAATAATTAAAACACGTGATTTTGCCCAGTTGGCATCCTTGGAGGAAGAAACGTGGTTCCTGATACTTTGCAGCTAGCTTTATCTGTGCCTTGACAATACAACCTCATTAGGGGTGTGCTGATTTTTACTTTGTTGCTAGGCACAGGATCTTGTCCTCCGCTAAGTCCTCCGCTGTAGCCTTGCTATGAAGAGCAATGACAATGGTCCCACTAACTCTCTGCTCAATGAGAAGCTGTAGTTCTCTTGACGCTAAAGAGCCTTCTCCATGATCAAAGTGTGGCTGTTGATTTAATAGTGGGATTTGTAAGAACAAGTACCAGCTGCCTCCTGGTATGAGCAGTGCTCAGGACCCAGATACAGCGATCCATATATTTTTGTCTTGGTGAATTCTCTTACAACAAACACCCTGTGCTGTGACAGTTGAGGTAGGCTGCTGGCCTCTAGCCAAAGGAACATGTGCAGACAGGGTATGCTCCTGGGAGGATAAGAGTGTGACCCTAGATGAGACTCTTAACAGTGAGAGACAGGGAGAAAGAAGTGGCCACCTCAAAGTCTGACAGGAATCCCAATGAAGGGAGGGGGACACCAACCCACCCCCAAAACCTTTGACCTATAAGTTACCCAGCCTACAAGATGTACAGGGATAAAGAGGGAACAGATATGGAGGGAAGAGTTAATCAATGACTGGCACAACTTGGGACCTGCCCCTTAGGAGAGAACCGTCTCCTGACACTACTAATGATACTCTGATATGCTTCCAGATAGGAGTCTTGCACAAGGGTCTTTGAGAGGCTCAACCCAGCAGCGGATAAACAGATGCTGAGACCCAGAGTGAAACATTAGGTGGACCGGACCTAGGTCTTCCATACATATTCAGCTGAATGGCAGCTCAGTCTTTATATGAGTATCCTAACAAGTGGAGAGGGGACTGCCTTTTGACAGGGACTCTGTTGCCAGTTTCTGGATCACTTGTCCCTAGTGTGGTTGCAATGTCTGACCTCAATGGAGGAAGCTGCTTGTAGGGCTGATCTGACTTGATGTACTGGAGTGAGTTGGTACAGGGAGGGGTAGCTCCCTGTTTCTGTAGAGAAAGGGAGGGAGAAAAGGAGAAGAGGGTGGGAGAATGGAACTGGGAAGAGAGAAGGGAGGGGGCCACAATCAGATTGTAAAATGAATTAATAAAAAAACATTAAAGAAGATTATAACCAAAAGCAACTTGGAATGGAAAAGATTTATTTGGTTTACACATTCTGCTCATAGACCATTACTGAGGGCTACTGTCCAGGTTATTGTTCTATTGCTGTGAAAAGACACCATGCCGAAGGTGACATTTATAAAGAAAAACATTTAACTGGGTTCTTGCCTACAGTTTCATAGAGTTAGTCCATTATTATCATGGCAGGAAGCATACAGACATGGCTCTGGAGCAATAGCTAAGAGCTTTACATCTTTTTTTCCCCCAACATTTATTTATTTCTTCAAGTTATATCTCCATCAGAGCCCCCTCCATCCACCCCTCCTGTTCCCACCCTCCCACCCTCTCCCACCTATCCTACTCCTTCGGTGTGGGGTGCCCTCACATCTCAGGCCCCTCAGTTCATCAGTCATATGAGGGCTAAGAGCTTCCTCTTGTACTAGGGGCCTACATGGCAGCTCCACTAGGGCAAGGTGTTTTACTAACAGGTAACAAAGTCTATGTTCCTGTTCCTTTGGGTTTATTGGTTGTAGTATAGTTATCCTGTACTATATGGCTAAAATCCAGTTATAAGTGAATACATGCCATGTGACTCTTTCTTGGTCTGAGTTAGCTTACTTAGGATAAGCTTTTCTACTTCCATCCATTTGGTTGCAAATTGCCTGATTTCCTTGTTTCTGATAGCTGAGTAGTGTTCCATTGTGTAAATGTACTATAGGTTTTTTGTTTTTTGTTTTTTTGTTTTTTTTTATCCAATCTTCAGTTGGAGGACATCTGAGTTGTTTCCAATTTCTAGCTATTACAAATAAAGCTGTTTCAAACATAGTTGAGGAAACGTCCTTGTGGTTTGGGGTGGAATCATTTGGATGTATGCCCAGGAGTGGTATGGCTGGGTCTTGAGGTAGGGCTATTCCAAGTTTTCTAAGATATCACCAGACTGATTTCCATAGTGGTTGTATCAGCAATGGAGGAGTGTTGCCCTTTCTCCACAACCTCGCCTGCACGTGAGACTTCCTTCTGTCCTGACTTCCTTCTGTGATGGAGTGTGATGTGGATGAAGTGACCAACCAGACTGGGCTAAACCCTCAGAGAACAAGGAGCCCAAAAGATCATTCAGAGCTGTCTCTAGATACCCAGGCCTTTGTACAACTGCATGGAGGAGTGTGAGTCTACCCAGGAGGCTCTCTGTGGCCATGACATCCCTGAGACCACCAAGGTCTCTAAGCAATCAAAAAAAGCATCTTTTGTTGAATGAAGTTTGTGTACCTAGCAGCCTCCCACTCCACCCCATTGTATCATGATTAGATATGTGTTGAAGATCCACCTTCAGACTTCCCTTACTCTTTGGGCCACTCCCTAAACAATTGCCACAGAAATCTTCCTGTGTGAGAACACTGCCAACATCTCAGCAGTGACTCATGGCTCTGCTGTGTTGTGGATTTGCTTTCATCTTTAAGTTGCCTCTCACACTCCCTCCAAAGATAAAGCATGTTTATTCGAGGCTTTAAACTAATATTCAATTTCTTCAAATAAGACATCAAGGAATATTGCTTTCCTTAAAACTTTCTAACCTTAAAAAAAAAAAATCTTAGTCATTCTGACAGGTATTAGATGGAATCTCAGACTCATCTTGAGTTTCATTTTTCTGATGATTAAGGATGTTGAGCATTTCTTCAAGTGTCTCTTGGCCATTAGAGATTCCTCTTATGAATTCTTGGTTTAGCTCTGTACCCCGTTTTTGATTGGGCTATTTGGTTTCTTGGTGTTTAATTTCTTAAGTTCTTTATATATTTTGAATATTAGCCTTCTGTCAGATGTGGGAACTTTACATCTTGATCCTCAGGCAGCATGCAGAGAGAACGATAATGGGCCGGGTGTGGGCATTTGAAGTCTCAAAGCTCCCCTAGCAACACACACACCTCCCTCAACAAGGCCACGACTCCTAATCCTTCCTGACAGTTCACCAACTAGGGTTAGCATGCAAATATATGAGTCTATAGGGTCTATAGGGGTGCATTCTCATTCAAGCCACTACAGAAGCCAAGGCAAGAACTCAAGCAGGTCAAACCCAAGAGGCAGGAACTGAAGCAGAGACCATTGGAGGAATGTTGCTTACTTGTTTGCTCATCCTGGATTTCTTAGCTTGCTTTCTTATACAACATGCTCACCAGAACAGGGGAGGCACTGCCCATAGTAGACTGGACCTATCCACATTAGTCATTAGTGAAGGAAATGCTCCACAATTGAAGTTCCGTCTCCTCGGATAACCCTTGCTTGTGTCAAGTTGACAAAAAGAAGACAAAACAATACAAGCAAACAAACAAAATCCCACTTAACCAGTACAGTATCCCATTTGTAATCTCAACCCTCTGAAGACAGAGACAGGGTATTCTCTAGGAGCAAGCTGGCTAGCTACATTAGGTGAATTGACAATCCATGAACCTATACTCTGTGCAAATATAGAAGATGGAGGGTGATTAAGGAAGATACTTGGCATCAACTTCTGGCCTTTCCATGCACATACGTGCGAAAATACAACCCCCCCCCACACACAGAGTGAGCGAGTGAGAGAGAGAAACTTCATGTGAGTCTGCTTTACAAACTATAACTCTTTATAAAAGCAAAAATATGGTTATTTTATCCCACTAAAACCATTGTATTCAATAGAGAAAGTGAAATAAATAATTTTATTCCAAAAAGTTCACTCCTTGTAACAACCAGCAGTAACGCTTTGGATGAAAACATGGTAAGCAGTTCTGCATCTGATCCAGCTGTCACAGAGAGGGAAAACAGCCCAGGGAGGGCTCATCTTTCTTTTCAGTCTTCCATTTTATTGGGGATGGTTATGATTGATTCTTCTTTTCCAAATCTGAGAGATCTTGAAAAAGTGCCACAGAGCAGTGTGTTTGAAACCCAGAAGTGTGAAGTCAGCACAAGAATTCAAAACGAGAACCTGTAGGTTAGATAGCAGAGACCACTGAGGAATACTGATTTCTCTACATGGCTTGCTCACTTTGCTTTCTTATACCTGCTGGGACCACTCACCCAGGTATAGCACCAACCACGGTGGTCCTCCCACATCAATCACTAATCAAGAAAATACATTACAGACTTGCCGACAAACCAATATAATGGAGATATTTTCTCAAATGAAATTTCTTCTTGCCAGATGAGTCTAGTTTATTTCAGGCTGACAAAAACTAACCAGCATAGCATGAGCAAAGCCTTAAAGGATGGGTCAGGATAACAATGTTTATGCAGGGAGGAAGGGCTTTGAGAGATAGAATGGTAGAAGCAAAAGCAAGGTTTTCTGCTTGGGAAACAACACCCATTACAAGACTGACCTTGATGCACCTCAGTCATCTCAAAGTCAGTGATGTAGGTTTTCCCCAGTTCTTGTGTCAGAATGAGTGGACAGCTCCCTTTGGAGCAGACAGAGATGAACCAACCAGGGAAGGCTGCAGACTCGAATGTTGAGGTTGTGCCATTCTTGTTGTGATAGAAGAGAGAGGGTTTCACAGGTTCCTTTTGCTGGTACAATTCCATTATGTCCCCTTTCTGGTGGGTAAGAGGAGATCCCAGGAAGAAAAATCACCACTGGAATTGTTCACTTGTCTCTAATATTAGTCCCCATGTTCTAAAACAGGCCTGGAGATTTCTGTTTCTTATTAGAGTATTAAGAATCATATACCCCAAATGCATGTTAAGAGTATAGTATAGTAGAAAGATTAGGACATAAATTTCAATTTCATTTGTTTGTCTGTAGCTTGGTATTTTCAATGTTTTGAGATGAATTCTCTTTGGGTAGCCTCAATGCTAAGATTAGAGGCAGGTGCCACCATGCTTCAGTCTCTCTCTCTCTTTCTCTATCTCTCCCTCCCTTTCTCTCTCTCTCTCTCTCTCTCTTGGATTTTCAAGGCAGGGTTTCTCTGTGTAGCCCTGGCTGTCCTGCAACTAAGAGATCCTCCTGCCTCTGCCTCCTGAATGCTAGGATTAAAGGCATGTGCCACCACCACTCTTAATGTGAAGTTTTAGAAGAATAAAACAAAAGTTTTGGAGATTATATAGCATTGGTTTAGCCATTCACTTCCTGTTTCCTACAAATAAAGATGTTCAAAGAGTATTTACATAACAGCATAAATTTTGAGTGAAATGCAATTGCTTTTGCAAAATGTCTCCAATCTTAGCACTATGGATGTCTTTATTGTCAGAGCCTGTCCTTTTGTGTGCTGTAGGTTGATCAAGATTGTCCCTGCCCTCTACTCACTACACATATGGCACACTCTTGCCTCCAATTGTAACCACCTGTCCTAATTAAGGTTTTATTGCTGTGAAGAGACACCATGACCACAGCAACTCTTGTAAAAGAAAACACTTAATTGGGGCTGGCTTACAGTTTCAGAGGTTTAGTCCATTATCATCATGATGAGAAACATGTCAACATGTAGGCAGACATGGTGCTGGAGTTCTACGAGGTGCTAAGAGTTCTACATCTTGGTCATCAGGCAGGAGGAGGAAGACTGAGACACATTTCCTCCAACAAGGCCATGCCCATCCCAATAAGGCCACACTTCCAATAATGCTACTCCCTGTGAGTCTATGGGGGCCATTTCATACAAACTACTACTCTACTCAAAGTATCTTGACATTGACAACTGGTTAAAAACAAAATAATTCCTAGTTGAAGATCATTCTTTTACATTTAGTCATAAAACTGCTATGACTGCTTATTGAAAGGGTTAAGATAATCACTCTGGTGCCCAGAGGTCTAGTTTAATTGACTTATTATAATGTATAATGGAAAGTCATAGTTATTAAGATGCCTACTGCAGAGATTTATCTTTTTTTTTTTCCACAAAAATTATCCCTGAGATTTTTTGTCTGGAAGATACTATGATAAACTCATCCACTTTGCGACAAATTAAGTGTCCTTGTTGTTCTTTTTCTACTTTTTTTTTTTTTACACTGGTCAGTCAGCATAGCCTAGTTGGTGAGCTCCAGATTTAGTGAGAGATCTTATCTTTAAAAAATGTGGGAGAGATGAAGAAAAGACCACACACATGTACATAGACCCATGCCCATACCTAAGAACACACAGACTCTCAAGAGTAATTCTTAAAAATCTTCTTCCTTGATAAAACTTACTTTTGTAAAATAAAAGACAAAATTATTTTTGAAAACTAGTTTTGAAATACCCCTACCCACCCAACCCCTTATTCTTTGGTGATGTATTCTTCCTTAAGTGAACAATAAATCTGTGTAAGGATCATTTGTGATTTGCCTTTTAAAAGATTTGAAAATCAGAGTTTCTGTCAAGTGGGTGCTTTGTGGAATAAATTGACTCCTCTCCCCTGGCCAGGAGAGAGTAGATCCTTTTCTAAACCCACCTTAAGTTGCAGCACAGGCTGTTCTCCATCCTTTGTGCAGAACAAGCAGCATGTAGGCTTTCTCACACCCAGATACATGGGATCCCCCCTGTCCTTCTCAAGAGTCTCCAGATATTGGCATGGGAGTAAGGTTACAATGACTGAGAATGCAAGGAAGAAAGTGGAGTTCAGTTCCTGCTTCCAAAGCACCAGCTCTAAACTAGAGACAAAGAATCAGATGCTGGAGTCCTCTCACCAAACTTCATGTTACCCTGCCCCTCACCAGTGGGCTCAGGCAGGCATCTCATTTGCATAACTCTTTCCATGAGAGAAGTCAAATTGTCATAGATTCAAGAATTAATCTCATGGATCTTTCTCTTTTATCTGACTCTTTGAAGCTTCACAGAAAAAGTCCTCCACCATTTCCTCAACTTAGTCCTCCATTCCTCCTGGGGTTGCCTCTCTTTTCCTTGAGTCATCCTAAGTCTATGACTGCCCTCTATTCTTTTTAAAAATTATTTTAATTTTTATTTATTTGTTACTATTATTGTTATTTTTAAAAAATTCTTTTTTCATTAATTAACTTATTTATTCACTTTACAGCCTGATCGCAGCCCCTCTCTCTCCTCTCTTCCCAATCCCACCATCACATTCCCCTTTCCCCATTACCTCCTTCCTTTCTCAGAGAAGGGGAGGCCCTCCATGACTACCACCCTAGAACATCAAGTTGCAGCAGGACTAAGCACATCCAACCAATGACTGGTCCAACTTGAGACCCACACAGTGGGAGAGAGCCAACCCCTGACACTATTAGTGATACTCTGTTATGCTTGCAGGCAGGAGCCGAGTATAACTGTCTTCTGAGAGTTATCCAACAATTGATGGAGATAGATGCAGATATCCACAGCCAAACAGTAGGCAGAGCTTGGGCAGTCTTGTGAAAGAGTGTGTGTGTGAAAGCTTGAAGGAGCCAGAGGGGTCAAGGACAGACACCACGAGAAGACCTACATAGTCAACTGACCTGGGCTTATGGGGACTCACGGAGACTGAACCACCAACTAAAGAGCATTCATGGGCTGGACCTAGGCGCTCTACACATAAGTAGCAGATGTGCAGCTTGGTCTTCATGTGGGTCCCCTAACAATTGGAACAGGGGCTGTCTTTGACTCTGTTGCCTGCCTTTGGATCCATTTCTCCTAGCTGGGCTGCCTTGTCTGGCCTCAGTGGGAGAGGAAGCCCTTAGTCCTGCTGTGACTGCCCTCTGTTCTAAACTATCCATACAGTGTTCTCCAGACAGGCCAGTTAACCACCTGCGGAGAAAGGCTGAGGACAGACCCACAAGATTAGCCAGAGGGGCTGCCACAAAGGGCACAGGCTACTCACCTGGAACTGTTTGTTCTTTCCTCGGGACTGCAGTGAGGACATTGTTATGAAGGACCCATACACGACTACTAAGATCCTGAATATGTCTTAGCCAAGGTGTGGCTGCGCTTAGTTCTGAAAAGAAAGTAAATGCAGATATGTCAGTACAAAGGCACAGAACATCTCCCCTTTCCAATCTTTTGCTCCTCCATGAAGATAATCTTTACCTTTTCCCCTATTCCTGTTCATTCCTGTTGATTGTGATGTGTGTTGTTTCTGAATGCCGAGCTAGCAGACTGACCCTAGGGGAGGAACAGAGTTAGTCCTAAGTCTCAGTTTGACCCCAGGTTAGAAGAGCTGGTGACTAGCCTCACAGTGACTGCAGGAATATTCTCTAATCTGAGTCTCACCAAGATCCCTTTAAATCCTTAAATTCAGCTTATTGTCCAAGAGAAGCAGCTATTCTAACTCCCCCAGGCTTAAGGTCTAAGGGGGAGAGAGAGCACCAGGGTCAGAGCCAAGCCAAAAGAGATTCTGATCAGTGAGTGAAAGCCACAGGCTGCCACAGCCACCTGATTACGGAGGAACCCTGTCTGCACGCTACAGAATTACAGCTGCTGCTGTGCTCAGCTTCTCTGACAAGCTCTACTGGAGCCCAGGCCTTTTATCCACAACACGAAGGAAGGAAGTTCTGCCTCAGTGGATCTGGGACTGCCTGGCACCCTAGATAATTGCTGGTTCCTTGGGCTGGCGGGCTTGCTAAGCATTCATTGGACTAAATGTCACTTACAGTATGATTGTGACTTACCAGAGTGTCTTAGAAAGGGAGGGCATACTAAGCCTGAAAAAGCAGTAAGCAGGAAATACAGTTACAGATTCTGATCTGACTGAGGAAAGAAACATTATGGGATTTCCCCAGGGTGATGACGGAACGAGGTGATGTAAAATGAAGAACTAGAATACTGCTCCTACTTGTAGGACACAGTAACAAGTGCAAGGGTAGATGAGGAGAAGACCTGTTCTAAGTCCTGTGTAACTTTTAACCTGGTACAAGTCACCTTGAGGTTACTTGAGTAGATGCTCTACCTTCTCCCAGCTAACACTCATGTTGTTTCTCCACCAACAATCTTCACCCAAAGCAAAGCCCACATCTCACCATAGTTAAGTCATTATCTTGTTATAGGAAGAGGAAGCCTGACTGACTGAGCACCTACTAGGGGTGCTCCCTTCTGACCCTGGATTAGGCACAAAACACACCCAAACAGCAATTTCTAACACAAACAGATCCTTTATTAAGCAATACAGAGACCCGAGGTGGCTGAATCTGGATCAGGCAGAAACAGCAGCAAATGGCTCGGCAAGAATGACTTTTAATGGGAAAAAGGGGGAAATCCATGCTAGGACGAACTAAAATGAGTTGATAGGTTCTGTTGGGACTTGTTAGTTAGTGTAGCCAAAATAGGAAATTTTGAGAGCTGGATCTCGGTGGTTACCCCCAGGTTAATTCAGGAGGCATAAGGCAGTCACCAAATAAGGGAATCTAGTAGTTTAACAAGAGAGAGGGAAGCAGGAAGGGCAGGGCCTGTTGGTGCCATGTTTGCCATGCTTGGAACTATTAGAGCCCTTCAACGCCTGGTTGTCAGAGTGCCTATCATTAGATCTTTCCAAAAGGAAATCAATGCAATGACTTTGATGCCTTTACCCACATCTAAGTTCATAGTTTACCTCTGATAGACCCCCATCATACTTCATTGGCTTCCATTTCAGGGACATAGCCCCTGAGTAAGGAAAGGCATGTGGAGGCAGCTGTGGAAAGTAGGAGGACCAAATACTGGAAAGACAAAAGGTACAACCAGCCAAAAGACTGGCTCAGACTGGAAGGGCCCAAGGAGAAACAGCCCAACTTGGATAGCTAGGAACTGACCTCATCAACTGAAATAACTCTGAGAGTTTGGTAGCTTGGAACCCAAGGTCAGTGTGTGGATCTAATTTGGGAGCCTCTTTTGTTCACTGCTGTAGAACATGAGAACTCTGAAGTTTCAAGGTTGCACAAGTGTCTTTGTTATGGTTTCTGATACTGTGAAGAGGCACTATGACCACAAGAAGTCTTATAAATGAAGCATTTGATTTGGACTAGCTTCCCGTTCAGAGGTTTAGTTCATAGTTATAATTGTGGGAAGCATGGCAGCACACAGGCAGAACTTGTGCTGGAGAGGTAGCTGAGAGTTCAACATCCAGATTGGCAGGCAGCAGGAGAGAGTAAGACCCTGGCCTAGCTTGAACATCTGAGACCTCAAAGCCTGCCCCCAGTGACACAGTTCCTCCAACATGGCCACACCTATGCCAACAATGCCATACCTTCTAACTGTGCCACTCCCTATGAGTATATGGGGTCATTTTAATTCAAACCAGCACAACAAGACATTCACAACTTTTATTCCTCCAGCAGGGCAATGAATACTCAGTTTGTCTTAGAAGTATGAAGACAGGTCTTTCACCCATACCAATTCCTGGAAACCCACAGTCCTGTACTTGGGAGACATCCCAGCTGAAATATTAGTCATATCCTACAATCTGGAGAGTGTTGGGAGAGGGAGATAAAAATTCAAGACCATGCAAAGCAAAACTAAACATTGCCAGTATAGGCCCCTGTTGTATGGAGAAAGAAAGGCACCACTGTAAAGAAAGCTCTCATGGGCATCAGACACTTGCTCAGTACAGACTCAGCAATAACATAAACCGTTAAAAAGACATTCATGTTGGGGTTAATCTTGTGTTCTGGTTATTCGGAAGCTGAGTTCTATGCCCCTGTCCAGACTGCAACCTGATACTGGGGTACTGTATTAACAAATGTGCTATAAAGTATGCTCCCCATTAATCCTTGATTGGTCCATAAATGACTGGGGCTTATGACTGGGCAGAGGGGATAGGAAGGTGGGACTTAGAATGGAGTCGGGTCTCAGGAGAGACCACGAGGAGAGAGAAGAGAAAAAGAGAATGTGGCCAAGAGAAGTTCACCCTGAGGACAGGCTGATGGAG
>CAJQZJ010031933.1:11339758-11363024 GCA_907164525.1 Lophiomys imhausi
AGAGAATGTGGCCAAGAGAAGTTCACCCTGAGGACAGGCTGATGGAGCAGAAGTAGCCCGGAAGACACCAGATCTGGCAAGTGACAGGCATTTGTGTGGGTTTTAACAGGTGGAAGAATTAGTATAGCTCAGAACCTACGCAGCATAGTGGTTACAGCTTATTAATAAATTACAATGTCTCTGTGTTGTTTATTTGAGAACCAATAGATATTAAGGAGTAAAAGGGTGTGTAGAAAACCCCCAGAAAAATAATTTCATCTTTACATACATCCATCAGTTCAACTGACCTTGACTCACTCCTTGGGTACAACGGCAGTTTCCAATTTTTGAGGGTCTAAAATAAAGCTAATCTGACACCCCGTTTTCCTCCTTTCACTTTTTCAAATTCCTCTCCCCATACCCATCCTCAAGTCTAGCAGGATTTTGACTTTGCTATATTTCTCAGTTTTCTGGTTTGTTATTTATTCTCTTGAATTGAACACATTCATCTAATTTTATTTATGAATTTCTTCCCATTTGGGCTGAATGTTTTTCTCTTTCTTAATTTCTTAAATTTTTTAGTCCTGATGTTTTCCCTTTTTGTTCTAATCTTCACATTTGATAGTTTTTTTAACCTTTTTAATTAAAGGGGTTGAGAATTAAATTTAATATTCATATTTTATCTTTCTTGTTATTTTTATTTATTAATTCATTTTACAATCCAATCACAGCCTGTTCCCCTCCCTCTTCTCTTCCCAGTCCCATCCTCCCACTTTCTTCCCCCTTCCTGTCTCTTCCTTTTTTTCTCAGGAAAGGGGAGCTTCCCCTTCCTGTACAAACCCACCCCAGTTTATCAGTTCAGATCAAGACTAAGAGCGACTTCTTCTGTTGAGGCCAGACATTGCAACCATGCTAGGGATGGTGATCACAAACTAGCAACATAGTCTGTATCAAAAGTCAGTCCCCTCACCACTTGTTAGGATATTCATATGAAGACTGAGCTGCCAATCAGCTGCGTATGTGTGTGTGGAGGGGTGGGCTAGGTCCAGTCAGCCTATTGTTTCACTGTGGGTCTCAGCATCTGTTTGATCAGCTGCTGGGTGGAGCCTCTCATAGGACTGTTATGCTCGGCTCCTGTTTGCAAGCATGTCAGAGTATCATTAATAGTGCCAGGAGTTGGCTCTCCTACATAGGGTGGGTCTCAAGTTGTGCCAGTCATTGATTAACTCTTCCCTCCATCTCTGTTCTCTCCTTATCCCTGTACATCTTGTAGGCTCGGTAACTTACAGGTCAAAGGTTTTATGGGTGGGTTGATGTCTCTCCCTTCACTGGGATTCTGTCAGGCTTTGAAATGGCTTCCTGTTCCTCATTGGGAGGAGTCTCACCTAGAGTCACCCTCTTGTCCTCCCAGGAGCATACCCATTGGAGGTCTCCAGCCTATTTAAATAAGCCCCCATCCCTTCCCTCTCTCAGCCCCCTCATCTCTGACTCCCTCTCTCCCTACCCATGATTCACTCCCTAATTCCCCTCCCCACACTCTCTCACACTCATTTCCCTCCCTTCATCTACTTTCAGTGTCTATGCTTTCCCTTCTGAGTGAAATGCAAACATTCTCCCTTAGGCCCACTCTGTTAGCTTTATTGGGTCTGTGGGCTGTAGTATGGCCATCCTGGACTATATGGCTAATATGCACTTATAAGTGAGTACATACCACCTGTGTCTTTCTGGGTCTGGGTTACCTCACTCAGAATGATCTTTTCTCGTTTCACCCATTTGCCTGAAAATTGCAAGATTTCCTTGTTTTTAATAGCTGAATAGTATTCCATTGTGCAAGTGTACCACAGTTTCTATATACATTCTTTTGTTGAGGGACATCTGGGTTGTTTCCAGTTTCTGGCTATTATGAATAGAATAAAGCTGCTATGAACATAGTGGAGCAAATGTCCTTGTGGTATAGTGGAACATCTTTGGGTATATGCCCAGGAGTGGTATAGCTGGGTCTTGGAGTAGAATTGTTCTTAATTTTCTGAGAAAGCACCATATTGATTTTCAGAGTGGTTGTATAAGCTTGTATTCCCACCAGCAGTGGATGGGAGTTTCCCTTTCTCTGCATCCTCGTCAGCATGTGCTGTCTCACCTGAGTTTTTGATATTAGCCATTCTGACAGGTGCAATATGAAATCTCAGAGTCATTTTGATTTGCATTTCCCTGATGACTAAGTACTTTGAGCATTTCTTTAAGTGTTTCTCCTTCATTAACAATTCCTTTGTTGTGAATTCTCGGTTTAGTTCTGTACCCCATTTTTTAATTGGGTTATTTGGTTTGTTGGTGTTTAATTTCTTGAGTTCTTTATATATTTTGAATATTAGTCCTCTGTCTAATGTGGGGTTGGTGGAGATCTTTTCCCAATCTGTAGGCTGCTGTTTTGTTCTTTAAGCAGTGTCCTTTGCCGTACAGAAGCTTCTCAGTTTCATGAGGTCCTATTTATTAATTGTTGATCTTAGTGCCTGAGCTGGTGGTGCTCTGTTCAGGAAGTTGTGTCCTGTACCAACAAGTTCAAGGCTTTCCCCCACTTTGTCTTCTTTTAGAGTTTGCATTAGATTTTGCTTCTATTATGCATCTGGTTTTATGTTGAGATCATTGATCTATTTGGACTTGAGTTTTATGCTGGGTGATAAATATGAGTCTACATCCAGTTATACCAGCACCATTTGTTGAAGATGCTTTCCTTTTTCCATTGTATGGTTTAGGCTTCAAATGACCATAAGTGTGTGGGTTTATTTCTGGGTCTTCAATTTGATTCTATTGATCAACCAGTCTGCTTCTATGCCAATACCATACTGTTTTTATTACTATTGCTCTGTAGTACAGCTTGATATCAGAGATGATGATATCTCCAGATGTTCTTTTATTGTACAGGATTTTTTTTTTTTTTTAGCTATTCTGGGATTTTTGGTTTTCCATATGAAATTGAGAATTGTTCTTTCAAGGTATGTTGGTATTTTGGTAGTAATTGCATTCAATCTATACATTGCTTTCCGTATGATGGCATTTTTACTGTGTTAGTCTTACGTATCCATGAGCATGGGAGATCTTTCCATCTTCTCATATCTTCTTCAATTTCTTTCTTCAGGATCTTGAACTTCTTGTTGTGAATGGTGTTGTTTCCCTAATTTCCTTCTCAGTCCATTTATCTTTTGTGTAAAGAAGGGCTACTTTTTTTTTTTTTAGTTAATTTAGTATCCAGCCACTTTTCTGAAGCTGTTTTCAGGTCTTGAACTAGTTTATTCATTTTCTTCTCCAGCTTGTTTATATTTGCCTGTATGTCTGTAATGCTTTATCCTTTTCCTTCCCTGTTTGTTTGTAGTTTTCTGGATTTCTTTAATGGCATTTCTCCATTGCCTTCATCTGTTGGACTGTGGTTTCCTTAAATTCTTTAAGGGATTAATTTTCTTCTTTTAACACTTCTATCATTTTCAGAAGTATAGATTTGTCAATCTTTTCTTGCATTTCAGCTGTGTTAGGATGGTCAGAGCTTGCTGTACTAGGATAGCTGGGGTTTGGTGGTGTCATATCTCCCTGGTTTTTGTCGAATTTGTTCTTTCACTGACCTTTAGATATCTGGTTGTGTTTGACACTGGCTGGTTGTTTCTGTTGCCCACTGGACTTCGTGTACCAAGGAAAGAGCTTTGGTTTGGAGGCTGTATGTTCCTGGTGACCCATAGCCATATTAATAGGACTATGGGTGGAGCCATGTGCTGGAGGCTGGATCATGGTGAGTTACCCACAGCTCACCTTTTTTTTTGCTGTGTCCCAATTAGGCTCTTAGACCGGGGATTAGGGTGGTGTGTGGGACTCTAACCTGTATGATCCTGAGATCTGGTGGGTTTTCCTGGAAAACCAGCAGCACCACAGATGGAAGGGTGGAGCCAGGGGCATATCCCCTCTGTGTCTGCAGGTCTGAGTCCAACCATTCCTGTAGCCTGGGCTTGTAGGTAAGATCAGCCCCAGTAATTGCCTGGGAAGCATAGGTGCAGGTTGTGCCACTCAGCCAGCAGCACAGTGACCCTGGACTGCTCCAGTGCACCTGTGCCTGACCTCCTGCTGCTGTAGCCTGTGTGAGTGGTCCAGGGTTTAGTTCGTGATGCTCTTGCAGGGGAGCACACAGACAGATTCTGGGTCCTCCAGTCAGTAGTTCTGTGACTCAGGCCAACTCCTGCTATTCAGTCACAGTGTGAGTTGGTAGTTGCCATGTTGGAATCCCCTGAAAGAATGTCCTAGTGATCTTACTGCTCCTGTGGGCCTGCTGGGACTCAGGAAGCTGGAGAGGGATGTTAACAGGAGGCTGAGGCCATGAGCGGGACCTCATTTCACTCAGACCCAGGAGTTCTTTCCAATATGGAGAGCAGGGCTCTTGTTCCTGTAACTGACCATTCCTGGTGCCTAGGTGCCTGTCATGGTGACTTGGCTAGTCCAGCTTTCGCTGGGTGAATGGAGACGAGGTCTGCATCTCTCAGAGAGCTGAACAACAGAAGTACAGTTTCACATTGACAGAGCTCATTTTCCCACCATTCAAACAGTGCCTATGCCCATTGCCACCATGTTGGAATCTCAGATTTTTATCTCTTAATTACTCGTTTGTGTTTTTGAACTTTTTAAAATCATTGGTAAATTTTCATTTCTAATTTTTTTTCTAGCCTTTTGCTCCTTTTCTAGCCCTCCATAGCATTCAACCCCACTCTTCCTTTTCCATTCATTTATTTAACATAGCTTCTCTTTATTTTCCTTTCACTTGTCCCTTTCCCTTAAATCACTTAGAGTAATTTTCCTGTCTCATTTTTGGGTCATTGATGATATATTATGGTGTACTTGTGGGCTATAGTATGTTTTAACTGTATTTCCATATCCTGTATGATGTGATGTTTCTGTTACACAAATTTACTTTGTCTTTATTGAGTGGTGCTGGTATTGAGACTTGAAGTGTAGACTGATCAATAGGAAGATGACCTCTACATCCAAAGAACATGCATAAATAACAGCACAGAAGTGCAAGAAACATGGAAAAGCAAAGCAACATGACTTCTCCAAAATATCATAACTATTGAACACAAATTAGGTAAAATTCCAGTCAAGATTTCAAAAGTTTACAGGTATAAATTATCAAGGACTGGAGATGAATATAAACAATTAGGTGAATCTAACCCATGACTTTTTATAGAGAAAAAGTCTGCAAAATGAAATAAAAAAAACTCAACAATGTCTATGAAAAAGTTGACTATATGGAAGAAAACTTCACCAAAAAAACTGACATTAATGAAATTAATGAAGCAGAGTTTAAAAGAACAATGTATAATATCAATCAAAAAGATGGTTCTTTGAAAACTTAGTAAGATTTACAAACCCTTAGCTAATCTAACAAAAAGAAAGAGGAAGAACACTCAAATTGATGAAATTAGAGATCAGAAATTTGTTATGAGCAGATGATATCTGTAATAAAGATAAAATTTATGTATAACAAATATTTATATACAATGATTACAATAAATAATTTAGAAAAAGGGGACTGTCATTATAACTAGCTTCAAAGAAGTACAGAACATCTTTAGAAATCATTATGAAAATTTGTATTCTGGAAAGCTGGATGACCCAGAAAAATAGAAGAATTTCTATGTGCATATCATCTACCAAAACTAAGCCCAGAAGATATGGACAATTTAAACAGCCTCATTACAAGCAACGAGATTGAAGGTGATATTAAAAACTTCCTCCTTTCAAAGAAAGTTCCAGACCTAGACAAGATTCAGTGGAAAAAATAAAAATGTAGAAAAATTGCCACCAAATGGATGGAACTTGAAAAACTCATCCTGAGTAAGCTAACCCAGACTCAGAAAGATAAACTCAGCATGTATTCACTTATAACTGGATTTTAGCCATATAGTTACAGGATAGCTATCCTGCAATCAACAGACCCAAAGGAACAGAAACATGATCTTTGTTACCTGTTGTTGGGACTCTTCCCTCTGGTGGAGCTGCCATGTAGGTCCCCCGTGGAAGAGGAAGCTCTTAGCCCTCATGTGTCTGATGAACTGATGGGGGCTTATATGTGGGGGCACCCCACACCAGAGGAGTGGGACAGGTGGGAGAGGGACAAAAGCATGGGAGGGTGGAACCCAGAGGGATGGAGGGAGGGGACTATGATGGAGATGTAACTTGAATTAATAAATGAATAAGAAAAAAAAAAGAAAAAATTAAAAAAAAGTCACAAACCAAGTAAAGGGCATAGTAGATAACACCACCAATAGGTCCATTTAATCAGTGGGAAAAATATCAGGAATGAAGGGGATTTATGAAATGCTGCATCCTAACAAAATAAAGAAAAATAAATAAACAAGGATGAAAACAATGTGCAAGAACTCTGGGATGAGATCAAAACCCATACCTAATATCCACAGGGTAAAAGGAACTGACATCAAGAATAAAGTCATGAAGACTATGCTCAAGAAAATATCGACAGAAAAAAATCAATTTAGAGATATAAACAGACATTCAAATGTAAGAGACATTTATAAGTACAAATAGACATGACCAGAGAAAAGCTTCCCCAAAACATACTGTGTTAAAATGTCAAAAATACAAAGCAAAGAAACAGTATTAAAATAAAAGCTGCAAGGGAAAAATACCAAATCACCTGTAAAAGACAGAAACATAAGAATAACACCATATATTTTTTTAAATCAGCAACCTTCAAAGACAGAAAACCATGGAATGATACCCCCTCCCCCCTTATTGAAAATAGATTCATGTTGGATATGGGGTGGAAGCCGAGATAACTCACTTCAGATATGGAACCTTAAAATGAGAGCTTTATTTTCTAGGCTTAGGGAGGCATCCAGTTCTGGATCTGAACCATGTCCCCAAAGGGAGTTTGCACAACATTTTTAAAGGATGGGAACATAAAGCAAGGTGGGGCTGGGGAAAGCTGCAGTGTTATCCAATTGTATTTTGACTGTATGGGTTAAGCAAGGGAGAATCTGTTGGAGACTGGGCCTGATCCAGGACACCTGGCCTCAAGGTGTCATCCTCCTAGACGTTTGCTCTGGAGCTCAGTGTGATAAGAAGACAAAGGATAGGGTCAGCTTCATGTAGTTAATTAGGGCATAACAGATAATTGGTTATATGTTTTTATAACTTAGGTACCTCAGTTTAGGTAACAGAAATTTCTATATTCTTTACCAGTTGACAGAAAATATTTGGAGAAATGGGATAGGAATTCATTCCTGGGCCTGGGAACATGAATTGGTTTGACCTTGCCAGCAAGCTGGAGAAGTTGTCCATGAGATGGCTGGACTCAGACGACTATCTCCTTACATTCTCATACAATATATCCTGATTAGAGTTTGCCCTTCCTCTACTACTCCTAGTTTCTCTCTTCCTCCCCACCCATCCAGATCCACTACCATCTCTCATTAGAAAATAACAGGTTTCTAAGAGATAATAACAAAACATAACAAAATAAAATAGAATAAGATAAAACAGAATCCATCACATTGAAGTTGGACAAGGCAAACTAAAAGAAGGAAAAGAGTCCCAAGAGAAGGCACAAGACTCAGAGTCCCACTTGTTCACATACTAAGAACTCTAACAAACCAGCTCTTACTAAATAGAGAAGAATCAAATCATCCCTTGTATCTTATAAGATCATAGTTCAATAAAACCAGAAGTTAATAGTAATAAAAACTACACATGTATGGAGGCTAAACATTGCACTTTGATTGTACAATAATGAGTAAATCATTGAAGAAATTGGAGAGGAAATTTAAGTTTCCAGAATACAATGAAGGGAGGATGGGATGTTGTCTTTTAGGATGTAAAATATGAAAGAGAAGTTCTTTACTGCCTATTCCTGACTACCTGCTCCTAGGCTTTTCTTAAGTATTTCTCCCATTGAGTCTCTTGGCATTTTCTCTGCAAAACACTGTTAACTCATATGAATGAACCTCAAGGATGTGCAGCTGTAGGTAAATGTATACTTTATGATCTCATTTCAGTAAAAATTAAAACATATAAAGCTAAACAGTATATATTTCAGGGATATTTGTATATGCAGTGATATTATAATGAAGTCCAAAGGAATAGTTGCCATCAAATTTAGGGTGACAGGTTGCAGATGCAAGATGTTGGGGAAGGAGATGGAAAAGAAGATTGACAAGTGAGGCTTCCAACAATCTTTTTATTCAGCCAGAAGATGAAACCTCAGATATATTTGCCATAAGTAAGCATTCACATATACTCAATACTTATTTTGAACCACAGGAGCAAAACATGGGTTCTGAAGAGATTTCTTTAATACTGTAGAAATAATAGAAACATCACACCAATAACAATAAATTTTTTGTTTTCTACAATCTCGTTAAAATCTTACAACAATTTTGTTAAAGGTATATGTAAATCAAAATAAAATATTATTTAAAAGGTAGATCACTATATCAAGTAATGTAAATACAATAGGCCTGTCTCATGCAGTAATTTTATTAATCTTTTTCTTCTCCTAGATAGCATTCTTTCTCAAATAAAGAATTGGCTTACCATATGTTTGACCTTTGCTTCTATCTCTGTCTCTCTTTCACACATTTTCTCCTCCTATTTCTCCTCCTTCTCTTCTTGAGTGCTGAGATTACAGGGGTGTGCTACTATCCAGAATTTTTGCTTATTTTTCTATGGAGTTCATTATTCCCCTGCAAAATTTCCACACCATCAAAGTTGCTCTAATTCATTCAGTGAGTCCAGCCCACTGTCTACATGGCTTGCTTATTTCTGCTGAGCCTACAATAACTCTGTTCTGTCTGGCTATCTTCTGGGGTCTTCCTTTGCCATGCAGGTTCACCTTCCTGTTCTCTGGTGAAGATACCCTAGTTCAAAGAGGCCACATTTTTTTGGGCAGACACATTATCTAGCAGTTCTTCAGGCAAAACACATGGAAACAAACCATTTTTAAACTTTATTTATTATATAATGTGTAGGTGTGCGTGTGTGCATGTGTGTGTGACATGGCATATGTGTGAAGGTCAGAGGATAACTTGTGAGTCAGTATTTACTTCCACTGTCTCACTGTGGGTTCCACAAATGGAACTCAGATCATCAGACTTGTACATCAAGAGTTTTTGCACACTGTGCCATCTTGCCAGCTCTGAAAATGAATATCTTTGAATTGTTCATTCTACTTTTATTCTTAATTGATAAAGTCTGTGGGTAAGGACTTGTACCATGGAAATTTTTTTCCTCTACGAAGTGCTACTCTAATGGCCTCTAGTGCACATTGTTGTACTGGGGTAGTGCAAAGCTACTGTGGTGCTTCCATTCTTTGAATTGGGCTAGTTTTAAATTTCTAGCAGTTTAAAGATATTCCCACTATCTTCTCTTTCCCCAAAGGACTGATCCTCTGATTCCAATCATCAAAATTAGTTTCACCTAATCTTGAAATTCTTATAAATGAACCCAAACATTACATTCCCTTTGTGTCTTCCATTCTCAGGACTTTCTCAGAATTCATCTAGCTGAGCATCAGTGATTTCCTGTTTTACTGGGTAGTATTAAATATATTGTGTGCTTATCTATTCACTGATTGATAGAAATATGGGTTGTTTTTATGCTTAGAATATTATAAAGTTTGATTCTAGGACTTGAACATTTTTATACAAGTCATTTTTCACAGCTCACTCTTAAATTACTCAAGAGGTAAAGGCCTTAGAGAAGGAAATATAAAAATCAGCAAGAAACACACATTTTAATATAAACTTTTATTTCTACAGAAGTGCACATATAGTCCTGATTGTGATTAATCTGAGTATATCTACATAGAAAATTACACCTAGAAGATCCAGGGAAGCGTTAGTCAATCTGCAATCCCCAGGGAATATGATGCAATATCTAGGAAGGGGTTTTAATTTACTGGGTGTAAGGTTTTGCAGTTTAGCATATGCCCCTGGTAATTTTGATGTTGTTTCAATTTTGAGAAATGCAGTGAAAGAAGTACATTTCAACTCTCCTGTCATTACATAAGTATTTGGGTGGCCAGAGGTATTGCATTTGGGTTAGTCATCAGTTGATACTCTGCAAAATAAGGACAGCCTCAAGGATGAGTGTGGGGAAGCTCCCAGTTATGTAAAAGTTTCCACCAAGATTGACACATTCCATTCTGCAGGCAGGCTCCTTATGCAGGAAAGTAAACAACTCAAAATAACTTCAGGAAGTCCCTGAAACTGACCAGATTGACTAGGCCCCTCCCCAGCAGATTAAACAATAAAAGCTGGGAGTCCCCTTCAGAGGAACTAAGCTTCAAAGAAGACTCAGGGCAGACCAGCTGCTTGGAAGAAGTTTAGACCAACTGAGCTCCTGGAAAGTATACTCTCCAACCTGCTGAGCTCAGAGGACAGCCTTACACCATTCCCATCCCACCTACTTTGGAGTAGACATTTTGTCTTATTGTTTCTTCATTTATGAAATGAGATAATGTAGGTCCTGTTTACCTCTCAGTTTGAAAACACCACAGATCAAACATGATAACATATTAGAGGCTTGAAGTTTTAAGACAAAGACTTCTAAACAACCCTCTACTTCCATCCTGAGTTCAAGGCCCTAAATCTAAATTGAAGTTAGTGTTGTAATATTTCCCTTGTTCTGATGTGAGGAAGATGGGCTGGCCATTCTTAGAGGAGGCAATAAAACTGCCAGGAAAAGCTACTGACTCAAAGGTGGACATTCTACCCGTCTGGGTGTGGTAAAACAGGAAGGGCTTCTTTGGCTCAGGATGGTTGTACAAATCCAAAATCTTCTCCTCCTACATGTGAGAGAGAATAATCATGAGCAAAATTAGGAGCTGCTTCTGATAGGCAAAGTTATTTTTAATAAACTACTTAATATTCCTGAGTTCAAGGAAGCTTATCTCATAACAAGACAAGAAGAAGACATTTCAGGGGTGAGAAATTTAGCTCAGTGGTAGAGAATGCCTAGCACATGCAAGGCCATGGATTCAGTACCCAGCAGCCTCCCTCCTCCCCCAAAATAAAAAAAAAGAAAGGAAGGAAGAAAAGAAATTGAAAGGAAAGGAAGAAAGGAATGAAAGCAGACATGCATGCATGCATGCAGGCAAGCAAGCTAGCTTCAAATCTCTCTGCCTATCACTATCTCTGTTATGGTTTCCCCTTCACTAGTAAACACCCTATAAATTTAGCGTTTTACCCACTAACCACAAACTTGCTGCTTCTGTCCTGACATTCTGCTCAGTTGAGATTTGCTGACTGCTCAAGAACTGAAAATTCACCTCTCAATTTCTAACTCCCACAGTTCTTCAGTCATCTCCACTCTCAGTTTACAGCTCCCTGAGGATTGCTGAAGTGCCTGGGCAGGAACTTCAAACTCTCAACTGATTAGGCACAATTCACCATTACCTGGGCCTCCATACCCGAGGAATACTAGACAATGGCTTCTCTCCACTCACTCATCCTAGGACATTCCTCTCTCTGTCTTTCCTACTGTCTTATGCACCATCCATTTTTACTTTCTTTGCTCAACAATTCTTATCTATATATTTGTTTTCATCTTTAAAAAATAGGTATATCGCTAAATGACAAACAAACTCTGATACTCGTTGATGATTTCACTCTTGTGTCAACACTGGAAATGTGCTTACATAGTCTAAGGCAGTTACAGTGTAACTGGATGACATAGTCTTAGGAGACTACCGTATACCAAATCCATTGTTGGCCAAAATATTGGCATGTGTGACAAAACTGAATTTTAATGACCCAACACTTCTGTCAGTTCTTGCTGTTGGGGAAGGTCTGATAGGCTGATTTCAATGCTGAGATCTGGTTACTGCCCCTTCTGAGGCATTCTCTTGATTGGTTAATAAAAGTAGCTGATGGCCAATTAGCTGGGCAGAAAGAGTATAGGAAGGCAGACTTCCTGAGATTAGAACAGGAGCCCTGCATGTTAAACAGAGGATTAATTCATTCCACCAGGAGACATGGAAGCAGATAGATGTGTTTGAGGACACTGGAAGGTAATCACAGGCACATGGCAGTTTGGGATTAGGTGATCTGGGTTAATTTAGAGTAGCTAATTGAGACTCTGCCCAGCTAAAGGTTAAGTGTTGAAACATTAAATGGTCTTGGTGTATTTAATTATTGGGGAAAGGACTGTGGTGGCTTATGGGCCCTCAGCACAAGCAATCTAGGACTCTTGGACTCCCCTCTAACCCAGGAGAATCTCCCACCAAGCTGCTTGTAATTCTACTAGCCTAATATAACAACTTATATTAGTTAATAGAGTTTAGGTAACAGGTGGTGTAGGCTACCCTTGATCTGGGGCTCTTTCCCCAGGTTAAATCAGGCAGCTGGTTAAGGTGGGCCAGGCCTGTCTGCTGATATCCCCCCAGGCCCGCGGCTGCTCTGCCAGGCTGCTGACTGCTTCACCCACCTAATCTTACAGTTTATACTTATTAATAAATACAAGTGATAATCAAATAGCAGTTTCATCTTGCTTTACAAAAACCCCTTGAAATAGCTGCCAGTATTTGCTGTGTGATTTTTCTCTTTAAACTCACTCCATTTAAGCAATCTTTACCTCCAACACTGTCTCATTAAGTTCCTCCAAAACCCATACATTATCAATGGCAAATTTCTGAGAACAAAAGTCCAGCCTAAGAGTGACTTAGCAAAGATAGGACAGAGCTTGGAATGTAATCACATTTACTCTGTCCACAAATTTTGTTGCTGATACTTAAACTATTTTCAGAATCTGCCCCTACTAACTCCATTGCCATCCCAGAACCATCAAATCACACCCAACTCACCATAAAGCCTCCAGAGGACTTCCACCCTTGACCTGCAATGTTTGATCAACCTAGAGCCAGAGTGATCTATTTTAGACCTAAGTTGTTTTGGGTAACTCTGTTCTAAGCATCCCAGGTTTCTCCTTCTACTTGGATGGAGTGGCCAAGTCCTGGTAGAGGACAGCAAATCCTTTTCTGGTCTCAGGTCACTGCTATACACCTGCCTTCACTGGCCCCTGGACTCACCCTCACCTGCTGACTCAATTTCTTGCTTCCTACCCTCTCCTAGAATTCTTCAGTGCAGTGATACCTACCACACATTTCACTGCCTTGCCTCATCCCTGTACCTGATACTCCTAGGCCAGCCCAGATCTGATTGACTTTTCACTGAACTTGTTTAGTTTTGCTTTGTTTTTCCTAAGACATGTGATATCTTTTGGCATATCATAAATGTACTATTATATTTATCATTTGCATGTTGCTCCTCCTTATAGAATCCAGGCTGTACAAGGTCAGAGCTCCCATTATGTTCAAATACATCCCATGTACTCATATGGTACAATTAAGTTTCTACACATTTGCTGAGTTAAATTAAATTGAGTTGAATTAATCTAATTAAAGTGAAGTTCATGGAGCAAGAAGAGATGTATGTGTGCATATTCTTACATACAAACAAAATTATATCTCTGTATACACATTTCTCTGTGTGTACATATATACAATTATCTTGAGAGCTTGGGAATTGGGATAGCAAAAGTGAACATTTCAGCAAAAGTTAAGAAAGCGTCACTTAGCAGTTATGACAAGAAAAAAAGGCATAATTATAAACTAGGTTATTGTACCAAGAAATTCTCCTAGAATGCAAGGCCAATAAATAAATAGTGGAAGGACAGAAAGTGTGGCTATTACACAAGATAGTGTAAAATACCAAGGTGAGGCCTAGGATTTCTACTGAAATGGGAATGCAGGAGAATTAGGGAGAGGATCCACATTGATGATGACATCTTAAAATTTAAGAAAGACAAAAATTCTCAACTAGGGAAAGGCAAAATAAAGTCTTTTACATATCTGTATTTTACTTCAGAGGGTAAAGGGGCCATTTGGCTAACAATGCTAAGCTACAGTTCATCACTCTGGTAAGTCAAGGCAGGGATTTGAGGCATCTAGTCACACCACATCCAAGAACATGCCTACTTGCTTGTTTCCTTGGCTAGATTTCTCCATTCTTCTACAGTTCATGAGCCCCAGCCTGGAGAATGGTACTGTCTACAGTGGGCTTGGTCTTCCCAGATCAATAATTTAATTAAGGCAGATTTTTACTAGATATACTAATATTTTAAAAGGAGCTAGAAATAAGCATGCTTAGGAAAATAGTTTCTTTACTAATTCTAAAATTTAATATCCTGTCAAATAAACCATGTCAAGATATATGGGTTTTTCTTAAATAACAGAAAGAAAATTCAAGAGAGGGGGACAATGAAAAAGGTGGAAGTGAAGTGGGGAAAGGAAAAATGACATATGTGACATGAAACAGAAAGGAGACTGGTGGAGAGTTATATGTGAGGGTAAAGGAGGGAACTGGTATGTTGAGAACCTACTAAAACATGCTATGTTTAAAATATCACATGAAACTTAATGCTAATGTAAAAATAAAAAGTATAAGAAAAGAAACACAGGTTTTAAAATTTTATGTTATTTTTCTGGGTCACTGACCTTCAGCTGCAATGTGGGCTGTCCATCAACTTCCTCACAGAACAGGCATTTTTCTGGATTCTGGATTCCCAAATAAATGGGAATCCCTTTGCCCTGCTCAAGGGACTCTGGGTACTTGCATGGGAGGACAGTGACAGTGACTACAAGGAAAAGAAGATAACAGTTTCCTTCTGCAGCCAGGAAGACAGAACACTCTCATAGTTCTGACTTAGCAGAGCAGCATTTGTTTGCCATGAGAGTCCAGCAGACACCTGTAGAATGTCATCCCTTCTACCCAGACCAACCAAGTGGTCATCCACCTACCCACCCATCCACCCTGATTGGCAAGCACTGTCTTAGCTGTTGGGGCAGGCAGAAAGTCAAACAGATTTAGATTTTCATGTCTGTTCTTGAACATCTGGTGACACACGGCCCTCCCTCCCCTAAGCAGCTCCTCTGGTCCTTGGAGAGCTCTCTGACCATTACCAAGGTTTGCCCTATGGTATGCGAATTTATCTCTCTGCGCTATTCACTCCTTTAATCCTTTTAGGGTGCCTTGATGTCATATAGAACATACATATTCCCATTCCAAAGTACGAATCAGCTCTTTCCGATCCATGATTACAAGTCCCTTGTGCCAAAGAAGGCTCTTCCATTGCTTTACCTTGGTCTGGGATAAACCTCTCCCTGACTTCTCTTTCCAGGCAGGTGTAAAATTCTGCACCTTCCAGGTGGCCCACATTGAAAGTTAAGCTTGGTTTTGACACATAATTAGATATATTTTGGGGGTACAGAGTATTGATCTGACACATGTATATACCATGCAACAATGATGAAACCAGAGTAATCAATATATCCTTCATGTCATATATTTAACATTCATTTGTGATCAAACATTCCAGAAGTTGTCTTCTAGCTGCTGTTATCTATGGCTATCCTGCTGGAAAGTAGGCTACTAACATGTTCTTTAACAAAGTCTGTGTAGTGTGAGGAGCAAAGCAGCAACAGATGACCACTGACCTGGAGCTACAGTGTTGCTCCGTGGAACTGTCACAAGGGACTGACCACGAAGGATCCACACCTGCTGGTCCAAATCAGAAACCTCCCCAGACTGAGGAGTTTCTCTTGCTGTTTGAATGAAAACAAATAATAGGCATGAAGTTTAAGTTTCAAGAATAGGGAGAAAGATTACCTAAATCCAGGCCCTTTCTGTAATGAAGATGAGGGTTTATATCCCCAAACTGGCAGCTTTCTTGTAACCCATCAACCCAGACTTTCTTTGTAGTAAATCCATGGGAAGCAAAGACTACCTAGAGTGATTACTGATCTAAGCGGACAAACTTACAAGACAGAGTAGAAAGCAGTTCCACAGTTCGTATGTATTAATACCCAGCTGCTCTTGTTTGTGCTTGCTCTTTGCATGACCTGATACTGGGAACCTGATAGCTAGGGCAGTGAGTAGTGGTACCCCCCTCCAGAAAATGAAGGCTTAATGGCATATGGACACCTTACTGTGTGCTAACAGCCATATATGAGGTGGAGGTGGATGGAATGCCTGGGTATCTAGAAGACATAGGGGAGGATACAAATAGCCCAGTTTTCTAGTGTCCCATCCCAACATCACCTCCATAAATAATGTTTCCTTCATTGTTTTCCATAGTGGGCTTGTCCTGGTGCCTGAGGGAGAAGACAGCAGGAAGAAAGATAAACCTCAGGAGACATTTCCAAGACTTTCCAAGACCCTGATTTCTCATTCAGGACAGAGAAATGAAATGCATAACCAGACATGGTGCTCTAGTCAGAAGGGCTAAGCTACCTCCTGGGACCAAACCTCAAGGCATTAGAGACAGAAGAGCAGGCAGAATTCTTCTCTACCCAGAAATCTTAATAAGATTATCTCCATATAAGTTTCAAGGACATAAATCATGTTCAGCCTTTAACATTCCCCCAACCCTCCAGTTCCTTGTATATACTTTCCTCAGAGGCCCTTCCCCTTCCCTGCCATCTCTTTCTGCCTAAGGCAGGGGAATGTCTTCATGTTGGGCAGTTCAACCAGAATCCCAGCAAGTCAGAAGTGAAAGACAGGTTTGCAGACAGAGCAGGGCCCAGAGTCAAGGCAAGATGGCTCTGTCCATTTACTGAGCCCTAACATATAGAAAGCCACACAGTCAGAGGGCTTTGTAGGTATGGGTTATACCTGGTAAGAAAGAGTCTTTATGGAAAGTCCAGAAGACCAAATCACAGCTTGGGCAGCACCCAGGTGCACTGATGGGTGCTGACACAGCCTGGGTGATTTATCTAGGTGAGCGCAGGAGGTCCAACCTCTTGGGGTGTGGCAAATGTACATGTGGAGGAAATCCAGTTCCTCCTGCTAAAACCTTGCTCCTGGGAGGTTCAGGTTAAGGAATCTCAGACTCAGCACGAGTGTGACTTGTTTGAGCGCCTCAAGAAATGTGGGGAGACCAGCCCCATAGGTCAGTCACCAGGAAACAGAGTTCATGACAAATATTAGATTTCTCAAAAGGGAGAGACTATGGGATTTTCCCAGAGCTCAGCTGACCTGACCTGTCAGTTTGGGGTTAGACTGAAAGTTCAGGAAACACAAATGATAGGTGTGGCTCTTGGAACCTGGACATCCAAAATTCTGCTCTGGCATCTCAGTAGTCTCCCTAGTCAATCTCTCTTACTTTCCTCCTGGATTTCTTTTTGATCTTAGAGGAATATGCTCATTTGTTACCTTGGGAGAAAGTGTAAAGATGAATTGAGAATCACTCTTATCCAAAATCAGGTTTTGTACCTGTCACCTCTCTTGAGTCCCTACCATTATTTATCAGTCAAAAAATCCTCTTCCTTGGGATGCTCACTACAAAACAGCATCAAAAAGGTCCCATCTGCCTTCCAAATCCCTTAGTGCTCTGTTTCAATCAGAACCCAACTTGGAAAACAGAATCTACACTAGGATTTTAAGTGGAGGGAACGAAAGACAAGAAATTGGGCTCAGAAAATAACTATAATAGACTGTCATAGTACCTAACACAATGACAGGCTTGCATGACTGTTAGTTTGCATTTCTTAATTATCCTAAACAGTTTATGACAATTAGTAGCAAAAGGCCAAAACTTCACATTTCATTTTTTTTTCTTTACCCCCTAACCCTTCCATCCCATTTCTCTGGAGTGGAGTGTCCCTATATAACAGTCCCTTACCTCAGTTCAGAGGTCGTATGAGGGCCAAGAGCCTCCTCATTCATTGGGGGTCTACGAGGCAGTACCACCAGTGAAAAGTGTCTCATTGCCCGGGAAAGAGAACTAAAAAACAAACAAACAAATAAGCAGACAAACAGATAAAAAAGAATAAAAAATAGAAAAAAATAAAAATAAAAATAAAAAAATAAAAAATAAAAAGTCTATGTCCATGTTCCCTTTGGTGTGTTGGTTGTAGTATCAATATCCTCTACTATATAGCTAAAATCCTACTATAAGTGAATAGATGCCATATGCATCCTTCTGAGTCTGGGTTAGCTCACTCAGGATGAGCTTTTCTAGTCCCATGCATTTGGCTGCAAATTGCATAATTTCATTCTTCCTGATAGCTGCATCTATTATAGTTATTTTCTAAGCTAATCAGAAATAAAGTTGCTAAGAGACAAACACCATCTGCTTATCCTAATATAAGAAATAGATAGGGCCTCTTCAAAAACGTCAAGAGATCTGCAGAATATGGCATTCAAAGATGTTTTCTTAACTTTAGATTTTTTTATATCAAGACATATCAACTCCTGACAGCACCCCCTATTCTACTCCAAGTAGAAGATGAGCATCAAAGAATCTCCAGTGGGAGATGATTGAATTAGTCGCAAGCCTATCTCTTGGTAGGAAAAGCCCCTTGCTTCAACTGTAGACAGAATGCTGTCCAAAAAGGATAAAACTTGAAAGCAGGTAAGTCGACAGCCTAGCTCTGCCAAGACAGGGTAGGCAAGTCCTTCATTTTTCCTGCTCTACAATCAATGTCTGTCAGAGAAACGGGGCCAAACAACTGAAGATCGATGCTGTAATGTATTGAGAGAAAATGGGAACTGTCCAGGCAGCCACTGGTATGTAATTTCTTAGTTTTGGAAGCTGCAGGCCCTGTACTTCCTATAAAATCAGATATATTTATCCCTCTCAGGTCTCTGAGGTGGTTGAAGAATAGATAGCTAGAGTCTCATAATTAAATTTTGAGTTGTTTAGGAGTCAAGAAAGTGTTATAGATCTAGGAAGATGCTTTTAAAATTGTGTTGCAAGTTAGTATGAATGTTGAGTTAGATACAGAACTTTAAACTCATGGAGATGGTTAGATAGTAGAATGTTAAAGTCAAGTACCAAATACATATGGACTGGACATTGGGAATGTACGCTAAGCCATATAACCCTCATAACTGTGGCCTAATTTCCTCTGTTGTTTTGTATTGTATTTATTATTATAAGAGAAAGAACCATTTGTTGGACTGAAAGGGGGAGCTGTTGGGGGAAATAAGATATACCTTAAACTTAAAAAAAGGAAGAAGATGGGGGTTGAGGGTGGGAGGGTGGCCCTGGAGGGGGAAGTAGGGAGGGGATTGCGATTGAGATGTAACTTGAAAAAATAAAAAATAAAAAGAAAAGAAATTGGGCTCATCTCTACAGAAAGGTTCAGGGAGGCTAAAGAATAAAAAGAATTGTGGCATTATAGATAGTATCAATTGTGGAAATGAAAAAAATACAGGAGCTCAAAGTAAGGATCACGGGACTGATACCTCAGAAAGTGGGGAATCTTGCACCAAACTGATGGCCCATTAGAAGGGTATGCAAAGAGCACAGCAATTGGTTTCCTGGTGCCAAATGGTCAGTCCTGAGATCATACATACAAGTAACATTATATGGATTAGATTTGTTATATTTAGGAGTATATATATTAATGTTAATATAAATTTATGTTATATTTATATTAACATTACATATTTTATATGAATTAAAAATATTTCAGCCTGGGGAGATGAAGGGTAGAAAAAGAACACATCAGCAGTAAGACTGATCATATGCTAAGATAGGAAGCCAATAAAGAGGGGAGTAGCCAATCTGACCCTTTTATAACAAGTTTTTCTCAGGTGAACTACTGGGGTCCCACAGAAATATGTTAACCTTTCTTAATTATGTTATAAACATAATATTATGTTAATATAACAAAATATATTAATTATGTTACTCTCCTCCGAGGTTAGGACCACCAATGACATAATCCCTTTCTCTAGGCTTACCTCATGTGGTCTAATTAGCTCTCAGTAGGACCACACTGAGTCCTAGTATTCCAATGCATGAATACTTGTGGGCTATACTCAAACCATATCTGAACTACAGCAGGAGTGATGATGATAAAGGGGAGGTGGAGGCTGGTCTTTGAAGAGCAGAGAACTCTGCTACTGAGGAAGTTGCCCAGAATTCTTATCTCAAAATGAAATGGATAAATATTGTGAGTATAAGGCCCCCTAGCTTCACTTGAGATGATTACCAATAATGATACTAGGTATTGCTAGACCATGAACACGTTGCTTTAACAGGAGGCTACTTTAAGAGATGTGGCAGCCCTGGGAGGGATATGTCATATCTCTGTGAAGCCCTAGTCCCAATCCTCTACAGGTACAGTAGCAATGCCAATAACAAGGGTCTCTCTCCCATCTCTGCTGCTTTATGCAAGGATAGACCTACTGTCCAGCCCAAGGCAGAAGGGCCTTAAGTTATGCTAGAATGTTAGATAACAGATCCTTTAGTTGCCAAGCTGTTCTCTCTCCCAGAACTCAAGTCACGTCCTCCCCTGTTCCCTTTTCCTGTCCCTCCCTCCCTGCCTCTTTCCAGAAAATGGATAAGCAAAGTTTACTGTAGCCTTGCAGTTTTCCTCCCTGTGGCCCATTGCAGCTGTGAACAAACCCAAATTAGCCTTAAATTATAATTTTACTTTTATCTAGTACCCTCCAGCCTGTGACTCCTTGCATGTTGGCTAGGTCAGGTTAGGTCACATGGTGTGGAATCATCTCTTCCACTCTTGAAAACTGAATGAAAGTGAAGGGCAAATTTACAAAAATAACCCCTAAACTACTCAACAAATTAGAATACAGAACACCCAACACCACCGAAAAAATGGTTAAGTGCCTAACATTTAAATTTCCTGGATAAAGAGCCAATGTCAGAGAATTCTTTGCCCAATGACCTACATCCTACAAACTGAAAAAGAAAAGATGAGATATTGGATGCCATCAAAATGTTCAAATTTGGGAGAAAATATGGACCAAAGACACCATGAAAGAAAATAAAAAGGCAAACTACCTAGAAAAAATTATTTACAACACATTGAACAAAGAAGCAATTCATACCCAAAGTTTTTGGTAGCTATCTACTGATAGGAAAAGGCAGATTTGAAAGCATTTTATCAGATAGGACATATAAACACTCAATAAATATAAGTCATAATTACCTATAATAGTTATTAGCAATGTGCAAATCAAAGCAATAGATGATGTTCACTTTCCACCCACCAGGAAGTCACACATTAAACAGACAATACGCAATGCTGTGAGGAAACAGATTCTGCCTCTCTCCATGCATAGATGTGTGAATCAGCATAAACAATTTTGGTAAACAAATTGAAAAAGTTTCAACAGCTTGAAAAGCCATACTGAAGAACCTAACAACATCAAAACATTCTAAAGTTTTAGTTAAAAAAAAAAAAACCCAAAAAACTGGAGCTTGCTTTTACAGCACATTTCAAAACAGGTTCCATGTTTGAAATGACTACTAGCAACTCTGGATCCAACTCTTTCAGCAATGATCTCTCCCTCCACATTCTTGGCTGCTACCATGGATAAAAAGAAGTTCATTCAAGGCAGAGAAATTTACTGCCTTTTAGGTACTTACAGGGACTCTTGGTGGTCTGACCTGTTTAAGCTATGCTTTGAGAGTAGAATCTGTCCTTAATATCTACACCTTCCCTTTCACAGGAAAATTCCGTAAGACACTTCCCACTATTGCAGCCATACCAGCAGTACACAGTTAGCCACAAGACTTCAAAATTTTATTAATATCAAAGTACTGGCTAGTTTTTGTCAACTTAAAACAAACTGAGTTAGCTGGGAAGAGGGAGCCTAACTGAGGAAATACCTCCATCAGATTGGCCTGTGGGCAAGCCTGTAGGGGCATTTTCTTGATTAGTGATTGATGAGGAAAGGCCTAGCCCACTGGGTGCTGTGCCACTCCTGGGTAGGTAGTTCTGTGTTGTATAAGAAGGCAACCTGAGCAAGCCATGGGAAGGAATCTAATAAAGCTTCATTCCGCCAGGGTCTCTGCTTCAATTCCTGCCTGGGGTTCTTGTCCCTATCTCCTAACAGAATCAAATGGTGCAAGAGCTGGCTGCAGGCATCCTCAGTGGAGCTCCATGGAGTCTCAGACCTGTGGAGGCTCTGAGGGGTGACCTTATCGGAGGAAAAGGAGCCTGTAGGGCCTTCAATAACTCCAGAACAACTAGAAGAAAAAAAGAAAGAGAGATAGAAGTCTTTTTTAATGTTTATTTATTACTTCAGGTTATATCTCCATCACAGTGCCTCCTTTCCACCCCTACCAGTCCCGCCCTCCCACCCTCTACCCCCTATCCCTTCCATCCCACTCCTCCGGAGTGGAGTGTCCCTACATATCAGTCCCCCACCCCAGTTCAGCAGTCATATGAGGGCCAAGAGCCTCATCATACACTGGGAGCCTACAAGGCAGCCCCACTAGGGCAAAGTGTCTCATTGACAGGTAACAAAGTCTATGTTCCTCTTCCCTTTGGTGGATTGGCTGTAGTATAGTTATCCTGTACTATATGGCTAAAATCCGATTACAAGTGAATAGATGCCATGTGCATCCTTCTGAGTCTGGGTTAGCTTACTCAGGATGAGCTTCTCTAGTTCCATCCATTTGGCTGCAAATTGCATGATTTCATTGTTTCTGATGGCTGAGTAGTATTCCATCATGTAGATGTACCACAGTTTGTTTGTTTGTTTATTTTAAATCCATTCCTCGGTTGAGGGACATCTGGGTTGTTTCCAGTTTCTAGCTATTACAAATAAGGTTGCTGTGAACATAGATGAGGATACGTCCTTGTGGTTTGGTAAGGAATCATTTGGATGCATACTCAGAAGTGGTATGGCTGAGTCTTGAGGTAGAGCTATTTCAAGTTTTCTAAGATATCACCAGACTGATTTGTATAGTGGTTGTACAAGCTTGCACTCCCACCAGCAATGGAGAAGTGTTCCCCTTTCTCCACAATCTCGCCAGCATGAGCTGTCATATGAGTTTTTTTTAATAATTTATTTTTATTTCTTCAAGTTACATCTCAATCACAATCCCCTTCCTACTCCCCCCTCCAGTCCCACCCTTCCACCCTCCTCCCCCTCAACCCCCCATCCTCTACCCTTTTTTTTTTTAGTTCAAGGTATTTCTTTTTTCCCCCAACAGCTCTCCCTTTCAGTCCAAAAAATGGTTCTTTTTCTTATAACAATAAATACAATACAAAACAACAGAAATAAATAGGCCACAGTTATGAGAGTTATATGGCTTAGCATACATTCCCAATGTCCAGTCCATATGTATTTGGCACCTGACTTTAACATTCTACTATCTAACCATCTCCATGAGTTTAAAGTTCTATATCTAACTCAGCTTTCATACTAACTTGCCTCACAATTTTAAAAATATCTTCTTAGATCCAGAACACCCT
>CAJQZJ010031933.1:11363124-11390022 GCA_907164525.1 Lophiomys imhausi
ATCTAACCATCTCCATGAGTTTAAAGTTCTATATCTAACTCAGCTTTCATACTAACTTGCCTCACAATTTAAAAAATACTTTCTTAGATCCAGAACACCCTCTTGATTCCTAAACAACTCAAAATTTAACTATGAGACTCTAGCTATCTATTCTTCAACCACCTCAGAGACCTGAGAGGGATAAATATATCTGATTATATAGGAAGTGCAGGGCCCGCAGCTTCCAAAACTAAGAAATGACATACCAGTGGCTGCCTGGACAGTTCCCATTTTCTCCCCATACATTACAGCATCAATCTTCAGCCATTTGGCCCCATTTCTCTGACAGACATTGATTGTAGAGCAGGAATTATGAAGGACTTACCTACGCTGTCTTGGCAGAGCTAGGCTGTCGAATTACCTGCTTTCAAGTTTTGTCCTTTTTGGACATCAGTCTGTCTACAGTTGAAGCAAGGGGTTTTTCTTGTCAAGAGAAAGGCTTACCACCAATTCAATCATCTCCCACTAGAGATTCTTCGATGCTCATCTTCTACTTGGAGTAGAATAGGGGGTGCTGTCAGGAGCTGACATGTCTCGATATCAAAAAATCTTAAGAAAACATCTTTGAATGCCGTATTCTGCAGATCTCTTGAGGTTTTTGAAGATGCCCTATCGATCTCTTATATTTAGATAAGCAAATATTGCTTGTCTCTTAGCAACTTGATTTCTGAGTAGCTTAGAAATAACTGTGATAGACTGTCATAGTAACTAAAAAAATGACACGTTTGCATGACTATTAGTTTGCATTTCTTAATTATCCTAAACAGTTTATGACGGTTGGTAGCAAGAGGTCAAAACTTTGCATTTCATTTTTAAGCATTACTAGGTACAATACCTTTAAGAAGCATTACCCTTAATTTTGTATCAATATACAAAGATCAATGCCGATGTAGCCCAATACAATCTTAATTTTACATCAATATACAAGGGCCAATACCATTGTAGCCAAATATAATCTTAATTTTGTATCAATATACAAAGATCAATACCGATGTAGTCCAGTGCAATCTTAATTTTGCATTAATATACAATGATCAGTACCAATTTAGCCAAATATAATATTAATTTTGTATCAATATACAAAGGTGTAAGGCCATGTTCAATAATCTGTCCTTTTTTCTTGATCTTTCCTATACTATGTCTATGTCCCATTTTTCTCAAGTCTGTTCACTCCTACATAGGAGAGAAAGAAGGATACAGAAAAGAGAAAGAGAGAAGTCCCTGTGTCTAACCTCCAAAACCCATTTAACAAGACCATTTAACAGCTTGTAGTCTTTTACCCTAAATAACAAAATTTACTATTATTCATCAAATAACCAAAGGGGGGGTGACACCCTCCCCACCTTCTGGGGATGGGACGTTGTTCTCTTAAAATCATATGCATTTTTGATCTTAGCCATTCTGACAGGTGTGAGATGGAATCTCAGAGTCATTTGAGTTGCATTTCTTTGATGATTAAGGATGCTGAGCATTTCTTCACATGTCTCTCAGCCATTAGGGATTCCTCCTTTGTGAATGAGAGAGAGAAGTCTTATGAGAAGATGCTTTTAAAATCTGAACTCATGGGCGGGCCAAGATGGCAGCAACCTACACTGACGCATTTTGAACATGGGGAAAAAAGAGCCATAAAAAACACAGAGTTATTGGGCACTGTGCAAAAACCGGAGGGGCTAGATCCCCCCCGGGAACACTCACAGCTCCCAACAGACTGTTAAAAGTCTCAGGGCAAGGCTCTCTTCCATCTCTCGCAGACACGGAAGCCACTAAACCCGGGATTCGGGAACTCCCATTTGGAGAGGCGCCTGGTAAGATCGATCCCAACTTACAGCAGGCAGAATCAGGGTCCACTTGGCCATAGATCGCTGACCTATTTGGCTCCCCACACCTCAGGTAGAACTTATACCCACTTAAAAAACTTTGTGAGATAGTGGAAGGGTAGCAAGGAACAAACAGGGGGCTCAGCGGGTGGTCCGCAGCCGCTCGTGAAGCGGAGGGCAGGAGGTTCCAAGAGAGCGCGGGAAGCTGGGAACACAAAGGTGGGTGGGAGGGGCCGAATCCCACGAACTCACGGCAGTGCAGCTGGGGAGGGAACCTGGCTGGCAGGGCCAAATCCCCGCAAACCCACGGCAGGTCAACTGGGGAGAGAGAAAGGCATGGGTGGGGCCAGGGATCCGTGCACCCACAGCTGAGCTGCTGGGGTGAGAGGTCCACTCAGGCTGCCGGAGGATCCGGGGCTTGGGGTACCCACGGCCTAGCAGCCAGGGAGGGGGACCCGCAGCGGCGCAGACAGAAAGGGAATCAGGCACAGAGGCCAGCCCTGTGGCGAGAAGCCTAGTGAGAAACCAGAAATCGGGACCATAGCTGTATTCTGGAAAATCCAGACATATTAGATGTGGAGCCAGACCCTGTCAGCCTCCGTGATGACAAACAAAGCCCACAGAATCTGTGCCTGGGCAAACAGGCCCATACCATCAGAACCATTACACGCTGATAACTCAGAGTGCAACATAGAGAAGTCTGAATTGGGAGCAGTGAAACAATCCCATTCCATTACTCACAACCTGGGAATAGGCTGCACCAGCTCACAGTGCCTCAGGCGATTAAAACCACAGTGACCTTGAAATCCCCCTGTAAGCAACGACAGATAGCCAAGTAACTCGTCCCCTGCACCAAATCATCCACTGTGATTCCAAGCACAGAAAACAGACAGCTAAACGCATCCAATGGCCAAAGGTCAAAAAAAAATAGAAATCAAGGAAATATGACTCCAACAAAGCAGAATTATCCTAGCTCATCCAATTCGGATGACCACACACCAACAGAAACACATGAAAAAGTTGACAATTCTGCATTATGGAAAGTGATAGAGTCCCTGCAAGAAGAACTTAAATCTATGAAGGAATTCAATGAACCCACAATTCTACAAGTCAAAACAAGGAACAACACCATTAAAGAGCTCCAAGCCAAGGTGATAGAGCTTGAACAGGAAAAGGACAAAGCAATGAAAGATTTTCATACAAAAACAAGCAAGCTGGAGAAGGAAATGTACAAAACGAACAAAATCATACAAGACATGAAAATAGAAATAGAAACAATAAAGAAAACACAGTCAGAGTTAAAAGAGGAAGTGGAGAACCAAGGGAAGAGAACAGGAACTATGGATGTGAGTATCAACAATAGGATGCAAGAGATGGAAGACAGGATCTCAGGCATGGAAGATTCAGTGGAAGAAATCAGTACAACATCCAAAGAAAATGAGAAGGCTAAAAAATCTCTCACCCACAACATCCAAGAAATCAAGGACTCAATGAAAAGACGGAACCTAAGAATTATAGGTATAGAGGAAAGAGAGGACTCCCAACTCCAAGGTCCAGGAAATATCTTCAACAAAATCATAGAGGAAAACTTCCCAAACCTGAAAAAAGAGATGCCAATAAAAATCCAAGAGGCTTACAGAACACCAAACAGATTAGATCAGAAAAGAAACTCCTCTCACCACATAATAATTGAAACACCAAATGTACAGAACAAAGAAAGAATATTAAAAGCTGTAAGAGAAAAAGGTCAAGTCACATACAATGGCAGACCCATCAGAATTACACCTGACTTCTCCTCAAACGTTAAAAGCTAGAAGGGCCTGGTCAGATATACTACAAGTCCTGATAGATCATAGGTGCCCAGCCAGACTACTTTACCCAGCAAAACTCTCTATCAACATAGATGGATAAAACAAGATATTCCATGACAAAATCAAATTTAAACAATATCTACCCACAAACCCAGTCCTACAGAAAATCCTAGAAGGAAAATCCCAACCCAGAGAAGAAAACTCCACTGAAGAAAACAAAGGGAATAGAAAACCCCTCAGCAACTAAACCAAAAGAGGCACAGGACCACCACCTATACCAAACTAATGGGAAATAACAACCCCAGGTCACTAATATCCATCAACATCAATGGACTCAACTCCCCAATAAAAAGACATAGGTTTACAGAGTGGATCCGCAAGCAAGACCCTTCCTTATGCTGTATACAAGAGACACATCTGACTATGAAAAATAGACACTGCCTCAGAGTAAAGGGCTGGGAAAAGGTTTTCCAAGCAAATGGACCCAGGAAGCAAGCTGGAGTAGCCATCCTAATATCAAACAAAACAGACTTCCAACTGAAGTTAATGAAGAAAGACAAAGAAGGGCACTATATACTCATTAAAGGGAATATTCATCAAGAGGAAATTTCAATACTGAACATCTATGCCCCAAATACAAAGGCACCTACTTTCGTAAAAGAAACACTTCAAAAACTTAAAGCGCACGTCGATCACAACACATTAGTAGTGGGAGACTTCAACACCCCACTCACATCAATGGACAGATCATCGAGACAGAAGACAAACAGAGAAATATTGAGTCTAACAGAGATCATGAACCAAATGGACCTGACAGATATCTACAGAACATTTCACCCAAACACAAAGGAATACACCTTTTTCTCAGCACCCCACGGAACCTTCTCCAAAATCGACCACATAGTTGGTCACAAGGATAGTCTCAATAGATACAAGAAAATTGAAATAACACCTTGTATCTTATCAGACCACCACGGAATAAAGCTGGTCTTCAACAGCAAAAGAATCAACAGAAAGCCTACACACACACATGGAAATTGAACAGCTCCTTACTGGATGACCACTGGGTCAGGGAAGAAATAAAGAAGGAAATCAAAGACTTCTTAAAATCCAATGACAATGAAGACACAACATACCCAAACCTATGGGATACATTGAAAGCTGTGCTACGAGGAAAGTTCATAGCACTAAGTGCTTTCAAAGAGAAAATTGTGACAGCTCATATTAGTGAAGTAACAGCTAAGCTGGGTGAATTGGAAAAAAAAGAAACAAACACTCCCAGGAGAGCATAAGGCAGGAAATCATCAAACGTAGGGCTGAAATCAACAACTTAGAATCAAACAGAACTATACAAAGAATCAATGAAACCAAGAGTTGGTTCTTTGAGAAAATCAACAAAATAGACAGACCCCTAGCCAAAGTAACTAAAAGGCAAAGGGAAAGAACACAAATCAACAAAATCAGAAATGAAAAGGGAGAAATAACAACAGACATTGAGGAGATCCAGAAAATATTTGGGCATTACTTTAAAAATCTATATTCCACTAAATTTGAAAACCTAAGCGAAATGGACAATTTCCTAGATAAATTCCACCTACCAAAACTAAATCAAAATCAGATTAACAGCTTAAACAGCCCAATAACACCCAAGGAAATAGAAACAGTCATTAATAATCTCCCAACCAAAAAAAGCCCATGGCCAGATGGCTTTAGCACGGAATGCTACCGGACCTTCAAAGAGGAACTAACACCATTACTTTTCAAACTCTTTCACCACATAGAAACAGAAAGATCACTGCCAAACTCATTCTATGAGGCTACTGTCATTCTGATTCCTAAACCACACAAAGACCCAACAAAGAAAGAGAACTTCAGACCAATCTCCCTCATGAACACAGATGCAAAAATACTTAATAAAATACTAGCAAACCGAATTCAAGAACACATCGAAAGTATCATACACCATGATCAAGTAGGCTTCATCCCTGGAATGCAGGGATGGTTCAATATACGAAAGTCTATCAATGTATTTCACCACATAAACAAGATGAAAGAAAAAAACCACATGATAATCTCGCTAGATGCAGAAAAAGCATTTGACAAAATCCAACACCCCTTCATGCTAAAAGTTCTGGAGAGAACGGGCATACAAGGACCATACCTAGAAATAATAAAGGCAATATACAGCAAGCCAGTAGCCAACATCAAATTAAATGGAGAGAAGCTTGAAGCATTTCCTCTAAACTCAGGGACAAGATAAGGATGTCCACTTTTACCATATCTCTTCAATATAGTACTTGAAGTCCTTGCTAGAGCAATAAGACAACTAAAGGAGATCAAAGGGATAAAAATTGGAAATGAAGAAGTCAAATTATCCCTATTCACAGATGATATGTTAGTATACATAAGCAACACCAAAAACTCCACCAAAGAACTCTTACAGCTGATAAACAACTTCAGCAAGGTGGCTGGATACAAAATTAACTCAAAAAAATCAGAAGCCCTTCTTTATACAACAAACAAATATACCAAGAGAGAAATAAGGGAAACAACCCCCTTCACAATAGCCACAAACAACATAAAATACCTGGGGGTAACTCTAACCAAGCATGTAAAGGACCTATATAACAAGAACTTCAAGCCCCTGAAGGAAGAAATGGAAGAGGCCTTTAGAAGATGGAAAGATTTCCCATGCTCATGGATAGGTAAGATCAACATAATAAAAATGGCTATCCTACCAAAAACAATATATAGATTTAATGCAATTCCTATCAAAATAGCAACACAATTCTTTATAGACCTGGAAAAAGCTATTCTCAACTTCATATGGAACAACAAAAAGCCCAGAATAGCTAAATCAATCCTGTACAATGAAAAAACATCTGGAGCTATCACCATCCCAGATTTCAAGCTGTACTACAGAGCAACAGTAATAAAAACAGCATGGTACTGGTATAGAAACAGACCAGTGGATCAATGGAATCTAATTGAAGACCCAAACATGGACCCACACACCTATGGCCAACTAATCTTTGACAAAGAAGCCAAAAACGCACAATTGAAGAAGGACAGCATCTTCAACAAATGGTGCTGGTCTAACTGGATATCCACTTGCAAAAGAATGAAATTAGACCCATACCTATCACCTTCTACAAAACTTATGACCAAGTGGATCAAAGACCTTAACATAAGGCCAGCCACACTAAAGATACTAGAAGAAAAAGTAGGAGAAACCCTCGAACTCATTGGCACAGGTGACAACTTCCTGAACAGAACACCAACAGCTCAGGACCTGAGATCAACAATCAATAAATGGGACCTCATGAAACTTAAAAGTTTCTGTAAAGCAAAGGATACTGTCATTCGAACAAAACGGCAACCAACAGACTGGGAGAAAGTCTTCTCCAACCCCACATCTGATAGAGGGTTATTATCTAAAATCTACAAAGAACTCAAGAAACTAAATGCCAAGAAACCAAATAATCCAATCAAAAAATGGGAGATGGAGCTAAATAGAGAATTCACAAAGGAGGAATCCCTAAGGGCTGAGAGACACCTGAAGAAATGTTCAACATCCTTAATCATCAGAGAAATGCAACTCAAGACGACCCTGAGATTCCACCTAACACCTGTTAGAATGGCTAAGATAAAGAGCTCAAATGATAGCGCATGCTGGCGAGGGTGTGGAGAAAGGGGAACCCTACTCCATTGCTGGTGGGAGTGCAGGCTTGTGCAACCACTATGGAGGTCTGTCTGGTGATATCTTAGAAATCTAGGAATAACCTTGCCTCAGGACCCAGCCATACCACTTCTGGGTATACACCCAAAGGACCCCTCGCGGAGACATAGGGAAGTCTCCTCATCTATGTTCATAGCAGCCTTATTTGTAATAGCTAGAAATTGGAAACAACCCAGATGTCCCTCAACTGAAGAATGGATTAAAAAATTGTGGTACATCTATACAATGGAATATTACTCAGCTATAAGAAACAATGAAATCATGCTATTTGCAACCAAATGGATGGATCTAGAGGAGCTCATCCTGAGTGAGCTAACCCAGTCTCAGAAGGATGCACATGGCATCTATTCACTTATAGTAGGATTTTAACTATATTGTACAGGATATCTATATTACAACCAACACACCAAAAGGAACATGGGCATAATTTTTTTTTTATCTTTTTCTTTTTCCTTCTTTTTTTTCTTTTTTCTTTTTCCTTTTCCCTTCTCTTTTTCCTCTCTTTTTTTTGTTGATATTCTTTGTTTTTGTGGGTTTGTGTGTTTGTTGGTCTTTTTTTTTTAGTATTCCCCCAGTAGCAAGGAGACACCTTTCACTGGCATTACTGCCTCGTAGGCCCCCGGTGAATGAAGAGGCTCTTGGCCCTCATATGACTCCTGATCTGTGGTGTGAGACTGTTAGGCAGGGACACTCCACCCCTGAGGAACAAGACGGAAGGGTCAGGGGGTAGAGCATGGGAGGGTGGGGCTGGGAAGCGGGAAAAGAGGACAATATGATAAGGATGTAACCTGAAGCAACAAACAAATAAATTTATTAACTAAAAAAATATATATAAAATAAAAAAAAGGCAGGGGGCAGGGCTGAAACACTGTGAATGGAATAGAGGATACAGCCATTCGGCCTGGTTTTGCAGACCTCCAGGTGTAGAGAAGACGTGGAGCTAAGGTAAAATACAAGAGAATTGTGGTATTGGCCCATGCCTTTGACTTCAGCGGAGACGGGGGGGGGGGAGCACCGTTGACTTGGTGGTCTTATGTATTCTGGAGACATACGGAGTGGGGTGGTGAGGGTGCATACTCTTGGTCCCACCATTCAAGAAGGGTACATCCTTGGTCCCAGCTCCCAGCACACTGGAGACAGAAACGGGAAGATCCCGGAGCTCAGGGTCAGCCTGATGCAGGGCAAACTCTAAATAGAGAAAGACATCGATCCAGGAGTGGTGGAACACATCTTTGATCCCTTCAGATGGGAAACACAGGTCCTTGATCCCAATAATGAGAGTTCAGAGACACACACATGGGATTTGGAGGGACCTAGGTTTGGAGGCTACTTACAAAAGGCCTTCTCGATGCAGGCAGATTGTCCTTTGGGATCTCAAATTATATACACTAGAGCTGGTTTAGCTCCAAGGTGACAGAATGATTTCTTCTTTAACCCGGATTGAAAGATAACGCTTTGTATGTTGTCAGAAGGCCAAATTTGCTTCAGGAGACGTACTCCCTAGCCCCCCCCCCAAAAAAAAGAGGGTAATTGTCCCAGGGTTGGTATTGGGGCAGGGCTCTGCTCTTATCTTTCCAGGAGAACGAAGTGTCCATTAGAGGATCCTGGGGATGGCTGGACAGCGGAAACCTCAGCAGAGAGCAGAATCAGGCACCAAGGAGGACGAGTGACCCAGTTGATTCTGCCTGGCAGACTTCTCAATAGCTGTCTCCATCAGGGGCCTGCAACCACCACAGCAATCCAATGTCACTGGGACCGTTCAGCACTACACAATGCCCCGGCAGGAACCTCAGTGAAGCCTGCAAGATCAGCTTCTGCCTACAAACCCCTTAGGTCATCTAAAGAGCTGAGATCAGAAGGACTGAACATAAAAGGAGTGTACTAACATTTTTAACCATTTTTTCCATTTGGGTTCGGGCCCCAAACAGGTCTACTACGACCCAAATCAGCAGGAAGTCACTTTAAGAGAGCAACGTCCCATGCCCAGAGGGTGGGGAAGGTGTTTCTCCGCCCTTCTTTTTGGTTATTTGAAGGATGTAGAGAGCTGCGACGTGCCGCGCCCTAAAGATGGCGCCGGTTTCCGCCTTCCACCAGCCCGATGGTGAGCGCTCTCGGTGGTGAACAGGTCCATGTTTGGTTGGGACCGCTGATCTGGCTTGCTTCCGCATACGTGGGCCTCTAAGATAGCACCATGTGGCTTTACTTGATTGGCTGTTCATATAGTATTTAGCCTGTGGGTTGGGTCTGCCCGGGCATTTGGAAGACTGTTTTCAAGGGACCTGAATAAACTGCTTGAGAAGAGCTTTTGCGAGTTGCGTCGTCCTTGCTGGTCGAGGGGGACGCGACAAGTGGTGGCCCGTACGGGGACCCAGAAAAGACTCAGAACTCCTGCAGTCAGGGGCAGTGCGCTGGTAAGTTCCTGGGATAAATTGGGACAATAAAGTTTCACGGAAATAGCGAACAAAAGGTAAAGTTTCGCGGAGATAGTGAACAAAAGGTAAAGTTTCACGGAGATAGTGAACAAACGGTAAAGTTTCGCGGGGAAACTGCAAACCGAAAGTAAATTTTTAATCTTGGGATTGTCTGAGTCACATCCAATTTTTCTGGCTCTTCAGGAGCTACTTTTAGCTAGGAATTTGAAACTTAAGAAGTCTACCCTAGAGAGATTTTTGAATGAATGCGACTCTGTGGCTCCGTGGTTTGCGGTGCCCGGGAATCTTACGGTATCCTGCTGGGACAAATTAGGCAGGAACTTGGATTTTGCTTGGGAGCAAGGTACTCTGAAGCATGGAGTAAGACCGATTTGGAAGATGTTGAGGAGTTGTTTAGGAGATCAGAGATATCGCAAGGCAGTGGAAAAAGGACAAAAGGCATTAGAACAGTTAAAAGAGGAGCGCTCGGTCAAATCTGGGAAAGATACTTTGGAAGAGGATAGCTCAGAGTCTAAAGAGGAACTTAAAATGTTAACAAAGAAAATGGAGAAGTCACCTTTGAGGAAGAGTTCTGACTGCACCCTGATAGAGCCCTCAGGTCCAGGGCCGCCTGTGCTGGCGCCGCATTCATATAATGAGACTTCCCCTCCGAGTGGTCCTAGTGGGCAGTCATTCTGTCCAAATGTCTGGAGGGAAGTGAGACATGAGCTGTACTACCCTGTCTTTCAGGATGGAGGGGGAAATCGTTATCATGAACCTCTCGATTTTAAGGTAATTAAAGCACTCGCTGAGTCTGTCCGCACTTATGGGATTAATGCTGCTTTCACTGTAGCTGAGGTGGAAGCTCTTAGTCATTATTGCATGACTCCTAGTGACTGGATGAGCTTGGCACGTGCCTGCCTGTCCTCTGGGCAGTATTTAGATTGGAAGGCTTTCTTGATTGAATTTGCTAATGAACAAGCTGCTGCTAATCGTGCAGCAGGAAACCCAGCCTGGGATGTGGACATGCTTCTTGGGCAAGGTCGATATGCTCAAGAACAAACTGGGTATCCGGCTCAGGTGTTTGAGCAAATCAATTTAATCACAACCAGAGCTTGGAAATCATTGCCTAATAAAGGGGAAGTGAATGGCAATCTAACCAAGGTTATTTAGGATCTCCTGGAGCCTTTCTCAGACTTCGTGGCTATAATGGTTGAAGCAGCTGGAAGGGTATTTGGAGACCCTGATTTGGCAATGCCCTTAATTAAAGAACTTGTGTATGAGCAATGTACAAAGGAATGTAAAGCAGCTATCACCCCTTATAAGAACAAGGGGTTGGAAGCCTGGATGCCTCAGTGCAGACTGCTGCTACCTTGAATAATTTGTCAGCCAATGTAGCCACGGCCTTGGATATATTGTGGCAGGTGGCCCAGATTGGCTGTGAGTGGAAAATGACTGGTTTGTGTGTGACCTCTGTGCCATATCAAAATTATACTGGAGCTGCAAATTTGTCTAAGCAACTCTCTCAGTATCTTACAGGAAATTGGTCTGGCGAGTTTGATAAGCTGATGCAGAATCTGAGAACTGCCATCATGCATGTGAATTCCACCCGGGTTGATGTCTCTGTTGCTGAAGGACTGTCAACATGGATCCTCCGAGCCATGAATCATCTGAAGGAATGGGCAGGAATGGGTGCCCTAGGAGGCATGCTCTTCCTAGTCAGTTTCATTGCCCTATGGTGTATCTGTAAGATGAGGATTTCACAGAGGAGAAGCAATGCCATGCTGGTGCAAGCCTTTGCTGCCTTGGAGGCTAGACAGCCACAAGCTTGGTTGACTGTCCCAAAGGCCTAAGCTATCATCACGCTCAGGATGCGAGGCTAAGCACTGCACTTGGGGTCAGCTTCTAGTGACTTCAAGAAGGGCATGTTTGATTGCATATGGGTTGGTATCCTAGTTTCCCATCTCTGAGAAAAGATACCGGATGGGTATGGCACCAGCCTGGTTGGCTACTGGGCGTGGGATCATTACAATGTCCTTTACATACATATCAAAGATCAGACGCTTGATATATCTACTAGGGATCCTCAACAGACTGCCACCAATCCTTTTGATTTATGGCTTTTGTGTGGAGCAAATGGTAGCTATATGGATTTGGGACCTATACTTATGCTTGGGGGAGGAGTTTATCAAAGAGGTAATTTTTCCCTAGGGTCCGCTACCAAATTGGATTTTTCTAGCGGTAGTGGCTCTGGTACTTGGAATTCTTCGTTTCATTCTTACCACAACAAGACCTTTTCAGCCTCACCAATGTGTCTCTGGCCTCCTTTTCTGTGGATTGTAAGTAATGGGAGTGCATCCTTAGGTGAAGAAAAGTTAGTATGCACTCCGGACACATGCTTTTATGCCCTGTGCTGGAATGCCACAGCCTTTCCTGTGGCTGTGGTGACTAGAATGCCTCGATATGTACCAGTTTCTATAGAGGCTCCTAATACCATGATGCTATTCAGGCTTAAAAGAGATTTTGGCATCACTGCAGATATTGTTACTGCCATCACTATTGCTGCTGTGGGAGCTACTGCCTCAGCTATTGCCTTGTCTAGTTCTATACAGACTGCCAATGCCTTGAATAACATCTCAGCCACTGTAGCACAGGCATTGGATACTCTGACCTCTATGAATTCTCATCTCAAAGGAGGCCTTATGATAGTTAATCAACGCATAGATTTAATACAAGAACAGATTGATTCTCTTTGGCAACTAGCACAATTGGGGTGTGAGTGGAAAATGCAAGGTTTGTGTGTTACTTCCATGCAGTATCAAAATTTTACAAAGGCTGCTAATCTGTCTAGACAATTGTCAAAATTCCTCTTACAGGATTGGCTGGCTGAGTTTGAAAATTTGATGAGAGAGCTGAGAGCGACAATCGTCCACATCAATTCCACTCGGATGGATCTGAGCCTGGTCACTGGTTTGACTTCCTGGATACAGACGGCTATGGATCATCTTAAGGAGTGGGCGGGCATAGGTTCTTTGGCGATACTGATGATACTAGCCTCTCTGGTTTGCCTATGGTGCATCTACAAGATGAGAGCCACACAAAAGCGTAATGCAGCCATGATTATACAGGCCCTTGTCGCCAATGAGGCGGGCCAGTCCCCTCAGGCATGGCTCGCTGCCATGGAGCCTTAAATCTTCACTGAGCATAGTCCCTGCCCACTAAGGTATTCGTTCCATGGATATTAGGGTCTGGCAAGTCAATGACGGAGTTGACGGGTAAGTCTCGGCCACCTAAGACAGGGCAGTCCCGAGTGGGGAGGCTGACCCAGAGACGGGTAAGAGTTTGAGCACCGCCCCCCTACAGGCTCAGGCCCACTGTGAGATCCCCAGATAGGGGGATTACAAAGCCTTTCCAGGGACTTCTACCAACTTTAGAAAAAAAAAAAAAAAAGGAGGAACTGTAGAGAGCTGCGACGTGCCGCGCCCTAAAGATGGCGCCGGTTTCCACCTTCCACCAGCCCGATGGTGAGCGCTCTCGGTGGTGAACAGGTCCATGTTTGTTTTGGACCGCTGATCTGGCTTGCTTCCGCATACGTGGGCCTCTAAGATAGCACCATGTGGCTTTACTTGATTGGCTGTTCATATAGTATTTAGCCTGTGGGTTGGGTCTGCCTGGGCATTCGGAAGACTGTTTTCAAGGGACCTGAATAAACTGCTTGAGAAGAGCTTTTGCGAGTTGCGTCGTCCTTGCTGGTCGAGGGGGACGCGACAGAAGGATAACTGAAAACTCTGATATTTAGGGGAAGAGACTACAAGCTGATAAATGGTCCTGTCTTAATGGGTTTTGGAGGTTAGCCCCAGGGACTTCCTACTTTTCCTTTTCTGTATCCTTCTTCCTCTCCTATGTAGGAGTGCATGGGCTTGAGAAAAATGAGATATAGACATAGCACAGGAAGGTCCAAGAAGAAGGGGCAGATTATTGAATATGCCCTTATACCTTTGTATATTGATACAAAATTAGTAGTTTATTTGGCTAAAGTGGTATTGACCATTGTTTATTGTGCAAAAATAAGATTGTATTGGATTACATCGGTATTGATCTTTGTATATTGATACAAAATTAAGATTATAGTTGGCCACAATGGTATTGACCCTTGCATATGGACGTAATATTAAGATTATATTGGGCTACATAGGCATTGATCTTGGTATATTGATACATAATTAAGAGTATATTTAACCACAATTGAATAGATCTTTGTATATTGATACAAATTTAAAGGTAATGCTTCCCAATGGTATCATACCTAGAGATACTTAAAAATAAAATGTGAAGCTCTGACCTCTTGATACCAACCGTCTAAAACGGTCTAGGATAGTTAAGTAAAACAAACTCCTAGTCATGCAAACATGTCACTTTGTTAGCTACTATGACAGTCTATCACAGATATTCTCTAAACTACCCAGTAATCAAGTTGCTAAGAGACAAGCAACATTTGCTTATCTAAATACAAGAGATGGATAGGGCATCTTCAAAAACCCCAAGAGATCTGCAGAATATGGCATTCAAAGTTGTTATCTTAAATCATGATTTTTTTGATATCGAGACATATCAGCGCCTGACAGCACCCCCTATTCTACTCCAAGTAGAAGATAAGCATCGAAGAGCCTCCACTGTAAGATGGTTGAATTAGTGGCAAGCCTATCTCTTGGCATGAAAAAACCCCTTGCACCAACTGCAGACAGACTGCTGTCCAAAAAGGACAAAACTTGGTAGCGGGGAAGTCGACAGCCTAACTCTGCCAAGACAGGGTAGGTAAGTCCTTCATAATCCCTGCTCTACAACAAATGTCTGTCATAGAAACAGGACCCAAAGGCTGAAGACTGATGCAGGAATGTATGGAGAGACTATGGGAACTGTCCAGGCAGTCATTGGTATGTCCTTTCTTAGTTTTGGAAGCTGCAGGCCCTGCACTTCCTATATAAGCAAATATATTTATCCCTCTCAGGTCTCTGAGGTGGTTGAAGAATAGACAGCTAGAGTCTCATAGTTAAATTTTGAGTTGTTTAGGAATCAAGAGTGTGTTATAGATCTAAGAAGATACTCTTAAAAGTGTGTTGCAAGATAGTATGAATGTTGAGTCACATATAGACCTTTAAACTCAAGGAGATGGTTAGATAGTAGAATGTTAAAGTCAGGGGCCAAATATGTATAAACTGGACTTTGGGAAGGTATACTGGGCCATTTAACTCTCATAAATGTGGCATATTTATATCTGTTGTTTTGTATAACACTTACTGTAATAAGAGAAGGAACCATCTGTTGGACTGAAAGGGGAAACTTCTGGGGGGAAGAGGGTGGAAGGGCGGGATAGGAAGGGGGAATAGGGAGGGGTTTGTTACTGAGATGTAACTTGAAGAAAAAAAAATAAAGTATTTTAAAAAAATCAATGGCTGTCTAATATACAAAGGACAAGCAAATACAAATTTAAAATACAAAAAAAAAATCTGAACTCATGAAATCAGAAGGAAATATGGCAGAAGAGAGCTGTGTTCAGAGAATGACAAATCTATACCCTACACTTTCAGTTTCAGCCTGCAGGGTGCAAGTACAAAAGTTGTTTCTAATGAGAAGTGGGGCTGCTGGCATTAACGAAAGGGAGAAATGCATACTCCTGAAGTTCAGAAATAGGTCATTACTGAATGGGGCCAGTCCTAGGCCAGCCGGCCAGTTCCCAGCATGGAGCTGCTGTAAGCAGGGAGACAGAAGGTGCTGGGCAGTGGTGCTGCCCATGTAGCCTACAGGCACAGCAGTCCCACCTGGCAGCCAGCGCTGATGACAGGGAGATGTGTAACTTCCTGGAGCTCTGGCAGAAACAGGTCAGGGCTGAATAGGGGCAGCCCTAGGAACACCTGGCCAGCACCCAGCATACTGTGGCTACAGGGGCAGCCTGTGCTCCTTGCGTGGAGGGAGAGTGCTGGGCTGCAGCACTGTCCACAGGCACTTACAAAGGTCAAGCCTGGCAAGCCTCCCAGTGGCAGACACTGAGGGCTGGCAGGTATGCAGCAGCCAGGAGCTGGCACAGAACCTCACCCCAGAAACCGTGCCCAGCTGAAACATCACCCTGACTCTGGGCAACAGCAGGATACCCCAGACGAATGTCGGCAATGGTCCAGTATTTATGGTGCTTCAGAAACCAGAAAATTTGAACCAGAACAATGAGTCATTGCAATGAATATTTACATGCAAAGCTGACTAGGCAATATTTATACATATATATATATATATCATATAATATATTATAAAAAGTAGATTATAGAACAAATATAATCATATATTGTATATTATATATAATATATAATTGTATTATATATTAATATATGTGAATATGATATATATTCATATATACACAAAATAAATATACAATATATATACACAAAATGCATATAAAATATATACAAATATATAATATAATATATACAATATATTATAAATAATGTTTGGGATAAAGAATAAAATAATACAATTGTCAAAAAGAAATTGAGATATTCTATGATATAGCACCTGGTGATTTTAAATTTTTTTTCTTGTTTCACCTGAAAGCAAATAATGGTTGCTTTGTAAATTTAAGACTTTCCAGCTTTTATCAAAGGTTATGCATGATATTAATCATAAAATAAGTATCTGTAATATGGTAGATATATTTGATAAACTCAAAATTTGTTAACAAATTTATTCCACAAATTCCACAATGGAATTTCCAGGATATTGCCAAGATACAAGGATTTAGGCATAGCTTATGGGTAGAGAGTTTGCCTAGAATGAGTCACTACTACAACTAGCTTTCTGAATTCTTATCCTAAGGTATTAACCAGGAACTGAATTGCACTACTATACAGGCTCTGTTGTCTCATTATTCATATTGAAGACAATTGACACTTAGGTTAAAAAGCTCTCCCACTAGTCCCAATTTGTAAAGATTTTTTTTTTAATTTGGAAATAAATGTTTAAAGCTATCAAGTGCTTTTCTGTATCAAGTGAGCTAATATTATAAATTTTGACAATTAATGTAGAAATTTTCTAATGATTTTTTGTGTTTGTAGGATAAAACTTATAAGATTATAAATATTTTAATGCAGTGCTAGATTTGGAGAGCTACTTGTGTTTTTTGTTCATGTTTTCAACTTTTAGAATTTTTTCATTAGCAACCATAGGTGGTATGATATCATATTTACTGTTAATATTATCATGATTCTTTCCTAGTTCTAAAATAAAAATATACTATCTCCATGAATCTGAATAACTTTTCATTTTCTGCCTAAAATAAATTGGATACAATAGGAATTAACTGTTTCTCAAAAGTGTGGTAGGAATGATCTATAAAGTTACCCACATCTAGTGCTTTTTGGGAAAGAGATCCTAGAGTGTCCTAACATTTTCCTGCAGAGTTGACTGGCTTCTATTTAGGAAACCAAAATTTTGAGAGTATTATTTTCACTATAGCTTCTGCTTTCTAATTTCTTTGATGTTTCTGTAGTATTGCCACTGCTCTAATGTAGACTATAGTATGTTGGCAAGTGTTTCTTTCTAATGAATTTACCTTTCCTTCACTCAAGACGAAGACTGACATGGATCCAACAAGAGTTGGCCCAGTGACAACTTAAACCAACAAATGAGAGGTGTTAAAAATCCCTCTTTTGCTTAAAAAACAATGGTACTGTGGCTAAGCCAAACCCTGTTTCTTCTCACTGACTAGACTTGAGGTATAGCTAAGTGATAGAATAACTGCCTACTACACCAAGACTTGTTCAAAACATTTGAAAAGAGAAAAATAACCTAAAAGGGAAATGAAAATGGATAAAATGAGAAAATTTAGAAATAACAAACATGAACTCATTTAAACTCTGTATAATATCTAAATGAAATGAATAATTTTCTATGGAAGGATAATATATCAAACTGTATCAGACTCATTGTGAGTTTCATTTTGTTGTTAGAATGTTTTTTTAGAGATGAAGTTTCTCTGTGTAGCTCTGGCTGTCCTGGAAGTCACTCTATAGACCAGGCTGGCCTTGAATCAGAGATTCACCTGCCTAGGCCACCTGAGTGCTGGGATTAAAGGTGTGCACCACCACACCTGAACTGTGTGGGTTTTAATAAGACACGATTCACCTCAGAGGTGTGGGAAATGGTGCAGCACACTTCAGAACATGTTAGTCGTTATGGACGGAGTGTAGGCACTGTTTTGGGAGGGTGAGCTGCCCTTGCTGAATGAGTCATGCTTCTCTCTGAGGGACAGAGGAGGGCTTACTTGGAGTGTGTCATCTCCACACCATTGCTGATCTCATTCCATTACTTCCCAACATTCAACTTCAGGAAACAAGGATAGGCAGGCTAGAAACAAGAGACCCATGCTTAAGTTCTGGTTCTGCTGTTGCATGACATAAAGTGCCCTAGAAAGTGCTTTCTTTCTGTGACTTGGCTTAAATAGGACTTGCTCATCTCCAATTACAGTCAATGGTTCCAAAATTCACTCAGCTTTCAATAAGGGAACTTCGATTTTAGTCTTTATCAACAGACATGAAGGCTCATGTTGGAACTGACCATCTACATGACTGGGGAGATGGTTCAGCTGGTAAAGTGCCATGCAAGTATCTGGATTCCTAATTTGTAGCATCCACATTAACAAATTTAGCAGTGTGGCCAGCATGTAACCCCAGCACTCATGGGGCAAAGATAGGAGAATCCTTGGAAATGCTGATCATCTTGTCTACTGCCTGGTAAGCTCTGGGTTCAGTGAGAAACCTTGTCTCAAAAAGTAAGTTTGAGAAGTGATGGAAAAAGATGCTTAAAAACCTCTGACCTCCCTATGCTCATGAAGAACAAATATGTTCAAAGAAATAAATGCTGTAATGGAGGCTGCAAAAACAGAAGCATTTAAATGAAATGAAGAAAAAATATAACATGAAAATATAACTTAATAAAGACAGAGAATTTTGGAAGAAAAGTCAAACTGAAATAAAACTTGAAATGAAAAGTTTAGTAAGGTAAATAAAATGTTCAGTAGAAAACTTCATCAATAGAATGCATCAAGCAGACAAAAGAATATACTTCTTTATATTTTATGGTAGTATAACTTAGTGTTATTGTGGGACTCCTAACAGTGGGAGTGTGTGTGGGGTGTCTCTGAATGTTTTACCTGTTCCTAGGACCCTTTTCTTTCTACTGGGTTGCCTCATCCAGCCTTAATATGAGGGTATGTGCCTAGTTTTATTGCATCTTATTGTGCCATATTTGGCTGATATCTCTGAGAGACCTGCTTTTTTTTTTTCTGAAGGGGAACAGAGGAGGAATGGATCTTGGGGAAAGAGTAGGTGTACAGGGAGAACTGGGAGGAGTGGAGAGAGAGGAAACTGAAGTCAGGATATAGTGCATAAGAGAAGAATAACAACATAAAACAACCAAAAAAACTCAGTAAGTTAAAAAAAGAATATATTGCTTTAAGATCAACAACACATATTCCAAGAAAGTAATTGAAGAAGCAGCTTATTCATAATAGCATAGAAATAATATCTTGGAATAAATCTAACCAAGGAATTGAAAGACTTGACAACAAAAATGTAAAGACACTAAAGAAAGAAACAGAAGAAGATACCGAGAGATAGATAGAACTCCCATGTTCAGGAATTGGTAGAATTAATATTGTTAAAATGGCTACCCTACATCCCTATCAAAGCATCCGCATCAAAATACCAATGTAATTCTTCACAGAAATTGAAAAAAATCTTGAATTCCATATAGAAATACAAAAGACTCAGGATATCAAAAATAAGTTCAAATAATAAAATAATGCTGGAGGTGTCATGCCCCTGATTTCAAGTTTTATTACAAAGCTATAGTAATAAAACAAGAATGATATTGGCATAAAACACAGATGCATTGATCAATGGACTAGAATTAAGGACATCAATATAAGTCCATACACAGCAATCTGAGTTTGGTCAAAAATAAACATTGTAGAAAAACAAAGTCTTCAACAAATGGTGCTGATCAAACTGGATGTCTATTGTAGAAGAGAGAAACTTCATCCTTATCTCTTACCTTGCACAAAACTCAACTTCAAATGGATCAGGGTCTTCAGCATGAGACTTAATACCCTGAGTCTGACAGAGAAGAAAACAGGGACCCTTTTGAACTTATTGGCACAGGAAAGGACTTTCTCAACAGTACCAGATAGTACAAACATTAGGGCCAAAAATCGAATAAATATGACCTCATGAAACCAAAAAGTATCTGTACATCAAAAGACTCCATCATTCAAGTACCAACTAGGGAAAAATCCTTATCTGACAGAGGGTTAATATCTAGAATATACAAAGATTTTGAAAAGTAAACAAACATCAATAAACAAACAACTCAATTAAAAAGCTGGGAATGGAACTAGACTAATGGTTCTCAACCTTTGGGTAGTGACCTCTTTGAATGACCCTTTCACAGGGGTTGACTTCGACCATCAGGAAACATAGATATTCATATTAGATTCATATAGGTAGCAAAATTATAGTTATAAAGTAGCAACAAAAATAATTGTATGGTTGGAGAGTCATTACAACATGAAGAATGGTATTAAAGGGTTGAAACATTAGAAGGTCGAGACACACTGCTCTATACAGAGAGTTCTCAAAAAGATAAAATACAAATGGCTGAGAAGCACTTTTTTAATAAACATATAGGATTTTATGTAAATTACATTATGTATTCATATTTTATAAAAGTTATATTTCATAGGCATTTTCCTTTTTTAACATTTATTTATTTCTTCAAGTTACATTTCAATCATAGTCCCATTCCTCTTCCCCCTCCAAGTCCCAGCCTCCTACGTTTTTCACCCTCACCCTCCTATCTGTTTTTTTTTTTAAATTTAAGGTGTATCTTCTCCCCCCACCAACTGCTCCTCCTTTTAGTCCAATAAAAGGCTCTTTTTCTTATAATAATAAATATAATACAAAATAATAAGAATAATTTGGTCAAAATTTTGAAAATTAGAAGGTATAACATACATTCCCAATGTCAAGTTCATACATATTTGGCAACTGATATTAATATTCTATTATCTATATCAATGAGTTTAAAGTTCTATCATTAACTAAGTTTCCATCCTAACTTACATTATGAACTTAAAACATCTTCTTAGACCTAGAACATCCTTTTAATTCCTAAATAACTTAAAATTTAACTGTGAGACTATAACTATCTAGTCTTCAATCACATTAGAGACCTGAGAAGGATAAATATATATAAACAGGAAGTACAGAGCCAGCAGCTTCCAAAACTAAGAAATGACAGATAACTGGCTGCCTGGACAGTCCCCAGTCTCTCTCTATATTTTCTTTTTTGTTTTGTATTAAAAGTGCAGTTAAGAGATTTAAAATGTTGTAAGTAAATTAAAGATGACTACAGTTCAAATTGGTTTTCTAAATCTCTAAGAGTTGAAGTAATGAGTTAAGATAAAATATTTGAGCAGGGCAGTGTTAGCCCATGCCTTTCATTCCAGCAGAGGCAGGTGGATCACTATAGAGTTAGTTGTCTTTGAAATCATAGAGTTACAATGATCTGGGTGCTAATGGTTCACATATTTAACCCCAACACTTGAGATGCATCCACCTTTAATCCCAACACACTGGAGGCAGAAAGCTTGCAGATTTCTGAGTTCAAGGCCAGCCTGATACAGAGCGAGTTCCAAAGAGAGAAAAACCTAGATCCAGGGGTGGTGGTTTGTCGCGTCCCTCTCGACCGGCAAGAACGACGCGACTCACAAAGCTCTTCTCCTGCAGTTTATTCAGGTCCCTTGAAAACAGTCTTCCGAAAAAGGGCCGGGCAGACCCAACCCACAGGCTAAATACTAAATGAACAGCCAATCAGGTAAAGCCACATGGTGCTATCTTAGAGGCCCACATATAGCCAATCAAGTAAAGCCACATGGTGCTATCTTAGAGGCCCACATATAGCCAATCAAGTAAAGCCACATGGGCGGTCTTAGCCAAACATGGACCCGCCCACCATCGAGAGCGCTCACCGTCCGGCTGGTGGAAGGCGGAGACCAGCGCCATTTTTAAGGCGCGGCACGTCGCAGCTCTCTACAGTTCCTCCTTTTTTATTTTTTCTAAAGATGATAGAAGTCCCTGGAAAGGTTTCGTAATCCCCCTATCTGGGGATCTCACGGTGGGCCTGAGCCTGTAGGAGGGCGGTGCTCAAACTCTTACCCGTCTCTGGGTCAGCCTCCCCACTCGGGACTGCCCTGTCTTAGGTGGCCGAGACTTACCCGTCAACTCCGTCACTGACTTACCAGACCCTAATATCCGTGGAACGAATTCCTCAGTGGGCAGGGACTATGCTTAGTGAAGATTTACTTCACGGCAGCAAGCCATGCCTGAGGGGACTGGCCCGCCTCAATGGCGACAAGGGCTTGTATAATCATGGCTGCGTTACGCTTTTGTGTGGTTCTCATTTTGTAGATGCACCATAGGCAAACCAGAGAGGCTAGCATCATTAGTATCGCCAAAGAGCCTACACCCGCCCACTCCTTAAGATGATCCATAGCCGTCTGTATCCAAGAAGTCAAGCCAGTAGCCAGGCTCAGATCCACCCGAGTGGAGTTGATGTGGATGATTGTCGCTCTCAGCTCTCTCATCAAATTTTCAAATTCAGCCGACCAATCCTGTAAGAGGAACTTTGACAATTGTCTGGACAAGTTAGCAGCTTTTGTATAATTTTGATATTGTACGGAGGTAACACACAAACCTTGCATTTTCCACTCACACCCCAATTGTGCTAGTTGCCAAAGAGAATCAATCTGTTCTTGTATTAAATCTATGCGTTGATTAACTATCATAAGACCTCCTTTGAGATGAGAATTCATAGAGTTCTGAGTATCCAATGCCTGTGCCACAGTGGCTGAGATGTTATTCAGGGCATTGGCAGTCTGTATAGAACTAGACAAGGCAATAGCTGAGGCAGTAGCCCCCACAGCAGCAACAGTGATAGCAGTAACAATAGCTGCAGTGATGCCAAAATCTCTTTTAAATCTGAATAGCATCATGGTATTAGGAGCCTCTACAGGAACTGGTACATATCGAGGCATTCTAGTCACCACAGCCACAGGAAAGGCTGTGGCATTCCAGCATAGGGCATAAAAACATGTACCTGGAGTGCATACTAACTTTTCTTCACCTAAGGATGCACTCCCATTACTTACAATCCACAGAAAAGGAGGCCAGAGACATACTGGCGAAGCTGAAAAGGTCTTATTGCAGTAAGAATGAAACAAAGAATTCCAAGTACCAGAGCCACTACTGCTAGAAAAATCCAATCTGGTAGCAGACCTTAGAGAAAAATTACCTCTTTGATAAATTCCTCCCCCAAGCATAATGACAGGTCCCAAGTCCATGCAACTTCCATTTACTCCACACAAAAGCCACAAATCAAAAGGATTGGTGGCAGTCTGCTGAGGATCCCTAGTAGATATATCAAGCATTCCTGTACAAGACTTATTCACTACATTACTAATCATGGGGCTAAAGGAAAAATAATCTTGTTGAACCCAAACTGCTCTGCGCTCCTGACATCCAGTCCAGGGAAAAGGTCCTTCCTCTCCTGTGGATCCTTTACAAAAAGGTGCCCAGCGTGGCTGTCTGGGGGGGTCCCGGTCAGAGACTCGTGTGGGCCACCATCCTTCAAGGCGAGAACCATTGCCTGAAAACAAACCACCACTCCTACCTCCAAACCTCAGTTGTGGTAAAAAATCTGCTGACTGCTGAGACAATTTAATGCATTTTGTATCATCTGACCTATTGAAGCTCAATAAAAAGCACAAACTACCCTTCAAGCTGACATTTCTATTACCCTCTATAGGGCTTCTCTGATCATCAAAGGGAAGGTAGGGTAAGCCTAAGCTTCTATTACTGCTAAATAAGCGTGGAAACACAGTTGCATCATGTCTGACCGGCATCGGCTTTGGGAATATCGACAGGATCCCCCATCTCGGCTCGGTCATTCCTGACATACTCACTGCTACTATCACCAGAATCCTTAGGAAGGTCTTCATGACGAATCTTCCTCACAAGGCGTTCAGGCACCCACACTGGATCTTGTTGATCCTGAGGAAAAACACAAACAGACCCTCTCGCCCATGTTAGCACGGGGTCAGGCCCCCGCCAAGAGCCTGTCAGAATGTCCTTCCATTTCACCATGCTTTTAGGTGAACCATGGGAATCTTGATGTCTGTCCGCTGCTGAGCGGCCTTGAGCATCCAAATTGAAAAAATTTACAGTAAATAAGGCTAAAGATATTCTTTCCTTGGGGGTACGGCCTTGGCCTATTCCCCCTTTTTGTTTTTGCAAGCATTCTTTCAAGGTGCGATGAGCACGCTCCACAATTCCTTGTCCTTGAGGATTATACGGCAATCCGTGATTAAGCTGTACCTCCATCTGATTACAGAAGGAGACAAAGGACTGAGCCGTATAGGCTGGTCCATTATCCGTTTTCAGCTGCTGTGGTTTTCCCCATGCAGCCCAGGCTTCTAAGCAATGTCCTATGACATTGCGAGCCTTTTCTCCACTCATAGGTGTAGCATGTATGATACCTGAGCAGGTATCCACAGATACATGAATATATTTTAAGGTTCCAAACTCTGAAATGTGGGTAACGTCCATTTGCCAGATTTTGAGTGGCAACAACCCTCTAGGGTTCACTCCCACACTGGGAGGATGATGATGAATCACACACTGAGGACAGTCCAAAACTACTTGTCTAGCATCTGCTCTAGACAAATGGAATTTTTGCTGTAGAGTTTTTGCATTTACATGAAATAATTGGTGAAACTGTATGGCTTGGTCCAGGAATGAGCTCCAAAAAATGCATGTCATCCTGGTCCATTGATCAACTTTATCATTACCTTCACTTAATGGTCCAGGTAATCCTGTATGTGCTCTAATATGTTGAATATAAAAACACCTTTTTCTCTGCCAGATTAAAACTTGTAACTCTTGTAATAAGGCACATACTGTACTACTAATTTTAATAGGACCTGCTAATTCTAATACTTTCACTGCGTTGACCACATAGACTGAATCTGAAATCAAATTGAATGCAAATTGACATCTTTTAAACACCTCCATTACTATTTTCAATTCTACTATTTGGGGGGAGCCCGGTTGAAATTGACATAACACGGGCTCTTGTCTTTCTATCAAATAGGCTCCACAGCCTGTCTTTGAGCCATCAGTAAACACATTTAGTGATCCTTGAAGTGGTACTGCTGAAGTAACCTTAGGGAATATCACTGGGTGCTCCTTGAAAAATGATAGCAATGGATGTTTAGGGTAATGGTTATCAATCACCCCTTCAAAGCTACATTGCAATATTGCCCAGTCATCTACAGTGCCACACAAAATCTTAATTTGATAACTGGAATAAGGCACTATTATACTGGCAGGAGCAACTCCAAAAGACTGCAAGCATTGTTGGATACCATTCAAGGCTAAAGCAGCAAGTGCAGTGGGATAATGTTCTATTCTGTTCTTACTTGTGTCCACATCCCCGGGCAGAAAGATCTCCCTACTTTCAGTGACTGAACAGGCTGCTCTGTCTGAGTGGCTTCTGGATATGGAGGAGGAGGAGTTAAAGGTGCCATGGCAACGGCTTTGTTTACACCAGCTGCCGCCAGCGTGGCTGAAGGCGCTGTAGCGACGACTCCGCCCACTCCGACTGCTGCTGACGCTGACGCTGACGTGTCAGGCCCCATAGCAACAGCTCCTCCCACACTGACTGCTGCCGACATGTCCTTTTCTTTTACCCTTTTCTTTTCCTTTTTTCTAATAACAGTCCTCTCCAATTGTTCTAGTAGAGCGTGTAGCTCTCCTTCAGAATCTGTGCTCTCTGAGTCCTCAAAATCTCTAAAATCTCTAAAATCTGTAAGATCGGGATAGAGAGGAACTTTCTTTTTGCCTCCCTTTTCACTGTCTGCCTGCTCAAATCTTTCGCCTTTGTTACTTTCCTTTTCACTGTCTACTTGCTCAGATCTTTCCCCTCCATCCTGAAAGACAGGATAGTACAGCTCATGTCTCACTTCCCTCCAGACATTTGGACAAAATGACCGCCCACTAGGATCACTCAGAGGGGAAGTCTCATTATATGAAGGCGGGGCCAGCACAGGCGGCCCCGGACCTGAGGGCTCTATCCGGGTGCAGTCAGAACTCTTCCTCAAAGATGACTTCTCCATTTTCTTTGTTAACCTTTTAAGTTCCTCTTTAGACTCTGAGCTATCCTCTTCCAAAGTATCTTTCCCAGATTTGACCAAGCGCTCCTCTTTTAACTGTTCTAATGCCTTTTGTCCTTTTTCCACTGCCTTGCAATATCTCTGATCTCCTAAACAACTCTGAACAAGTCTCCAAATAGGCCGTGCTCCTCCCTGCAATGTACTTTGCTCCCAGGCAAAATCCAAGTCCCTGCCTAATTTGTCCCAGCAGGATACCGTAAGATTCCCGGACACCGCAAACCACGGAGCCACGGAATCACATTCATTCAAAAATCTTTCTAGGGTAGACTTCTTAATCTTTAAATTCCTAGCTAAAAGTAGCTCCTGAAGAGCCAGAAAAATTGGGTGTGACTCAGACAACCCCATGTTTAAAAATTTACTTTCAGTTTGCAGCTTCTCCACGAAACTGTATCTTTTGTTCGCTATCTCCGCGAAACCTTACCGTACGTTCACTATCTCCGCGAAACTTCACCGTACGTTCGCTATTATCCGCGAAACTTTACCTTGCGTTCGCTACCGTGAAACTTTATTGTCCTGATTTATCCCAGGAACTTACCAGTGCACTGCCCCTGACTGCAAGAGTTCTGAGTCTTTTCTGGTTCCCCGTACGGGCCACCACTTGTCGCGTCCCTCTCGACCGGCAAGAACGACGCGACTCACAAAGCTCTTCTCCTGCAGTTTATTCAGGTCCCTTGAAAACAGTCTTCCGAAAAAGGGCTGGGCAGACCCAACCCACAGGCTAAATACTAAATGAACAGCCAATCAG
>CAJQZJ010031933.1:11395022-11411035 GCA_907164525.1 Lophiomys imhausi
AGACCAGCGCCATTTTTAAGGCGCGGCACGTCGCAGCTCTCTACAGTGGTTCACACCTTTAATCCCAACATTTGAGAGGCAGAGGCAGGCCTCTCAAGGGCCTCTGTAGGATTTACAATGATTTAAGTTTAAAAGCTGCATGTAAAAGGCATGCTGAAATTCAAAGTGAATTGTCCTTTGCAATCTCAAAATATATAACTTGAAAGTATGTTTAGTTCCAAAATATCAAAAGAATTTTCTTAAATCTCAATTGAAAGATAATACTTTTAATATTGTCAAAAAAACTCAATTTGCTCTAGGAATGATATTACCTGCCAAAGAAGGAGCAATCCAGAGTTAGGATTAGGGCAGGGTTCTGATCTTATCTTTCCAGGAGATTAAAAGCATCCATATAAGGAGATCAGGGACAGCTGGATAACTGAAACTTCTGAAGAAAAGGGAACAGACACCAAAGAAGACAAGACAGGTAGCCCAGATGATCCAGCCATACAGACTGCCTCAACAGCTATTTCCTCAAAAAACTACATCCAGATCAACTTCAAAATGCCTAGCTAAGATGGTCTAACCTTACAGACTGTCCATCCAGGACTTCAGTAAAGCCCTGAATTTTCCCACCAAAAGTTCAGCTCCTGACTACAAACTTCTCAAGACATTTAAATAGCTGATCCCAAAAAGACTGGACAACAAATGTTACTATTCACTTGCTTAACCATTTTTTCATTCTTATTTGTGCCCCCAAACAGGTTTCCTGCATCCTAAATGAGCAGAAAGCATTTTTTAAAAAAATATTTATTTATTACTTCAGTTTACATCTCCACCACAGTGTCCTCTTTCCACACCTCCAAGTCCCGCCATCCCACCCTCTACCTCCTATCCCTTACATCCCACTCCTCTGGAGTGGAATGTCTCTACATAACAGTCCCCCACCCCAGTTCAGCAGTCATATGAGGGCCAAGAGCCTCCTTATGCACTGGGGACCTACAAGGCAGCACCACTAGGACAAAGTGTCTCATTGACAGGAAAAAAAGTCTATGTCCATGTTCCCCTTGGTGCATTGGTTGTAGTATATTTATCCTGTACTATATGGCTAAAATCTGATTATAAGTGAATAGATGCCATGTACATCCTTCTGAGTCTGGGTTGGCTCACTCAGGATGAATTTCTCTAGTTCCATCCATTTGGCTGCAAATTGCATGATTTTGTTGTTTCTGCTAGCTGAGTGGTATTCCATTGTGTAGATGTACCACAGTTTTTTAATCTATTATTCGGTTGAGGGGCATCTGGGTTGTTTCCAGATTCTAGCTATTACAAATAAGGCAGCTATAAACATAGATGAGGAAACTTCCTTGTGATTCGGTGAGGAATTATGTGGATGCATACCCAGAAGTGGTATGGCTGGGTCCCAAGGCAGAGCTATTCCAAGTTTTCTAAGATATCACCAGACTGACCTCCATAGTGGTTGCACAAGCCTGCACTCCCACCAGCAAAGGAGGAGAGTTCCCCTTTCTCCACAACCTCGCAAGCATGTGCTCTCATTTGAGCTTTTGATCTTAGTCATTCTGACAGGTGTGAGATGGAATCTTAGAGTCATCTTGAGTTACATTTCTCTGATGATTAAGGATGCTGAGCATTTCTTCAAGTGTCTCCCAGCCATTAGGGATTCTGCAGGAAGCAATCTTAAGAGAGCAAAGCCCCATTCCCAGAAGGTAGGGTGGGTGATTTTTTTTGGTCATTTGATGGGTTATAGATGTCTGATATCATTTAGGGGAATTGATTACAAGTTGTTAAATGGTCTTGTTAAACAAGGTTTAAGAGGTTAGACCCAGGAATTTCTCTCTTTTTCTTTTCTCTATTCTTCTTTCTCTTTTATATAGGGGGGAAAGACTTGAAAAGGAAAAAAGGGGGGATATAGACATGATATAGTAATGATAAAGAAAATGGTGTAGATTATTGAATATATTCTTATATCTTTGTATATTGATTCAAAATTAAGTTTAAGTCTTTTTAAGGTATGGTACCTATGTAATTCTTAAAAATGCAATGTGAAATTCTAGGTCTTTTGATAGCAACTATCACAAACTGTTTAGAATAATTAAGAAATGCAAACTAATAGTCATTCAAATGTTGTTTTGTTATGTACTAGTTTAGTGTATTACAGATGTTTTCTTTATTTTAATAAATATTTAGAATTTTATTTAGAGAAATGACAACCATGAACATTGTTAAAATTAGAGGTCCTCTTGGCTCTCCACAATGATACTGAGCATTCTCACAAGGGGTTCCCATTGTTAAGTCTTAAAACAACCATCTTTAAAAGAAAAAAAAAAAACTCAGTACACTACCATTTAACTTGTTTTAATGTTTCTTCACAAATGGTGAAAATACTAAAGTACAAACAAGGAATAATCGTAATGTTGTGGCCAACACTATAAATATGGAATTATAAATTTAAAACATTTTCTGGGTTAAAAAATAAATCTGGAGCTCAGTCACCCGTTTGGAGAGGAGCTCCAGCTAGAGGAGATCCAGCCCACACCTCCAGCCACAGATCAGCAGCCCCACCTTTCTGCCTGATATCCAGCCTGCACTCAGACCTGTACACCTAAGAGGGAAAAACAGCAGCACCACAAGAGCAAAGGTAAGTGATATTTTTTTTTCCGAGGTTTCCAACATGGCAGCACAGTGTGCACTGTTGCAGAGAGGCAGAGACCTAACCCAGTCACAGAAAAGCAATTAGGAGCCAAGACTGACTACAAACAGAGCCCATGACTGTGTGTTCTCCACAAATACTGGGGTGGGTGGGTCACTCACCCTAGCACCCAAGCATCTGAGGCAGTCAGCAACAGGCACACTGAGACCGGCACCCCATTGTGGGTGAAGCACCCTGCCTGCACAGTCAGCCTAGCTGTGGAGCCAGAATGACTGGGTCAGTGAGAGGAGAACACAGACCCAACCACAGCTCTACTTGCCTTTCTGAGGAGACCTGCCAACTCACAGGTCCTCAGAGGATAGCCCTGTACCCACGCCAATCCCCTCTATATTGGTCCAATTGGGTCACAAGCAGTTGAGGAGAGGGGCAGCCACTCTCCTCTCCGAGAGCCAGTCTATTACAGGAACCTGCCTACCATCTGGAGGTAAACACCAGGATCTCAGGATCAGCCAACTACCAGGGCAGGGAGTTTTCCTGAGCACCAAGGTCAGCTGACAAAAGAAACAAACAAACAACACCAGGGTCAATCAGATGACAAGAGGTCAGTGCAAGAACATGGTTAAAAAAAAACAAACAAACCCCAAAACAATAGGATGTCTCCAGATCCTAGCAATAATGCTACCGACAACTCTGGACAGCCGAATATGATTGAAACAAAGGAAAATGACCTTAATCCTATGCTTATATTAACAATAGAAGGCATAAGGGAGGAAATAAAATACCTCAGAGAGCAACAACAAAGTACTGCAAAGGAGGTGATGGAAATGAATAAAGCGCTTAAAGGAATGGAAGACCTGAAAAGGGAAGTTGAAGCAATGAAGAAAATCCAATCCGAGACATCCATAGAACTGGACAACCTTAAGAAAAGAATCGGAACTACAGACACTAGCATCACTAACAGAATATAAGAGATGGAAGAAAGAATTTCAGGCTCAGAGGATAAAATTGAAGAAATTGATACATCTGTCAAAGAAAATGTCAAATCTAAAAAAGTCCTGACACAAAACCTTCAGGAAATCAAGGACACAATGAAAAGAAAAAAAATCTCAGAATAATAGGAATAGAAGAAAGAGAAGAGTCCCACCTCCATGGACCAGAAAATATCTTCAACAAAATCATTGAAGAGAATTTCCCAAATTTAAAAAAAGAGATGCCTATAACTGTACAAGAAGCTTACAGAACTCCAAATAGATTAGTAGACCAGAAAAGAAAATCTTCCCGCCACATAATAATCAAAATACTAAATGTACAGAACAAAGAAAGAATATTAAAAGCTGCTAGGGAAAAGGTCAAGTAACATATAATGGAAAACCTATCAGAATCACACCAGACTTTTCTTCAGAGACACTAAAAGCCAGAAAGGGCCTGGACAGACGTCTTGCAGACCCTAAAAAACCACAAATGCCAGGCAAGACTACTATTCCCTGCAAAATTGTCAATCAACATGGATGGAGAAAACAAGATATTTGATGACAAAGCTAAATTCAAACAATATCTATACACAAATCCAGCTCTACAGAAGATGTTGGAAGGAAAACTCCAACCCAAAGAAGTTAACTACACACAAGAAAGCTCAGGAAGCAAGTAGCATGCCTGCAGCAAAAAAAACAAAAAAAAAAAAAAACAAAAAAAAACCAAAAAAAAAAACCCTCACTCACACACTATGTCCACCAACACCTAGATGGCAGGAAGTAACAATCACTGGTCATTAACATCTCTCAACATCAATGGACTCAATTCCCCCAATAAAAAGGCACAGGCTAGCAGAATGGATGCGAAAACAATCCCACATTCTGCTGCTTACAAGAAACACACCTCAGCAAAAAAGATAGACATTATCTCCAAGTAAAGGGCTGGAAAAAGATATACCAAGCCAACGGACCCAAGAAAAAAGCTGGAGTAGCAATTCTAGTATGCAACAAATTGGACTTTCAACCAACATTAATCAAAAGAGATGGGGAAGGACACTACATACTCATCAAAGGAAAAATCCACCAAGATGAAATCTCAATACTGAGCATCTATGCCCCAAATGTAAGACCACCCACATTCATTAAAGAAACACTACTGAAGCTCAAATCCCACATTGAACCTCACACATTAATAGTAGGAGTCTTCAACACACCACTCTCACCACTGGACAGATCAACGATGCAGAAACCAAACAGAGAAATAATGAACCTCACAGATGTCATGAATCAAATGGACCTAATTGATATCTACAGAACATTTCACCCCAAAACAAAAGAATACACTTTCTTCTCGGCACCTCATGGAACATTCTCCAAAATCGACCATATAGTCGGTCACAAAGCAAGCCTCAACAGATACAGGAAAATTTAAATTACCCCTTGTAACTTATCAGACCATCATGGAATAAAGCTAGACTTCAACAATAACAAAAACAACAGAGAGCCTTCAAAAACATGGAAACTAAACAACTCTCTCCTCAATGACCTCTGGGTCAGGGAAGAAATAAAAAAAGAAATTAAAGTCTTCTTAGAACTCAATGAAAATGAAGGCACAACACACCCAAACTTATGGGAAACATTGAAAGCAGTGCTAAGAGGAAAGTTGATAGCACTAAGTGCCTTCAAAAACAAATTGGAGAGTTCCTATACTAGCCACCTAAAAGCACACCTGAAAGAGCTAGAACAGAAAGAAGCAACCACTCCCAAGAGGAGCAAATGAGAGAAAATTATCAAACTCAGGGCTGAAATCAACAACTTAGAAACAAAAAGAACAATACAAAGAATTGACAAAACCAAGAGTTGGTTCTTTGAGAAAATCAATAAGATAGACAAGCCCTTAGCTAAACTAACTAAGGGCAGAGGGAAAATACCCAAATCAACAAAATCAGAAATGAAAAGGGGGAAATAACAATAGACATTGAGGAAATCCAAAGAATCATTAGGTCCTACTTCAAAAACTTGTACTCCACAAAATTGGAAAATCTAAATGAAATGGACGATTTTCTTGATAGATTCCACATACCAAGGTTAAATCAAGAACAGGTAAACAAATTAAACAGTCCTATAACTCTTAAGGAAATAGAAGAAGTCATTAGAAGTCTTCCAACCAAAAAAAGCCCAGGCCCAGATGGTTTCAGCACAGAATTCTACCAGACATTCAAAGAAGAGCTAACACCAATATTCTTCAAACTCTTCCACAACATAGAAACAGAAGGAATACTGTCAAACACGTTCTATGAGGCCACAGTTACCCTGATACCTAAACCTCACAAAGACCCAATGGAGAAAGAAAATTTCAGACCAATTTCCCTTATGAACATGGATGCAAAGATACTTAATAAAATACTTGCAAACCAGATCCAAGATCACATCAAAAGTATCATACACCATGATCAAGTAGGCTTCATCCCTGGGATGCAGGGGTGGTTCAACATTAGAAAATCCATCAATGTAATCCACCACATAAAGAAGCTGAAAGAAAAGAACCACATGATTATCACATTGGACGCTGAAAAAGCTTTTGACAAAATACAGCACCCTTTCATGTTGAAAGTCTTAGAGAGATCAGGCATATAAGGACCATATTTGAACATAATAAAGGCAATTTACAGCAAGCCAATAGCCAACATCAAATTAAATGGAGAGAAACTTAAAGCATTTCCTCTAAATTCAGGGACAAGGCAAGGCTGCCCACTCTCTCCATATCTCTTCAACATAGTACTTGAAATTTTAGCTAGAACAATGAGACAACTAAAAGAGATCAAGGGGATACCAATTGGAAAGGAAGAAGTCAAAATATCCCTATTTGCAGATGATATGATAGTATACATAAGTGACCCCAAAAATTCCACCAGAGAACTTCTACAGCTGATAAACTCCTTCAGCAAGGTGGCTGGATACAGAATCAATTCAAAAAAATCAGTAGCCCTTCTTTACACAAAAGATAAATGGGGTGGGAAAGAAATAAGGGAATCAACACCCTTCACAATAGCCACAAATAATATAAAACACCTGGGAGTAAGTCTAACCAAGCAAGTGAAGACCTGTATGATAAGAACTTCAAGTCCCTGAAGAAAGAAATAGAAGAAGTTATCAGAAGATGGAAAGATCTCCCTTACTCATGGATAGGTAGGATCAACATAATAAAAATGTCCATTTTACCAAAAGCAATATACAGATTCAATGCGATTCCTATTCAGATACCAACTCAATTTTTTACAGATCTGGAAAAAACAATTCTCAACTTCATATGGAATAACAAAAGACCCAGAATAGCTAAATCAATCATGTACAATAACAGATATCTGGGGGTATCACCATCCCAGATTTCAGGCTGTACTACAGGGCAATAGTAATAAAAACAGCATGGTACTGGTATAGAAACAGACCAGTTGACCAATGGAATCGAATTGAAGACCCAGAAATAAACCCACACACCTACGGTCACTTAATTTTTGATAAAGAAGCCAAAAACATACAATGGAAAAAGGAAAGCATCTTCAATAAATGGTGCTGGTCTAACTGGATGTCAACATGTAGAAGAATGCAAATAGATCCATACTTATCACCCTGTACAAAACTTAAGTCTAAGTAGATCAAGGACCTCAACATAAATCCAGACACACTAACATCAATAGAAGAGAGAGTGGGGAAAAGCCTTGAACTCATTGGCACTGGTAGCAACTTCCTGAATAGAACACCAATAGCTCAGGCACTAAAACAAACAAACAATCAATTAATGGGACCTTATGAAATTGAAAAGCTTCTGTAAGGCAAAGGACACCGTCCTTAGAACAAAACGGCAGCCTAGAGACTGGGAAAGTATCTTCACAAACCCAACATCTGACAGAGGGCTAATATCCAAAATACATAAAGAACTGAAGAAATTAAACACCAAAAAAATCAAATAACCACATTAATAAATGGGGTACAGAGCTAAACCAAGAATTCATAGAAGAGGAATCTCTAAGGACTGAGAGGCATTTGAGGAAATGTTCAACATCTTTGGTCATCAGGGAAATGCAACTTAAAACAACTCTGAGATTCCATCTCACACCTGTCAGAATGGCTAAGATCAGAAACTCAAATGATAGCACATGTTGGCGAGGATGTGGAGAAAGGGGAACACTTCCCCATTGCTGGTGGGACTGAAAACTTGTGCAACCACTTTGGACATCAATCTGGAGATATCTTAGAAAATTGGGAATAAATCTACCTCAAGACCCAGCCATACCCCTCTTGGGCATATATCCAAAAGATTCGAAATGAAACCACAAGGACATTGCCTCAACAATGTTCATAGCAGCTTTATTTGTAATAGCCAGAAACTGGAAACAACCCAGATGTCCTTCAACTAGAGAATGGATAAAAAAAAAAAAACAAACAAACTGTGGTACATTTACACAATGGAATACTACACAGCTATCAGAAATGAGGAAATCATGCAATTCAAAACCAAATGGATGGAGCTAGAAAAGCTCATCCTAAGTGAGGTGACACAGTCCCAGAAAGATAAACATGGTATGTATTCACTTATAAATGGATATTAACCATACATCACAGGATAACTATCCTACAACCCACACACCCAAATAGATAGGAATTTAGCATATCTGTCCTAGGTAAAATTTTACCCACCAGTGAGTCATGGAATCTGCTGCAGGTTAGTGGAATACCACACCCTATATGGTGTGCCTTATCAAGCTCTAGTACAAGTGGAAGCTCTTGGGCCTCACATGATGCAAGATCTGAGGGAGTATGATATGTGAGGGCCCACCTCATCTGAGGAGAAGGAGAGTACCATGTAGAGGAACAAGGAGGGATGGAGGGAGGGAGAGAGGGAAGGAGGGAGGAAACTATGTTCTAGAAGTAAATAATACCTTTATAAGAAAAGAGTTAATAAGCTTAAAAGTATAATAAAATACAATATAAAAATTTCAAACTATAATTTACCAAAGGTATACTTGCCTTACTGGCATGAAAGGAAAAGGGCCTTATTTTCAGATTAGAATGTTAGATGACCGGTGGCCACATAGATTACACAAACTTGATAGCAGCTTAAAAGTTCTTTTTTTTTTTTTTTTTTGTAGAGGTATAGGGTATTTTCATGGTTTGGCATTAAAAAGCAGGTAACAGGTTTAAAATACAGTAAATAAATTAAAGGTTACAGCTGTTCAACCTGGTTTTATAAACCTCCAAGAGCTGAAAAAACTTAGAGCTAAGGTAAAATACATGAAATGCGTGGTGTTAGCCCATGCCTTTAACTCCAGCAGAGACAGGAGGGGCACTATAGAGTTAGTTGTCTTATAAATTCTAGAGTTACAAGGAACAGGGTGGTGATGGTACCCACCCTTAATCGCATCATTTGAGAACAATACACCCTTAATCCCAATACACTAGAGACAGAAACAGGCAGATCTTATACAGGTCAGCCTGATACAAAACAAGCTCTAAATAGAGAAAAACTTTGATCCAGGGGTGGTGGAGCACATCTTTGATCCCATCAGTTGGGAACCACAAGTCTTTGATCCCAATACTTAGAATGTAGAGACAGGCACATAGTATTCGGAAGGATTTAAGTTTAAAAGCTACTTACAAAAGGCATGTGGAAATTCAAACAAATTGTCCTTTGAGATCTCAAAATATATACACTAAAGGTTTGTTTATTTCCAAAATATCAAAATAATTTCTTCTTTAATCTGGATTGAAAGATAATACTTTATATATTGTCAAAAAACCAAATTTGCTCCCGGAAAAATATTACCTGACCCCCACCCCCCACCCCCAAAAAAAAGGTAATTGTCCCAGAGTTAGGATTAGGGCAGGGCTCTGTTCTTATCTTTCCAGGAGATTTAAAGCATCCATTCAAGGAATCCAGGGACAACTGGACAACTGAAACCTCAGCAGAAAACAGATCAAACACCAAAAAAGACCAGTGGCCCAGATGATCCAGCCTTGCAGACTTCCTCAGTAGCTGTTTCCTCAAAAGTCTACAACCACAACAACTCAAAATCGCTAAGATCGTTCAGCTCCACAGACTGCTCCAGCCAAAACTTCAGTAAAGCCCTGAAGTTCAGCTTCTGTCTATGAACTTCTTAGGACATTTAAATAGCTGAGCACAAAAGGACTGAACATCAAATAATTCTATTAACATTTTTAACCATTTTTCATTCCTATTTGGGCCCCAAACAGGTTTACTACGTCCCAAATCAGCAGGAAGTCATTTTAAGAGAACGAGATCCCATCCCCAGAAGGTGGGGAGGGTGTCCCCCCCCTTTGGTCATTTGATGGATAATAGAAAATTTTGTTATTTAGGGGAAGAGACTACAAGCTATTAAATGGTCTTGTTAAATGGGTTTTGGAGGTTAGACCCAGGGACTTCTCTCTTTTTCTTTTCTGTATCCTTTTTTCTCTCCTATGTAGGAGTGAACAGACTTGAGAAAAATGGGACATAGACATAGTATAGGAAAGATCAAGAAAAAAGGACAGATTATTGAATATGCCCTTATAACTTTGTATATTGATACAAAATTAATATTATATTTGGATAAATTGATATTGATCATTGTCTATTAATGCAAAATTAAGATTGTATTGGACTACATTGGTATAGATCTTTGTATATTGATACAAAATTAAGGTTATAATTTGACACAATGGTATTTACCCTTGTATATTGATGCAAAATTAAGATTGTATTGGGCTACATTGGTATTGATCTTTGTATAGTGATACAAAATTAAGGGTAACGCTTCTTAAAGGTATTGTACCTAGTAATGATTAAAAATGAAATGTGAAGTTTTGGCCTTTTGCTACCAACCATCATAATTAAGAAATGCAAACTAATAGTCATGCAAGCGTGTCATTTTTTTAGTTACTATGACAGTCTATCACAGTTATTTTCTAAGCTAATCAGAAATCAAGTTGCTAAGAGACAAGCAACATTTGCTTATCTAAATATAAGAGATAGATAGGGTATCTTCAAAAACCTCAAGAGATCTGCAGAATATGGCATTCAAAGATGTTTTCTTAACTTAAGATTTTTTGATATCGAGACATGTCAGCTCCTGACAGCACCCCCATACTACTCCAAGTAGAAGATGAGCATCGAAGAATCTCCAGTGTGAGATGGTTGAATTGGTGGTAAGCCTTTTTCTTGGCAAGAAAAACCCCTTGCTTCAACTGTAGACAGAATGCTGTCCAAAAAGGACAAAACTTAGAAGCAGGTAAGTCGACAGCCTAGCTCTGCCAAGACAGGGTAGGCAAGTCCTTCATAACCCCTGCTCTACAATTAATGTCTGTCAGAGAAACGGGGCCAAACGGCTGAAGATTGATGCTGTAATGTATGGAGAGAAAATGGGAACTGTCCAGGCAGCCACTGGTATGTCATTTTTTAGTTTTGGAAGCTGTAGGCCCTGTACTTCCTATATAATCAGATATATTTATCCCTCTCAGGTCTCTGAGGTGGTTGAAGAATAGATAGCTAGAGTCTCCTAGTTAAATTTTGAGTTGTTTAGGAATCAAGAGGGTGTTCTGGATCTAAGAAGATATTTTTAAAATTATGAGGCAAGTTAGTATGAAAGCTGAGTTAGATATAGAACTTTAAATTCATGGAGATGGTTAGATAGTAGAATGTTAAAGTCAGGTGACAAATACATATGGACTGGACATTGGGAATGTATGCTAAGCCATATAACTCTCATAATTGTGGCCTACTTATTTCTGTTGTTTTGTATTGTATTTATTGTTATAAGAGAAAGAACCATTTGTTGGACTGAAAGGGGGAGCTGTTGAGGGGAAACAGATATACCTTAAACTAAAAAAAAAAAAAAAAAAAAGGTAGAGGATGGGGGTTGAGGGGGAGGAGGGTGGAAGGGTGGGACTGGAGGGGGGAGCAGGGAGGGGATTGTGATTGAGATGTAACTTGAAGAAATAAAAAATAAATTATTAAATAAATAAACGAACGAACAAACAAACAAACAAACAAACAAATGAATGGATGAATAAATAAATAAATAAATCTGGTTGTCAATGCAGTTCTGCAGGTCTTTAGTAGGGCCGTTTTCTTCGTTCCTGATGGTGCTCGCCTTTGTCCATTTTCCCAGGTTCTCCACATCTACTTCTTCCTCCTCAAATCTGTTCCATCAAAGGTCTAGGAGGCCCCCAGGACCACCTCTTCTTCCTCCACCAAAGCCTTCGTCCATGCCACGGCCACCTCGGAAGTCATCTCTGTCTCCATCTCTGTCACCTCTGAACATTCCTCCAGGACCTCCACGGTCCATGGGTCCACCTTTTCCTCCTTCCATGCCACCAGGGCCACCTAGGCCACGATCTCCAGCCAGAGGTGGGAAGGGTGGTGGCAGGAATCCCTCAAGAGTGTGGGCATTACATTGGTTGCATTCTGTTCTCCAGGAGAAGTTCGGGTTTCAACAGCCCGGATTGGGACACTGCCAGTCTCCAGCTCCGGGCTGGACATTTCCTCCTCCAGAGGGGTTCCCTCCAGATCCCCGGGGCCCTCTTGGGGGGGAAGCCTCTTCTGTCTCTTCCATAGTTCCCCAAATGACCCAAGGGTCCTCTAGGACTTTCTGGGCCTCTCACGAAGTGGTAGTGGTATACATCTGTCCTCACGCAGTGGCATGCCTCCCCGCATGCTGTTCTTTGGATGTTTTTTTTTGGACAAGAGAAACTAAGTTTACTTCCTTGAAAATCTTTCCAATCAAACCATTCCACAGCAGCCTTGGCACTTGGCATCACCTCTAGGCTTTCCTGTCTCTTTATGCAGGTGAATATGGATTGTGGGTTGCCCAGTTCTCTTGTTCATCTTCATAACCCGACCCTGCTTGAAGAAGTCTGCCAGATCATCGAGAGTCACATTTTCATTTAATCCTTGCACATAAATTGCACTGATGTCAGAATATTCATCAGGATCTATAGGAAGGCCTGGATCAGGATCTGGGCCTTCACCCATGGGTCCAGCAGACTTTTAGAAGGCACCTCACTCTCCAGTGCTGCCCATTCCACCGCGTCCTCCTCCCTGCCCACCTCTGTTCATGCCTTCATGATTAAATCCCTGCCCTGGTTATCAGGGCCAATCAGACTCCGTTTCTCTCCTGGTCCGGAAAATCCTCCAGACTTCCTGCTGTTCCATAAACACCCATGCTACTGAGGGTGGTCCTGTTGGAATGAATTCTGCTGCCCATAGCTGCTGTTTTGTTGGCTATTGACTTGGAGCCTGGCTGTAGGATCCAGTCTGAAGGGGCTAACTAGTGGGAGGCTGCTGCCCATAGCTGCTTTATTGACCATAGCTACTCTGCTGTCCATTGTGGCTCAGCTGCCCATGGGTGTTCTGCTGAGAGTAACTGCTCTGATCGTAACTAATTGGGTGTGAAGAGAAGTAGCTGCTGCTAGGAGGATAGGATGGAGGTGCGATGATTGGCTGCATTGGGGTAGCTCCCAGGTACCTGGGGATAACTGTAGTTATTCTGTCCATATCCTAGGCTGGGGTGGTTATAACCCCCTGTGCTAGATTGAGGTTGACTAGTCTCAGCAGGCTTATTACCATCCTGTAGCCTTGTAGGTGCAGTGGCTGTTGGCTGCTGGCCATAGGCTGGGTAGGCAGGCTGGTTGCCATATGGAGACTGGAGCTGCATAAGAGGCCTGGATTGTGGTGACTGTAGTAGTGGTGGTGTCATAAGCACCAGTGCTGGGTCCTTAGAAAGGCTGGTTGTATGCCTGGTGGGTGGCAGTTGGAGTAGTATAATCAGTGGGAGGCTGTCTGTAAGAAGTAGCATATGCAGTCTGCCCATAGCTGGCAGTGGTCTGAGCCCGAATATAGCTGACATGAGTAGGCTATCCATAGGTACCATAGCTTTGTTGCCCATATGCCTGGGTGGTCTGTGCATATCCCTGAGTTGGCTAGACTGTATAAGCACTGTAGGCCTGCTGGGCTACAACTTGGCTGTAGGTACTGTAACCTGTGCATACTATTTTCTCTCCTTCCTCCCTAGTCTCTCAACATCCATCTCCCTCTTCCACAGATGTTTTTTAAGTTAATCAGTTATTAAGTTGCTAAGAGACAAGCAACATTTGGTTATTCAAATATATGGAGACAGATAGATGGTCTTCAAAAAACCTCAACAGATCTGTAGAATATGGCATTTAAAGATATTTTCTTAAGTTTTTCTGATATTGAGACATGTAGGCTCTTGACAGCACCCCCCCCCCATTTTACTTGTAGTATATGATGAGCATCAAAGATTCTCTATTTGGAGATGGCTGCATTAGTGAAAAGCTAGTCACTGGGCATGAAGAAGCCCTTGCTTCAACTGTAGACAGAATGCTGTTCAAAATGTGCAAAACTTGGAAGCAGGAAAGTCGTCAGCCTAGTTCTGTCAAGACAGGGTGGGCAAGTCCTTCATAATTCCTGTTTTACAATTAATGTCTGTCAGAGATATGGAGTCAAAAGACTGAAGATAGGAAACACTTTTTAAAAAAGGTTCAACATCTTTACTCATCAGGAAAATACAAATCAAAACTACTTTGAGATTTTACCATATCCAAGTCAGAATGGAAGATTAAAAAGAAAAAGAGAGACAACAAATGCTAGTGAGGGAAAAGAGAACACTTGTTTATCAACAGTGGGCATGAAAACTGGTATAGTCATTGTGAAAATCAGGGTGGAGTTTTCTCAAAAAGTTAGAAATACATCTACCTTATGATTCAGCTATACCACTCTTGGGCATAGACATAAAGGCTATATATCCTACATAGGGATACCTACTTACCCATGTTCGTTGCTGCTCTATTCATAATAGGAAAAAGTAGATATCACCTGGCTGTCCATGAGTAGATGAATTGATAATGAAAAAATTATCACTTAAACAATGGAAAATTATTCAGATGTTAAGGAAAAAGAAATTATGAAAATCTCAGGGAAATTAAAACAATCATTCCAAGGGAGGTAACCTAGACCCAGGAAGACAAACTTCACATGTTATTGACCATATGTGGATACTAGCTTTGAATATTTAGATATTTGTGTTTAAAGTGGAATACCCATGGAGCTCAAGGAACTATCAAGGAGTCATTAGGGATGATCTTTTCAGAGAGGGGAGACAGGATGCAAGTGGTATAAATAAAGCAAAATGGGGAATAATGGAATAAGAAGGATTAAGTGGGATTGGGGATAGCAATGCAGTGTGAAGAAGGAAAAATGGGGAAAGATTATTAACACTAAGGCCTTTTGAAAAAAGCTGTATTGGAACATAATACTGTAGAAGCTTTCTAAAATACATTCATACACACATGTAAAAAGAGTTTAAATGAAGTTACTCTGTAACAGGGGAAGAATGTCCCTCCTAGACATCATAGGTTAACAAAAATCCCAGTACAGGAATGGGTTACCTATTTTAAAACTTGTTGGTCAGTAAAATACTGACACTGGTCTTAATTACTATGGTGATTTGAATGAGAAATGTCCCCATAGTATTTGAACACTAGATCTCCAGTGAGTGAAGACCCAGGAGTCCAGTTTAGAGAACGTCAACTATCCTCTTTTCCTTCTAACATTCTTACAGCAAATTGCCAGTCTTTCAACTTTAAACATTGCCAAGATTTGAATGTTTGTGCCTCACCAAAATTTGTTCTGTAAGCTAATTCTCAATGTAATAGTATTAACCAGTGGGTCCTTTGGGAACTAATGAGGTGAGTGGCATTACTGTCCTATAAAAGGGCTTGCAGACACCACAATTGTCCCTTTTGCAAACCTCTGTCATATGAAGCAGAGAGTAAGGATTCACCAGACACCAAGTCTATCTAGAGCTTTGATTTTGAACTCCCTGTCTCTAGAATTATGGAAAATGTCTATTAGTTATAAATTACTCAGCTAAGGCATTTTGTTATAACAGTAAACTTACTAAGACAAACACTCAGAGTGGTTTGCATTCACTGACTTCACAGTAATCAAGTCACATGATAAGTACCCCAAGTTCATGGTTTGAGGCACCTAACATCTTTGTTAAGCATAATACATCGTGTCTGAGAACAGGGAAGTGTGGGTCAGGGGAACACTTATCATAACGTAGGCATTCTCCTGATCCGATTTACAAATGACAATCAACTGGAGAGTCAGTTATCACTAGGAACTGGAAACATTGTGGGTGTTCCAGTTCATTGCATCCAATTACCTAAAAAAAAAAAGTACTGCCACAAGGTGGTGCCCAACTACAGCCAGGGAGAAGCTGAAGCTGAATTGAATTTGGGTTCTACACACATACACACACAGACACACACACACACACACACACACACACACACACACACACACACACACA
>CAJQZJ010031933.1:11411045-11441068 GCA_907164525.1 Lophiomys imhausi
ACACACACACACACACACACACACACACACACACACACACACACACAAACACAGAGGGGGGGAGGGAGGGAGGGAGGGAGGAAGGGAAGGAGGGAGGGAGGGAGAGAGAGAGAGAGAGATCATCCTTGGACTGCTCACTAGCTAACTACAGAAATTCCCCAGGTCCTTTTATTAACTTCCTAAGAATATACCCCTCATTTTATACAAAGGATGTTGGGACCTAACTTATTTTCTAATGTGGGATCCTATTACGTTAAAACCACAATGCTTAGAAGAGAAAAGAATAGATAGAGATAAAGGAAAAAGAAGGCCAAAAGGCTGAACCTTCTATACAGGATTTCTCAATGTGGACAGTTGATGTTTGGGGCTAAATAATTCTTAGTTATGAGGACTGATATCTTTATCTCTGGCCTCTCTCCACCAGATGACAGTAGCAACATTAGTAACCATAGTGGCCAAGTTTCTCAAGATGAAGGGAATCACTTTGGTTGAGGAGCAAAAGCTTTGTAGAAAAAAGAGTGAGACCAAAGCAGAAAAGAAATCCAAATGATCATGCAAGGGTGGGTGGGGGAAACCAGGACAGCATGGATTGCAGAACAAAGTGAGAAAAGCGTCCAAGGAAAAGAAGTTGCTTTCGTAAGAGGAATCCCGTGAGAGTGCCTGGAAGTAGGGTGGCTGTACATCTGGCTTTCCCAGTTTATGCCTCTCGTACAGACGGGGGAAATGTATCTTAGAGGTGTTCCAGCTTGGATCATTTTAAAATGGCATGAGTGATAGGCCAAATGAGAGAATAAAGTTGACAAAAGAGGATGTGAGTGTGCAGGTAGATCTGATCCACAGGTCTGGTCAGGAAACTTAGATGATGCAGGGTAATGAGTGGACCTGCTTACCCTGAACAACAGAAAGAATGAAGGACTGAACGTGGGACATTACAATACACAGTAGGTACACATGTGTGGCATTTGTTTTTTGGTTGCTTCATGTTCTTAGTAACACAGAAAGTGTGGTCATAGCTGAAAATGAGGAGGAGGTGCTGGAGTTTAGAGGAGAGAGAAGCATGAAGCATCAAGGAATGCAGAATACCAAAGAAAAACAGGGTGTGTTGGTCACAGAAGTATAGTGACTTATCAAAGCTTGTGCATGCATGTGTGTATATGTAATTTTCAATCTTCATTTGTGTAGTATGTAGAGCAACCAGAGGGCACGACTTAGCCAGGGCTGCTCTTTTGCCACATATGGACAATGAAGAGATGAGAGAAGGTGTTGAGAATGATAGAGTGATGCAAGGCAATGAATGTAGGGATGGGTCTTGGAAAGTAAGCTGCACAGGAAAGAACCTGAGTAGGGTAATGGAAGGTCAAAAGGTAAAAGATTAAATCAATTTTGGATCTTGTGGATCACAGGACATTTTAACTTGGGAGAAAAAGGCGAAGGATTTGAAATGTGAGGACACAGAGGCTGAACTCTGGAACTTATGAAGGGCTGGAGTCACCAGTGGCTAAGCTAGGCAGAGCCTTACAAAGCCATTGCAAGAAACAAAATAAAATATCTGAGTGGTAAATCTGATAAAACAACACCCATGTGTATATGGAAAGCATCCAAGATTGTAGGGCTCTGTTGGGAAAAAAAATGGCAGTAAATGCCATGGAGAATGGCAGGTTTCTGTAGCACCAGAGAATGCCAGAAGGTGGCAGGAGCTGGAAATACAACTTCAGGGAAGTGAAGAGAAAAATCAGGGAGAAGCAACAGTCTTACATCAGCTGTGGCCCTACGGTATAAAAGTTGTGGAAGGAAACAAAACAGAAGGCAGGAACCTGATGTCACAGGGGTCTGGAAGGGGATGGGTCGGGTCTACTAGAAGAGCCGATGCAAACTCCTGGAGAAATTAGGTAGGATTTAATCACATTCACTAATAAGGACATCTCTGTGAGGCAGCAGAATTTTAGACTTCCTATCAACAGTTAATGGCTGAAACAATCTAATGGCCATTTGCAGCAGTGTTGATACCCCAAGCTGAGCTAATCAGGGTCAAGACCTTGTCCAGTTGGCTTCAGAGACTGTCACTGCTTAGTCACTGAGTCTACATTCTTCACCCCTGTAAATTGGGGTGCACTATGGTTCTGTGGCATTACACGTGACATTCACAGGTGCAAAGGCACAATGGTTCCCAAAGTATGGTCCACCAGTCAGCACATCAGCACCACTGGGAGCTTGTTTGAAAAGTATGGTCCACCAGTCAGCACATCAGCACCACTGGGAGCTTGTTTGAAATGCAAATTTTTAGTTTCCCTCAGATCCACATACAAATAAATGGTAAGAATAGGGCCCTGCCTTGTGTGCAACCCTGGTCATTTGGATGCAAGTTAGAGCTGGAGAACATCTACCCTGTGCAAATGGAGTTCCTCACACACCTGCTCTGAGTGTGTGTGTGTGTGTGTGTGTGTGTGTGTGTGTGTGTGTATTCAAGAGGAAGGAGCTGCAGGGTTGTTATTTTTGAGGCTCCTCATGTGGTTCTGAGCTGAGCAGAGAGAAAGGACTCTACCAGATACGGAAAACTGTTAGAGAAGAAATAAATGTAACTGTAGAGAGAATCCTCTGAGTTGCTTCAAAGGCAGAGGGCCCAGGATGTTGTCTCAAGCAGCTGCATCAGGCTCACATGACCTGGAGCTGGGTTGGGATGTACCAGAGTTTATCTTCTAGTGTGCAGAATAAACTCAATGCTCAAAGCTCCACATCTCACACCAGATTTCCTGGCTTCTTTCCTTGGATAGCTCCCCTGTCCTGTTCACCCTGTACAGAAGGAGTCAGTAGGAGCACCATTTTAGGCTTCCGCTTGCCGGGGAATGTCAGGTGCAAAGTGCTTGGCAGTAGGTATGAGGAGCTTCCTGCAATCTTCTGAACTCCCAAGACAAATGAAAGCCAGAAAGAAGCTAGCTAAGATTTGATTTAGTAATGGCATTTTTGGGACTCTGGCCAAAATAATAAGCTGTTTGAAAAGTACCCAAAGAAGTGATGTAAAAGTTCCTTACTAAGAAGAGTGAATAGTTGTTTATTTACTGCTACGTTTGAGCTTGGTACCAGACTAATTATGTTTTCCAGCATTAGATCATGCATTTACTGACATAATCCTATGTAGGGCTGTGATTCACTCTGCTAGGATTAAGAAGAGATTACATTAATGAGAAGGAGTGAGAGTAGTATTAGCAATCAAGTGTCAAAACATAGCCCAGGAATGGAGCTGTGTGAAAATTCTGAGAGCTCGTGAGGACACTCCAAGAAAACAAGACAAAGGTCTTATGGACTCAGTTCCTTCAAAACATAGGATTGTTCTTGGAATGTGTTTTCATGCCCCTCCCAAGAGTAGCAGATAGGAGTGAGTTTGCTTCAGATTACCCTTTGGCACTTGCTATTGTTATTCAGAATATTTACAGCCTGAACGCATGTGGATTTTATTCACATGACCTTTCTTACCCTTCCAAGTGTAAATTGTCTGCTTCTATAAATAAAGTTGGCTATTGCATGAGACTTTAGTCTGATTCATTCATCAGCTCCAATCTTCCATATCCTACCACCTTTAGAACAGTGAAAACCAGGTAGCATTCATGTACTTAAACACTATGCTATTGTCTATAGATTCTTGAATAAAATAGGTATCAAAGGGAAAGGTTAAATTGGCTCTTATCCATTGTCCAACTTAGGTATCAAATCAAAAGAAAAATTTCCCCTTGTTGACAAATGGCACAAAACTGTGATGCTTGTGAAAGGGAAAATTTGAAGCAAGTCTCACAATTACTCATTTATTATGTGGGACATAGCAAGAACACAGCTGAGGAAAAATGGAATTATATATATATATATATATATATATATATATGAATATATATTCATATATAACAAAAGGCTAATAATGTCCAAGGTGTGTGAAATATATGGGAAATTCATACAACTCAATAACAGGAATTTGGCAAAAACTGAATAGAAGTCAATTGAATGAAAAGATATCATGCAGTTTACTAATAGATATATGAAAAGATACATAACATCATTAATAATAAGATGCAGGGGATGGCTCAGAGGTTTAGAGCACATGCTGTATTCAGCGGGTGAGAATAAGGCTACTACCACATTTTAAGCCAAATTTAAAGCAAGCTTTAATTAAATACTGGCTAGGACGGTGGACTCCAGCCAAGTCCATTCCAGGGCTCCCTGAAAATGACCACCAGTTACAGTGCCCAGGTGCTTATAAAAGAAAACACATTGGGAGGCAGAGGTAGGCAGATCTCTGTGAGTTCAAGGCCAGCCTGGTCTACAAAGTGAGTCTAGGATAGCCAGAGCTGTTATACAGAGAAACCCTGTCTCGAAAAACCAAAAAAAAAAAAAAAAAAAAAAAAGAAAACACACACGGCTATGTACTTCCTGCCCTTGTCCAATCGGTAGGGAGCATGCATTCTGATGAATTTCCTGACTATGTACCTCCCACCTACATGTGATCAAGAAAATCAGATACAGTTGAGTCAACCAAACTTGTTTAGAGAAATGGAAACATGTGACTTGTAATCTTATATGAATAACAGCCTCCAGCACCTCAGGAAGTATCTGTCCTTGGGCAAGGGGCTTACTGGTTAGAGGCATTTTTGTTTTATGGATCTCTTAAACACAGTGATTAAAACTTAAAATATAAATTTGATTCTCACAGAACCAGGTTTAGTTTCCAACACCCCCATCAGATGGCTCACAACTGCATGTAACTGAAGTTCCAGGAAATCTGAAGCTTTCTTATGGCCTCATCAGTGCTTCATGCATATGATGCATATATACACAAGCACACACACACACACACACACACACACACACACACACACACATGCACGTACGCACGCATGCCACGAGCATGCACAGGCACACATAAAATGTTTAAAGGAGAGAGATACAAGTGAGAGCCATTATATCATATTATAGTAGCTCAAGTAGCTACTATAAAAATATAAGAGATGGTTTGGAGAAAAAAGAACCCTTGGATATAAATGTAAATTAGTGCCTCTGTCACCACTGAAGAGGCTATGGCACCTGGGAGAATGGGACCAATAAATGAAGTGGGCTAAAGTCTCATGTAATAGCCAACTTTATTCAGAGCCTTAGACAATTTGTACTCCGAGAATTAAGAAGGGTTGTCTGAGTAAAGTTCTCATGAGTTCAATCATGTATCCAATCACAAAGGGAACCACACATGAAGCATGTTTTCTCTTAGAGGCTCATAAAAGATAGTTTAAACATTTATTGAATAACATCAACAAGCAATAATGCATAATCTGAAGCAAACTTACTCCTATCCACAACACTTGGGCATGAAACACATCCCAAGTACAATTCCATGTTTTGAAGAAAGTGAGGTCACAAAACTCTTGTGTTATTTTCTTGGAGTGTTCTTACAAGCACTCAGAATTATTCTCACATGACTCCATTCCTGGACAATGTTCTGACATGCTATTCTGATGAAGATTTCTGGGAAAAATAGGATTAACCATCTGTTACGATCTGAATATGAAATATTCCCTACAGGTTCATATATTGAGGGCTTGGTTACCAGCTGATGGACTTTGGTGGAAGTTACTGAATCTTCATGGCTCTTATCTAGACAGTGGTCTAATCCATTACTAGATTTATAATATGATGTGTTATTTGAATATGGTGGAAAAATGGGGTAGGGTCTATATAGAGGAAATAGGTTACTAAAAAACAAATCATGTCCTGGCCACTTCCCTTTTGCTGCTTCCTGCCTATCTATGTGTAATGCTCCCACTTCTCTGATGTTCAATTTCACAAGACCCTTGAATCAACAATGAATCTCTGAAATCATAAGCTAAATTAAGTCTTTGTTCTTTTAAATCATGTCAGAATTCTGCTAACAGTTAGAACAAATTAACCAACATTCCAGCTGACCTAGCATTCACACTTCTAGAAATATATCCAAAGGAAAGAACATTAGCATATCAAAGAAACAGTCCTCATTTTCATTGCAAAACACTCACAATAGCCATCATTAGTAATGGATATGTTAACTATTGAACTGTAGTAATCATTACACACAGCATACAAATATCAAATCATCACACCATAGATGTTGGGAATATATGATTTCATTTATTTTCAAACTTAAAAACAACTAACACAAAAATATAAAATGTTTTAATATGTAAATTACAACTTGAATTGGTAATATTCTGGGTATTAAGTTCATCAGCCTATGGGAGACATTCACCATTCAAACCACCACATAGATAAGTAAAATACTTTTTCCCCCCAACATTTATTTATTTCTTCAAGTTACATCTTAATCACAATGCCTCCTCCCCTTCCTGGTCCTACTCTCCTACTCTCTTCCTCCTCATCCTCTATCCACTTTGTTTTTTTTTTTTAATTTAAGGTATATCTTTTTTTTTTTTTTACCCAATGTCTCCCCCTTTTAGTCCAATGAAAGGCTCTTTTTCTTATAACAATAAATACAATATAAAACAATAAGAACAATTAGGCCACAGTATGAAAATTATAAGGTATAACATATATTACCAATGTCCAGTCCATTCATATTTGGCAACTGATGATAATATTCTATTATCTATCTCAATGAATTTAAAGTTCTATACCTAACTCAATTTTCATCCTAACTTGCATTACCAACTTAAAGACATCTTCTTAGACCTAGAACATCCCTTTAATTCCTAAACAACTTAACACTTATAACTCCCTAGTCTTCAACCACATCAGAGATCTGAGAAGAATAAATATATCTGAATAAATAGGAAGTAGATAGCAAGCAGTTCCAAAACTAAGAAACAGACAACTGGCTGCCTGGACAGTCCCCATTTTCTCTCTATAACATTGGAGCATCTATCTTCAGCCTTTTGGCCCAGTATCTCTGACAGACACTAGGTGTAAAATGGGAATTGTGAAGGACTTTCCCACCCTGTCTTGGCAGAGTTAGGCTGTCGACTTACCTGCTACAAAGTTTTGTCCTTTTTGGACAACATTCTGTCTATAGTTGAAGCAAGGCCTTTTTCTTGTCCAGTGGTTAGCTTGCCACTAAGACAACCATCTCCAAATGGAGATTCTTTGATGCCCATCATTTACTTGGAGTAGAATGGGGGTGCTGTTAGGAGCTGACATGTCTCAATATCAAAATATCTTAAGTTCAGAACATCTTTGAATGTCATAGTCTACAGATCTCTTAAGGTTTCTGATGACCACCTATCTATTTCCGTATATTTGGATAAGCAAATGTTGTTTGTCTCTTGGCAACTTGATTTCTGATTAACTTAGAACACATCTGTGATACACTACACTAGTACCTAACAAAATTACAATTTGAATGACTATTAGTTTGCATTTCTTAATTATCCTAAACAGTTTGTGACAGTTGCTATCATAAGGCCAAAACTTCACATTGCATTTTTAAGCATTACATAGGTACAATACCTTAAAAAGAGTGAACCTTATTTTTGTATCAATATACAAAGATATAAGAGCATATTCAATAATCTACTCCTTCTTCTTTATCATTCCTATATCATGCCTATATTCCATTCTTTTTTCTTTTCAAGTCTTTCCCCCCCCCTACATAGGAGACAAATAAGGATAGAGAAAACAAAAAGTGAGAAATCTCTGGGTCTAACCTCCTAAACCATGTTTATTAAGACCATTTAAGAACTTGTAACCAACCCACTAAGTAACAACAAACATCTATAACCTATCAAATGACGAACACCCCCAAAAAAACCCCACCCACCCCACCTTCTGGGAATGGGGCTTCGCTCTCTTAAGATTGCTTCATGCTCATTTGGGATGTAGAAAACCTGTTTGGGGGCCCAAATAAGAATGAAAAAAAATGGTTAAGCAAGTTAATAGTAACATTTGTTGTCCAGTCTTTTTGGATTCAGTTATTTAAATGTCCTGAGAAGATTGGAGTCAGAAGATGAACATTAGGTGGGAAACTTCAGGGCTTTACTAAAGTCCTGGCTGGAACAATCTGTGAGGCTAGACCATCTAAGCTAGGCATTTTGAAGTTGTTCTGGATGTAGATTTTTGAGGAAATAGCTGTTGAGGCAGTCTGTGAGGCTGGATCATCTGGGCTACTTGTCTTGTCTTCTTTGGTGTCTGATCCCTTTTATTCAGAAAGTTTCAGTTGTCCAGTTATCCCTGATCTCCTTAGATGGATGCTTTTAATCTCCTGGAAAGTTAAGAACAGAACCCTGCCCTAATCCTCTCTGAATTGCTACTTTTCTGGCAGGTAATATCTTTCCTAGAGCAAATTGCATTTTTTGACAATAGAAAAAGTATTATCTTTCAATTGAGATTAAAAAATTCTTTTGAGGGGGGGGAGCGAAGATGGCGGCGACCTACACTGACGCATTCTGAACGCGGGGAAAAACGAGCCATAAAAAACACAGAGTTATTGGGCACTATGCAAAAACCGGAGGGGCTAGACCCCCCCCCCCGGGAACACTCACAGCTCCCAAGGGACTGTTAAAAGTCCCAGGGCAAGGCTCTCCCCATCTCTCACAGACACGGAGGCCACTAAATGCGGGATTCGGGAACTCCCATTTGGTGAGGCGCCTGGTAAGATCGATCCCAACTTACAGCAGGCAGAATCAGGGTCCATTTGGCCATAGATCGCTGTCCTATTGGGTTCCCCACACATCAGGCTGAACTTATACCCACTTAGAAAAGGTTGCGAGATAGTGGAAGCCTTAGCAAGGAACAAACAGGGGGCTCAGCGGGTGGTCCGCAGCCGCTCGTGAAGCGGAGGGCTGGAGGTTCCAAGAGAGCGCGGGAAGCTGGGAACACAAAAGCATGCGGGAGGGGCCAAATCTCGCACACTCACTATAACGCAGCTGGGGAGAGAGCACGGCTGGCAGGGACAAATCCCCGCCAGTCCACGGCAGGTCATCTGGGGAGAGAGACAGGCGTGGGTGGGGCCAGGGGTTCGTGCACCCACAGCGGAGCTGCTGGGACGAGAGGTGCACTCAGGCAGCCGGAGGATCCGGGGCTTGGGGTACCCACGGGACCTGTGGCGGCGCAGACAAGAAGGGAATTAGGCACAGGGTCCAGCCCTGTGGCGAGAAGACTAGAGAGAAACCAGAAATCGGGACCATAGCTGTATCCTGGAAAATCCAGACATATCAGGTGTGGAGCCAGACCCTGTCAGGCTCCGGGACAACAAACAAAGTCCACAGAATCTGTGCCTGGGCAAACAGGCCCATACCATCAGAACCATTACAGGCTGATAACTCAGAGTGCAACATAGAGAAGTCTGAATTGGGAGCAGTGAAACAATCCCATTCCATTACTCACAACCTGGGAATAGGCTACACCAGATCACAGTGCCTCTGGCCATTAAAACCACAGTGACCTTGAAATCCCCCTGTAAGCAACGACAGATAGCCAAGTAACTCGTCCCCTGCACCAAATCATCCACTGTGGTTCCAAGCACAGAAAACAGACAGCTAAATGCATCCAATGGCGAAAGGTCAAAAAAAAAAATAGAAATCAAGGAATTATGACTCCAACAAAGCAGAACCACCCTAGCTCATCCAATTTGGATGACCACACACCAACAGAAACACATGAAAACATTGACAATTCTGCAGTATGGAAAGTGATAGAGTCCCTGCAAGAAGAACTTAAATCTATGAAGGAATTCAAAGAAACCACAATTCTACAAATCAAAACAAGGAACAACACCATTAAAGAGCTCCAAGCCAAGGTGACAGAGCTTGAACAGGAAAAGGAAAAAGCCATGAAAGATTTTCATACAAAAACAAGCAAGCTGGAGAAGGAAATGTACAAAACGAACAAAACCATACAAGACATGAAAATAGAAATAGAAACAATAAAGAAAACACAGTCAGAGTTAAAAGAGGAAGTGGAGAACCAAGGGAAGAGAACAGGGACTACGGATGTGAGTATCAACAATAGGATGCAAGAGATGGAAGACAGGATCTCAGGCATGGAAGATTCAGTGGAAGAAATCAGTACAACATCCAAAGAAAATGAGAAGGCTAAAAAATCTCTCATCCACAACATCCAAGAAATCAAGGACTCATTGAAAAGACGGAACCTAAGAATTATAGGTATAGAGGAAAGAGAGGACTCCCGACTCCAAGGTCCAGGAAATATCTTCAACAAAATCATAGAGGAAAACTTCCCAAACCTGAAAAAAGAGATGCCAATAAAAATCCAAGAGGCATACAGAACACCAAACAGATTAGCCCAGAAAAGAAACTCCTCTTGCCACATAATAATTGAAACCCCAAATGTACAGAACAAAGAAAGAATATTAAAAGCTATAAGAGAAAAAGGTCAAGTCACATACAATGGCAGACCCATCAGAATTACACCTGACTTCTCCCCAGAAACGATAAAAGCTAGAAGGGCCTGGTCAGATATACTACAAGTCCTAAGAGATCATAGATGCCCAGCCAGACTACTTTACCCAGCAAAACTCTCTATCAACATAGATGGAGAAAACAAGATATTCCATGACAAAATTAAATTTAAACAATATCTACCCACAAACCCAGCCCTACAGAAAATCCTAGAAGGAAAATCCCAACCCAGAGAAGAATACTCCACCCAAGAAAACAAAGGGAATAGAAAACCCATCAGCAACTAAACCAAAAGAGGAGCAGGACCACCACCTATACCAAACTAATGGGAAATAACAACCCCAGGTCACTAATATCCATCAACATCAATGGACTCAACTCCCCAATAAAAAGACATAGGTTTACAGAGTGGATCTGCAAGCAAGACCCTTCCTTATGCTGTATACAAGAGACACATGTAACTACAAAAGATAGACACTGCCTCAGAGTAAAGGGCTGGGAAAAGGTTTTCCAAGCAAATGGACCCAGGAAGCAAGCTGGAGTAGCCATCCTAATATCAAACAAAACAGACTTCCAACTGAAGTTAATGAAGAAAGACAAAGAAGGGCACTATATACTCATTAAAGGGAATATTCATCAAGAGGAAATTTCAATACTGAACATCTATGCCCCAAATACAAAGGCACCTACTTTCGTAAAAGAAACACTTCTAAAACTTAAAGCGCACGTCGATCACAACACATTAGTAGTGGGAGACTTCAACACCCCACTCACAACAAAGGACAGATCATCAAGACAGAAGACAAACAGAGAAATATTGAGTCTAACAGAGATCATGAACCAAATGGACCTAACAGATATCTACAGAACGTTTCACCCAAACACAAAGGAATACACCTTTTTCTCAGCACCCCACGGAACCTTCTCCAAAATCGACCACATAATTGGTCACAAAGATAGTCTCAGTAGATACAAGAAAATTGAAATAACACCTTGTATCTTATCAGACCACCACGGAATAAAGCTGGTCTTCAACAGCAAAAGAATCAACAGAAAGCCTACACACACATGGAAATTGAACAGCTCCTTACTGGATGACCACTGGGTCAGGGAAGAAATAAGGAAGGAAATCAAAGACTTCTTAAAATCCAACGACAATGAAGACACAACATACCCAAACCTATGGGATACATTGAAAGCTGTGCTACGAGGAAAGTTCATAGCACTAAGTGCTTTCAAAAAGAAAATTGTGACAGCTCATATTAGTGAACTAACAGCTAAGCTGGGTGAATTGGAAAAAAAAAGAAGCAAACACTCCCAAGAAGAGCAGAAGACAGGAAATCATCAAACTTAGAGCTGAAATCAACAACTTAGAATCAAAAAGAACTATACAAAGAATCTATGAAACCAAGAATTGGTTCTTTGAGAAAATCAACAAAATAGACAGACCCCTAGCCAAATTAACCAAAAGGCAAAGGGAAAGAACACATATCAACAAAATCAGAAATGAAAAGGGAGAAATAACAACAGACATTGAGGAGATCCAGAAAATATTCGGACATTACTTTAAAAATCTATATTCCACTAAATTTGAAAACCTAAGCGAAATGGACAATTTCCTCGATATATTCCACCTACCAAAACTAAATCAAAATCAGATTAACAGCTTAAACAGCCCAATAACACCCAAGGAAATAGAAACAGTCATTAATAATCTCCCAACCAAAAAAAGCCCATGGCCAGATGGCTTTAGCACGGAATTCTACCGGACCTTCAAAGAGGAACTAACACCATTACTTTTCAAACTCTTCCACCACATAGAAACAGAAAGATCACTGCCAAACTCATTCTATGAGGCCACTGTCATTCTGATTCCTAAACCACACAAAGACCCAACAAAGAAAGAGAACTTCAGACCAATCTCCCTCATGAACACAGATGCAAAAATACTTAATAAAATACTAGCAAACCGAATTCAAGAACACATCGAAAGTATCATACACCATGATCAAGTAGGCTTCATCCCTGGAATGCAGGGATGGTTCAATATACGAAAGTCTATCAATGTAATTCACCACATAAACAAGATGAAAGAAAAAAACCACATGATAATCTCGCTAGATGCAGAAAAAGCATTTGACAAAATCCAACACCCCTTCATGCTAAAAGTTCTGGAGAGAACGGGCATACAAGGACCATACCTAGAAATAATAAAGGCAATATACAGCAAGCCAGTAGCCAACATCAAATTAAATGGAGAGAAGCTTGAAGCATTTCCTCTAAACTCAGGGACAAGACAAGGATGTCCACTTTCACCATATCTCTTCAATATAGTACTTGAAGTCCTTGCTAGAGCAATAAGACAACTAAAGGAGATCAAAGGGATAAAAATTGGAAATGAAGAAGTCAAATTATCCCTATTCGCAGATGATATGTTAGTATACATAAGCGACCCCAAAAATTCCACCAAAGAACTCTTACAGCTGATAAACAACTTCAGCAAGGTGGCTGGATACAAAATTAACTCAAAAAAATCAGAAGCCCTTCTTTATACAACAAACAAATATACCGAGAAAGAAATAAGGGAAACAACCCCCTTCACAATAGCCACAAACAACATAAAATACCTGGGGGTAACTCTAACCAAGCATGTAAAGGACCTATATAACAAGAACTTCAAGCCCCTGAAGAAAGAAATGGAAGAGGCCTTTAGAAGATGGAAAGATCTCCCATGCTCATGGATAGGTAAGATCAACATAATAAAAATGGCTATCCTACCAAAAGCAATATATAGATTTAATGCAATTCCTATCAAAATACCAACACAATTCTTTATAGACCTGGAAAAAGCTAGTCTCAACTTCATATGGAACAACAAAAAGCCCAGAATAGCTAAATCAATCCTGTCCAATTAAAAAACATCTGGAGGTATCACCATCCCAGACTTCAAGCTGTACTACAGAGCAACAGTAATAAAAACAGCATGGTACTGGTATAGAAACAGACCAGTGGATCAATGGAATCGAATTGAAGACCCAAACATGGATCCACACACCTATGGCCAACTAATCTTTGACAAAGAAGCCAAAAACGCACAATGGAAGAAGGATAGCATCTTCAATAAATGGTGCTGGTCCAACTGGATGTCCACTTGCAAAAGAATGAAATTAGACCCATACCTATCACCTTGTACAAAACTTAATTCCAAGTGGATCAAAGACCTTAACATAAGGCCAGCCACACTAAAGATACTAGAAGAAAAAGTAGGAGAAACCCTCGAACTCATTGGCACAGGTGACAACTTCCTGAACAGAACACCAACAGCTCAGGACCTGAGATCAACAATCAATAAATGGGACCTCATGAAACTTAAAAGTTTCTGTAAAGCAAAGGATACTGTCATTCGAACAAAACGGCAGCCAACAGACTGGGAGAAAATCTTCACCAACCCCACATCTGATAGAGGGCTATTATCTAAAATCTACAAAAAACTCAAGAAACTAAATGCCAAGAAACCAAATAATCCAATCAAAAAATGGGAGATGGAGCTAAATAGAGAATTCACAAAGGAGGAATCCCTAAGGGCTGAGAGACACTTGAAGAAATGTTCAACATCCTTAATCATCAGAGAAATGCAACTCAAGACTACCCTGAGATTCCACCTAACACCTGTTAGAATGGCTAAAATAAAGAGCTCAAATGATAGTGCATGCTGGCGAGGGTGTGGAGAAAGGGGTACCCTACTCCATTTCTGGTGGGAGTGCAGGCTTGTGCAACCACTATGGAGGTCTGTCTGGCGATATCTTAGAAATCTAGGAATAACCTTGCCTCAAGACCCAGCCATACCACTTCTGGGTATACACCCAAAGGACCTCTCACGGAGACATAGGGAAGTCTCCTCATCTATGTTCATAGCAGCCTTATTTGTAATAGCTAGAAATTGGAAACAACCCAGATGTCCCTCAACTGAAGAATGGATTAAAAAATTGTGGTACATCTATACAATGGAATATTACTCAGCTATCAGAAACAATGAAATCATGCAATTTGCAACCAAATGGATGGATCTAGAGGAGCTCATCCTGAGTGAGCTAACCCAGTCTCAGAAGGATGCACATGGCATCTATTCACTTATAGTAGGATTTTAACTATATCGTACAGGATATCTGTACTACAACCAACACATCAAAAGGAACAAGGACATAATTTTTTTTTATCTTTTTCTTTTTCCTTCTTTTCTCTTTCCTTTTCCCTTCTCTTTTTCCTCTCTTTTTTTGTTGATATTCTTTGTTTTTGTGGGTTTGTGTGTTTGTTGGTCTTTTTTTTAGTATTCCCCCAGTAGCAATGAGACACCAGTCACTGGCAGTACTGCCTCTTAGGCCCCCGGTGAATGAAGAGGCTCTTGGCCCTCATATGACTCCTGATCTGTGGTGAGAGACTGTTAGGCAGGGACATTCCACCCCAGAGGAACAAGACGGAAGGGTCAGGGGGTAGAGCATGGGAGGGTGGGGCTGGGAAGCGGGAAAAGAGGACAATATGATAAGGTTGTAACCTGAAGCAACAAACAAATAAATTTATTAACTAAAAAAAAAAGAAAAAAAAAAGGCAGGGGGCAGGGCTGAAACACTGTGAATGGAACAGAGGATACAGCCATTCGGCCTGGATTTGCAGACCTCCAGGTTTAGAGAAGACGTGGAGCTAAGGTAAAATACAAGAGAATTGTGGTATTGGCCCATGCCTTTGACTTCAGTGGAGACGGGGGGGGGGGGGCCTTAGAGTTGGTGGTCTTATGTACTCTGGAGTCATACGGAGCGGGGTGGTGAGGGTGCATACTCTTGGTCCCACCATTCAAGAAGAGTACACCCTTGGTCCCAGCTCCCAGCACACTGGAGACAGAAAGAGGCAGATCCCGGAACTCAGGGTCAGCCTGATGCAGGGTAAACTCTAAATAGAGAAAGACTTCGATCCAGGAGTGGTGGAACACATCTTTGATCCCTTCAGATGAGAAACACAGGTCCCTGTTCCCAATAATTAGAGTTCAGAGACACACACATGGGATTTGGAGGGACCTAGGTTTGGAGGCTACTTACAAAAGGCCTTCTCGATGCAGGCAGATTGTTCTTTGGGATCTCAAAATATATACACTAGAGCTGGTTTAGCTCCAAGGTGACAGAATGATTTCTACTTTAACCCAGATTGAAAGATAACGCTTTGTATGTTGTCAGAAGGCCAAATTTGCTTCAGGAGAAGTACTACCTAGCCCCCCCATCCCCCCCCCCAGAAAAAAAAAAGAGGGCAATTGTCCTAGGGTTGGGATTGGGGCAGGGCTCTGTTCTTATCATTCCAGGAGAATCGAAGTGTCCATTAGGGGAGCCTGGGGACGGCGGACAGCGGAATCCTCAGCAGAGAGCAGAATCAGGTACCAAGGAGGATGAGTGACCCAGTTGATTCTGCCTGGCAGACTTCCTCAATAGCTGTCTCCATCGGGGGCCTGCAACCACCACTGCAATCCAGTGTCGCTTGGACCGGTCAGCTCTACACAATGCCCCAGCCGGAACCTCAGTGAAGCCTGCAAGATCAGCTTCTGCCTACAAACCCCTTAGGTCATCTAAACAGCTGAGAACAGAAGGACTGAACATAAAAGGATTGTACTAACATTTTTAATCATTTTTCCCATTTGGGTTGGGGCCCCAAACAGGTCTACTACGACCCAAATCAGCAGGAAGTCACTTTAAGAGAGCAACGTCCCATGCCCAGAGGGTGGGGAGGGTGTTTCTCCGCCCATCTTTTTGGTTATTTGAAGGATAACTGAAAACTCTGTTATGTAGGGGAAGAGACTACAAGCTGATAAATGGTCCTGTCTTAATGGGTTTTGGAGGTTAGCCCCAGGGAATTCCTACTTTTCCTTTTCTGTATCCTTCTTCCTCTCCTATGTAGGAGTGCATGGGCTTGAGAAAAATGAGATATAGACATAGCACAGGAAGGTCCAAGAAGAAGGGGCAGATTATTGAATATGCCCTTATACCTTTGTATATTGATACAAAATTAGTAGTTTATTTGGCTAAAGTGGTATTGACCATTGTTTATTGTGCAAAAATAAGATTGTATTGGATTACATCGGTATTGATCTTTGTATATTGATACAAAATTAAGATTATAGTTGGCCACAATGGTATTGACCCTTGCATATGGACGTAATATTAAGATTATATTGGGCTACATAGGCATTGATCTTGGTATATTGATACATAATTAAGAGTATATTTAACCACAATTGAATAGATCTTTGTATATTGATACAAATTTAAAGGTAATGCTTCCCAATGGTATCATACCTAGAGATACTTAAAAATAAAATGTGAAGCTCTGATCTCTTGATACCAACCGTCTAAAACGGTCTAGGATAGTTAAAACAAACTCCTAGTCATGCAAACATGTCTCTTTGTTGGCTACTATGACAGTCTATCACAGATATTCTCTAAACTACCCAGTAATCAAGTTGCTAAGAGACAAGCAACATTTGCTTATCTAAATACAAGAGATGGATAGGGCATCTTCAAAAACCCCTTGAGATCTGCAGAATATGGCATTCAAAGATGTTATCTTAAATCAAGACTTTTTTTTTATATCGAGACATATCAGCGCCTGACGGCAACCCTATTCTACTCCAAGTAGAGGATAAGCATCGAAGAACCTCCACTGTAAGGTGGTTGAATTGGTGGCAAGCCTTTCTCTTGGCATGAAAAAACCCCTTGCACCAACTGCAGACAGACTGCTGTCCAAAAAGGACAAAACTTGGTAGCGGGGAAGTCGACAGCCTAACTCTGCCAAGACAGGGTAGAAAAACCCCTTGCTTCAACTGTAGACAGACTGCTGTCCAAAAAGGACAAAACTTGGAAGCAGGTAAGTCGACAGCCTAGCTCTGCCAAGACAGGGTAGGCGAGTCCTTCATAACCCCTGCTCTACAATCAATGTCTGTCAGAGAAATGGGGCCAAATGACTGAAGATTGATGCTGTAATGTATGGAGAGAAAATGGGAGCTGTCCAGGCAGCCACTGGTATGTCATTTCTTAGTTTGGGAAGCTGCAGCCCTGCACTTCCTATATAATCAGATATATTTGTCCCTCTCAGGTCTCTGAGGTGGTTGAAGAATAGATAGCTAGAGTCTCATAGTTAAATTTTGAGTTGTTTGGGAATCAAGAGGGTGTTCTAAGAAGATGCTTTTTAAATTGTGATGAAAGTTGAGTTGGATATAGAACTTTAAACTCATGGAGATAGGTCGACAGCAGAATGTTGAAGTCAGGTGCCAAATACATATAGACTGGACATTGGGATTGTATGCCAAGCCATATAACTCTCATAATTTTGGCCTAATTACCTCTGTTGTTTTGTATTGTATTTATTATTATAAGAGCAAGAGCCATTTGTTGGACTGAAAGGGGGAGCTGTTGGGGGGAAAAGATATATCTTAAACTTATAAAAAAGGAAGGCGATGGGTGGGTTGAGGCGGAAGAGGGTGGGAGGGTGGGACTAGAGGCGGGGTAGGGAGGGGATTTCAATTGAGATGTAACTTGAAGAAATAAAAAATAAAGTAAAAAAAAAAAAAGAAAAAAAATTCTTTTGAAATTTTGGAACTAAGCATAACTTTAAGTGTATATATTTTGAAATTACAAAGGACAATTCATTTTGAATTTCAGCATGCTCTTTGCAAGTGGCTTTTAAACTTAAATCATTGTAAATCTTATGTGTCTGTCTCTGCCTCCCACCTGCTGAGATCAAAGATGTGTGCCTCCCAATTGTTGGGAATAAAGGTGTGCATGCATCACCATCCCTGTATCTAAGTTTTTCTTTATTTGGAACTTGCTCTGTGTCAGAATGGCCATGAACTCAGAGATCTGTATGTTTCTTTCTCCACTGTGTTGGGATTAAAGGTGTATGCCTCTCCAGTGTTGGGATTAAAGAATGTGAACCATCACCACCCTGTTCATTGTAACTCTAGAACTTAGTAGACAACTAACTCTATAATGGTGTCTGATGGAATTAAAGGCATGGGGTAACACTGCCCTTCTCAATTATTTTATCCTAACTTCAAATTACTTCAACTCTTAGAGATTTAGAAAACCAGTTTGAACTGTAGTAACCCTCAATTTACTTATAACATTTAAAAATCTTAACTGCATTTTTAATACCAAACAACAAAAATATCTGTTATATATAGGAAGAAAACTTATAAGCTGATATCCAAGAGTGTGTGAGCTATGTGGCAACCTGCAGTCTAGCATTCTAAACTGAGATTAAGATCATATTTTCTTTCATGCCAGCAAGGCAAGTATGCCTTTGGTAAATTATCATTTGAAAAATGTATTTATTAATTTATTATTATTATTATTATCATTTTATGCTTAGTTACCTTTTTAAAAAATTAATTTGTTTTTTTTAAGTTATCTCTCAAACACAGCTCCTTCCTCCTCCCCTCCTGGTCCTTCCCTCCCTCCCTCCCTCCATGCTTCCCTCTCCCCTCATTCCCTCACTATTCCTCTTCTCAGTCCTCTTCTTCTCCTCAGATGAGGTGAGCCCCCACATATCATATTCTTTCAGTTCATCATTCATGTGAGGGTCAAGAGCTTCCTCTTAAAATAGGGCTTGATATAGCACCCCATCTAGGGTAAGCTGTTCCACTATTCTGCAACAGGAACCATGACTCACTGCTGGGTAGAGTATTCATAGGATATTTATGCAAGGTTCCCATCTATTTGGGTCTGTGGGTTGTAGGATGTTTGTCTTGTGCTATATGGCTAATATCCACTTATAAGAGAATACATACCATGTGTATCTTTCTGGGTATGAGTCAGTTCACTTAAGATGAGCTTTTCTAGTTCCATCCATTTGACATCAAATTGTATGATTTCCTTGTTTCTGATAGCTGTGTAGTATTCCATTGTGTACCACAGGGTTTTTGTTGTTGTTGTTTTTTTGTTTGTTTGTTTTGTTTTATTATCCATTCTTCCCTTGAAGGACATTGTGGATGTTTCCAGTTTTTGGCTACAAATAAAGCTGCTATGAACATTGTTGAGGCCATGTTCTTGTGATTTGTTTGGTGAGGAATCTTTTCGATATTTGCCCAGGAGGGTTATGGCTTGTTCTTGAGGCAGAACTATTCCCAATTTTCTAAGATATTGCCAGATTGATTTCCAAAGTGGTTGTATAAGTTCACATGCTCCACCAGCAATAGAGGAGTGGTCATCTTTATCCACATCCTAGCCAGTATGTCCTATCATTTTGGTTTTTAATCTTAGTCATTCTGATGGGTGTGAGATGGAATCTCAGGGTCATTTTGAGTTGCATTTCCCTGATGACCAAAGATGTTGAACATTTCTTCAAGTGTCTCTCAGCCTTTAGAGATTCCTCTTTTGGGAATTCTTGGTTTAGGTTTATACCCCAGTTTTTGATTGACTTATTTGATTTGTTGGTGTTTAATTTCTTGAGTTCTTTATATATTTTAGATATTAGCCCTCTGTCAGATGTGGGGTTGGTGAAGATCTTTTCCCAATCTGTAGGCTGCCGTTTTGTTCTAATGTCAGTGTCTTTTGTCCTATTGAAGCTTTTCAATTTCATAAGGTCCCATTTATTGATTGTTGGTCTTAGAGGCTGAGCTACTGGTGTTCTGTTCAGGAAGTTGTTACCCATGCCCAAAGTGAGCTTTCCCTCACTCTCCTATTAAATTTAGTGTGTCCAGTTTTATGTTGAGGTCTTTGATCTACTTGGACTTAAGTTTTGTGCAAGGTGATAAGTATGGGTCTATTCACATTTTTCTACATGTTGAAATCCAGTTAGACCAGCACCATTTTTTGAAGATGCTTTCCTTTTTTTATTGTATGCTTTTGGTTTCTTTGTCAAAAATTATGTGACTATACGTGTATGGGTTTATTTCTGGGTCTTCAATTTGATTCCATTTATCAACCAGTCTGTATCTATGCCAGTACCATGCTGTTTTTATTACTATTGGTCTGTGCAGCTTGAAATCTGGGCTGGTGATACCTCTAGATGTTCCTTTTTTTTTTCTTTTAAATTTATTTTTTATTTCTTCAAGTTACGTCTCAATCGCAAACCTCTCCCTACTCCCCCTACCAGTCCCATCCTCCCACATCCCCCACAACCCCCCATCCCCTTCCTTTTTTTTAAGTTTAAGGTCTATATTTTTCCCCCCAACAGCTCACTTTCAGTCCAACAAATGGCTCTTTCTCTTATAACAATAAATACAATACAAAACAACAGAAATAAATAGGCCACAATTATGAGAGTTATATGGCTTAGCATACATTCCCAATGTCCAGTCCATACGTATTTGGCACCTGACTTTAACATTCTACTATCTAACCATCTCCATGAATTTAAAGTTCTATATCCAACTCAGTTTCCATCCTAACTTGCATCACAATTTAAAAAATACCTTCTTAGATCCAGAACACCCTCTTAATTCCTAAACAACTCAAAATTTAACTATGAGACTCTAGCTATCTATTCTTCAACCACCTCAGAGACCTGAGAGGGATAAATATATCTGATTATACAGGAAGTGCAGCTTCCAAATCTAAGAAATGACATACCAGTGGCTGCCTGGACAGTTCCCAATTTCTCTCCATACATTACAGCATCATTTCTCAGCTGTTTGGCCCCATTTCTCTGACAGACATTGTTTGTAAAGAAGGAATTATGAAGGACTTGCCTATCCTGTCTTGGATGTTGACTTACCTGCTTCCAAGTTTTGTCCTGTTTGGACAGCATTCTGTCTACAGTTGAAGCAAGGGTTTTTCTTGCCAAGAGATAGACTTGTTACTAATTCAACCATCTCCAATTGGAGATTCTTTGATGCTCATCTTCTACTTGGAGTAGAATAGGGGGTGCTGTCAGGAGCTGACATGTCTCGATATAAAAAATATCTTAAGTTAAGAAAACATCTTTGAATGCTATATTCTGCAGATCTCTTGGGGTTTTTGAAGACTACCTATCTATCTCTTATATTTGGATAAGCAAATGTTGCTTGTCTTTTAGCAACTTGATTTCTGATTAGCTTAGAAAAGAACTGTGGTAGACTGTCCTAGTACCTAACAAAATGACATGCTTGAATGACTATTAGTTTTCATTTCTTAGTTATCCTAAACAGTTTATGACAGTTGGTAGCAAAAGGCCAAAACTTCACATTTCATTTTTAAGTATTACCTAGGTACAATACTTTAAAAAGAGTTAACATTAATTTTGTATCAATATACAAAGATCAATACCAATGTGGCCAAATATAATCTTAATTTTGTATCAATATACAAAGGTATAAGGGTATATTCAATAATCTGTCATTTTTCTTTGTCATTCCTATATTATGTCTATATCCCATTTTTTCCTCGAATTTGTTCACCCCTACATAGGAGAGAAAGAAGGATACAGAAAAGAAAAAGAGAGAAGTCCATGGGTCTAACCTCCAAAACCTATTTAACAAGACTATTTATTTAACAGCTTGTAATCTCTTCCCCTAAATAACAAGATTATCTATAACCCATCAAATGACCAAAGGGGGGAAAAACACCCACCCCACCTTCTGGAGATGGGATGTCGCTCTCTTAAAATGACTTCCTGCTGACTTGGGACATAGTAAACCTGTTTGGGGCCCAATTAAGAACGGAAAATGGTTAAAAATGTTAATAGAATCATTTGGTGTTCAGTCCTTTTGTGCTCAGCTATTTAAATGTTCTAAGAAGTTTGTAGACAGAGCTGAACTTCAGGGCTTTTCTGAAGTTCTGGCTGGAACAGTCTGTGTAGCTGAACAATCTTAGCGATTTTGAGTTGTTGCAGTTGTAGACTTTTGAGGAAACAGCTATTGAGGAAGTCTGCAAGGCTGGATCATCTGGGCTACTTATCTTCTTTGGTGTCTGATCTATTTTCTTTTGAGGTTTCAGTTGTCCAGTTGTCCCTGCATTCCTTAGATAGATGCTTTAAATTTCCTGGAAAAATAAGAACAGAGCCCTGCTCTAATCCTAACTCTGGGACACTACTTTTTTGTGGGGGGGGAGGGGGTCAGTTAATATTTTTCCTGGAGCAAATTTGGTTTTTTGACAATATAAAAAGTATTATTTTTCAATTGAGATTAAAAAAGAAATTATTTTGATATTTTGGAACTAAACAAACCTTTAAGTTATATATTTTGAGATCTCAAAGGACAATATGCTTTGAATTTCAGCATGCCTTTTGTGAGTAGCTTTTAAACTTAAGTCCTTCCAAATCTTATGTGCCTGTCTCTGCATTCTAAGTATTGGGACCAAAGGCATGTGGTTCCCAACTGATGGAATTAAAGATGTGCTCCACCATTCCTGGATCGACTTTTTTTTTCTATTTAGAGCTTGTTTTGTGTCAGTCTGACCTGGTTGGTTTCTGTCTCTAGTGTGTTTGGATTAAGGGTGTATCCTTCTCAAATGATGGTATTAAGGGTGTGTACCATCACCACCTTGTTCCTTGTAACTCTAGAATTTATAAGACAACTAACTCTATAGTGATCCTCCTTTCTCTGCTGGAGGTAAAGGCATGGGCTAACAATGCACATTTCATATATTTTACCTTAGCTCCAAATTTTTTCAACTCTTGGAGGTTTAGAAAATCAGGTGGACTTCAGTAAGCTTTAATTTATTTACAATATTTTAAACCTGTTACCTGCTTTTTAATGCCAAACCATGAAAATATCCATTATATCTACAAAAAACCTTTTAAGCTGCTATCAAGTTTTTGTAAGCTATGTGACCACCTGCAGTCTAACATTCCAATCTGAAATTAAGGCCATATTCTTTCATGCTAGTAAGGCAAGTATACCTTTGGTAAATTATAGTTTGAAAATTTTATATTGTATTTTTAATATATATTTTTAAGCTTATTAAGTCTTTTCTTATGAACTTATTATTTTTTTTCTCAAGGTACTTCTAGAACATAGTTTCCTCCCTCCTCTCCTCCTGGCCCCTTCCTCCCTCCCTCCTTCCCTCCCTCCCTCCCTCCCTCATTGTCCCTCTACTTGGTAGTCTACTTCTCCTCAGATGAGGTGGGCCCTCACATATCATACTCCCTCAGTTCTTCAGTCATGTGAGGGCCAAGAACTTCCACTTGTACTGGGGCTTGATATGGCATACCATCTAGAGTAAGGTGCTCCACTAACCTGCAGCAGATTCCATGACTCACTGGTGGGTAAATTTTTTCGTAGGATAGATATGCTAGGTTCCTATCTATTTGGGTCTGTGGGTTTTAGGATAGTTATCCTGTGGTGTATGGTTAATATCCATTTATAAGAGAGTACATACCATGTGCATCTTTCTGGGACTGAGTCAGCTCACTTAGGATGAGCATTTCTAGCTCCATTCATTTGGTTTTGAATTGCATGACTTCCTCATTTCTGATAGCTGTGTAGTATTCCATTGTATAAATGTACCACAGTTTTTTTTTTTTTTTTTATCCATTCTTCAGTTGAAGGACATCTGGGTTGTTTCCAGTTTCTGGCTATAACAAATAAAGCTGCTATAAACATTGTTGAGGCAATGTCCTTGTGGTTTCATTTCAAATCTTTTGGATACATGCCCAAGAGTGGTATGGCTGGGTCTTGAGGTAGAACTATTCCCAATTTTCTAAGCTATCTCCAGATTGATTTCCAAAGAGGCTGCATAAGTTTGCACTCCCTCCAGCAATGGGGGAGTGTTCCTCTTTCTCCACATCCTCGCCAGCATGTGCTATCATTTGAGTTTTTGATCTTAGCCAAGTTTTTGATCTTCACTATCTGACAAGTGTGAGATGGAATCTCAGAGTTGTTTTAAGTTGCAATTCCCTGATGATCAAAAATGTTGAACATTTCCTCAAATGCCTCTCGGCCTTTAGAGATTCCTCTTCTGTGAATTCTTGGTTTATTTCTGTACCCCATTTTTTGATGGGGTTATTTGATTTTTTTGGTGTTTAATTTCTTCAGTTCTTTATATATTTTGGATATTAGCTCTCTGTCAGATGTTGGGTTTGTGAAGATCCTTTCCCAGTCTGTAGACTGCCGTTTTATTCTAAGGACAGTGTCCTTTGCCTTACAGAAGCTTTTCAATTTCATAAGGTCCTATTTATTGATTGTTTGTTTTAGTGCCTGAGATATTGGTGTTCTATTCAGGAAGTTGCTACCAGTGCCAATGAGTTCCAGGCTTTTCCCCACTTTCTCTTGTATTAATATTAGTGTGTCCAGATTTATGTTTCGGCCTTTGATCCACATAGACTTAAATTTTGTACAGGGTGATAAGTATGGATCTATTTGCATTCTTCTACATGTTGACATCCAGTTAGACCAGCACCATTTATTGAAGATGCTTTCCTTTTTCCATTGTATGGTTTTGGCTTCTTTGTCGAAAATTAAGTGACCGTAGGTGTGTGGATTTATTTCTCGGTCTTCGATTCGATTCAATTGGTCAACTGGTCTGTTTCTATACCAGTACCATGCTGGTTTTTTGTTTGTTTGTTTGTTTTTGTTTTACTATTGCCATGTAGTACAGCTTGAAATCTGGGTTGGTGATACCTCCAGATGTTCTGTTATTGTACATGATCGATTTAGTTATTTTGTTTTTTTTGTTATTCCATATGAAGTTGAGAATTGTTTTTTCCAGATTTGTAAAGAATTGAGTTGGTATTTGGATAAGAATTGCATTGAATCTGTATATTTCTTTTGGTAAGATGGCCATTTTAATTATATTCATCCTACCTATCCATGAGCAAGGGAGATCTTTCCATCTTCTGATATCTTCTTCAATTTCTTTCTTCAGGGACTTGAAGTTCTTATCATACAGGTTTTTTACTTACTTGGTTAGAGTTACTCCCAGGTATTTTATATTATTTGTGGCTATTGTGAAGGGTGTTGATTCCCTTATTTCTTTTTCAGCCCATTTATCTTTTGTGTAAAGAAGGGTGACTGATTTTTTAAATTGGTTTTGTATCCAGCCACCTTGCTGAAGGAGTTTATCAGCTGTAGGAGTTCTCTGGTGGAATTTTTGAGGTCATTTATGTATACTATCATATCATCTTCAAATAGGGATATTTTGACTTCTTACTTTCTAATTTGTATACCCTTGATCTCCTTTGGTTGTCTTATTGCTCTAGCTAAAACTTCAAGTACTATGTTGAAGAGATATGGAGAGAGTGGGCAGCCTTGCCCTGTCCCTGATTTTAGAGGAAATGCTTTAAGTTTCTCTCCATTTAGTTTGATGTTGGCTATTGGCTTGCTGTAAATTGCCTTTATTATGTTTAAATATGGTCCTTGTATGCCTGATGTCTCTAAAGCTTTTATCCTGAAAGAGTGCTGTATTTTGTCAAAAGCTTTTTCAGCATCCAATGAGATGATCATGTGGTTCTTTTCTTTCAGCTTGTTTATGTGGTGGATTACATTGATGGATTTTCTAATGTTGAACCACCCCTGCATCCGTGGTGTGAAGCATACTTGATCATGGTGTATGATACTTTTGATGTGACCTTGGATCCGGTTTGCAAGTATTTTATTAAGTATCTTTGCATCCATGTTCATAAGGGAAATTCGTCTGAAATTTTCTTTCTCTGTTGGGTCTTTGTGAGGTTTAGGTATCAGGGTGACTGTGGCCTCATAGAATGTGTTTGGCAGTATTCCTTCTGTTTCCATGTTGTTTGAAGAATATTGGTGTTAGCTCTTTGAATGTCTGGTAGAATTTTGTGCTGAAACCATCTGGCCCTGGCCTTTTTTTGGTTGGAGGCTTCTATTGACTTCTTCTATTCCCTTAAGGGTTATAGGACTGTTTAATTCATTTACCTGTTCTTGATTTAACCTTGGTAGGTGGAATCTATCAAGAAAATCGTCCATTTCATTTAGATTTTCCAATTTTGTGGAGTAAAATTTTTGAAGTAGGACCTAATGATTCTTTGGATTTCTTCAATGTCTGTTGTTATTTCCCCCTTTTCATTTCTGATTTTGTTGATTTGTTATTTTTCCCCTGCCTTTTAGTTATTTTAGCTAAGGGCTTTTCTATTTTGTTGATTTTCTCAAAGAATCAACTCTTGGTTTTGTCGATTCTTTTCATTATTCTTTTTTGTTTGTAAGTTGTTGATTTCAGCCCTGAGTTTGATACTTTCCTCTCGTCTTCTCCTCTTGGGAGTGTTTGCTTCTTTTGTTCTAGCTCTTTCAGGTGTGCTTTTACGTGGCTAGTATATGAACCATCCAGTTTTTTTCCCTGATCCAGTGGTCATTGTGTCCGTTTCCATGTTTTTGCAGGCTCTCTGTTGTTTTGGTTATTATTGAAGGCTAGCTGTATTCCATGATGGTCTGATAAGTTACAAGGGGCAATTTCAATATTTCTGTATCTGTTGAGGCTTGCTTTGTGACCGACTATATGGTCGATTTTGGAGAATGTTCCATGAGGTGCCGAAAAGAAAGTATATTCTTTTGTGTTAGGGTGAAATATTCTGTAGATATCAATTAGGTCCATTTGATTCATGACATCTGTGAGGTTCATTATTTCTCTGTTTTTTCTTCATTGTTGATCTGTCCAGTGGTTAGAGTGGTGTGTTGACGTCTCCCACTATTAATGTGTGGGGTTTGATGTGGGATTTAAGTTTTAGTAGTGTTTCTTTAATGAATGTAGGTGGTCTTACATTTGGGGCATAGATGCTCAGTATTGAGATTTCATCTTGGTGGATTTTTCCTTTGATGAGTATGAAGTGTCCTTTCTCATGTCTTTTGATTAATGTTGGTTGACAGTCCAATTTATTGCATACTAGAATGGCCACTCCCGCTTGTTTCTTGGGTCCATTTGCTTGGTATATTTTTTTGCAGTCCTTTACTTGGAGATAATGTCTATCTGTTTTGCTGAGGTGTGTTTCTTGTAAGCAGCAGAATGTGGGATTCTGTTTTCGCATCCATTCTGCTAGCCTGTGTCTTTTTATTGGGGAATTGAGTCCATTGTTGTTGAGAAATATTAATGACCAATGATTGTTACTTCCTGCCATCTTGATGTTGGTAGAAATAGTGTGTGAGTGAGCTTCTCTTCTTTTGGTTTTGCTTCAGGCATGCTATTTGCTTCCTGTGCTTTCTTGTGTGTAGTTAACCTCTTTGGGTTTTCCTTCTAACATCGTCTGTAGAGCTGGATTTGTGCATAGATATTGTTTGAATTTAGCTTTATCATGGAATATCTTGTTTTCTGAAATTCTCTTTCTTTGTTAGGTCTTTGTGTAATGCTAGTATCAAGGTGATTGTGGCCTCATAGAATGAGTTTGGAAGTGTTCCTTCTGTTTCTATGTTGTGGAAAAGTTTGAAGAATATTGGTGTTAGCTCTTCTTTGAAGGCCTGGTAGGATTCTTTGCTGAAACCATCTGGCTCTGGGCCTTTAAAAAAATGTTTATTTATTACTTTAGGTTATCTCCATCACAGTGCCCTCTTTCCACCCCCCCCACCAATCCCACCCTCCCTTCCCACCCTCTACCCCCTATCTGTTCCATTCCACTCCTCTGGAGTGGAATATCCCTACACATCAGTCCCCTGCCCCAGTTCAGTAGTTATATGAGGGCTAAGAGCCTCCTCATACACTGGAGGCCTACAAGGCAGCACAACTAGGGAAAAGTGTCTCATTGACAGGTAACAAGGTGTATGTTCCTGTTCCTTTCCGTGCATTGGTTGTAGTATAGTTATCCTGTACTATATGGCTAAAATCTGATTATAAGTGAATAGATGCCATGTGCATCCTTCTGAGTCTGAGTTAGCTCATTCAGAATGAGCTTCTCTAGTCCCATCCATTTGGCTGCAAATTGCATGATTTTGTTGTTTCTGATGGCTGAGTAGTATTCCATTGTGTAGATGTACCACAGTTTTTTTTTTTTAAATCCATTCCTCGGTTGAGGGACATCTGGGTTGTTTCCAGTTTCTAGCTATTACAAATAAAGCTGCCATGAACATAGATGAGGTTTGGTGAGGAATCATTTGGATGTATACCCAGAAGTGGAATGGCTGGGTCTTGAGGTAGAACTATTCCAAGTTTTATAAGATATCCCCAGACTGATTTCCACAGTGGTTTTAGCAGCTTGCACTCCCACCAGCAATGGAGGAGTGTTCCCCTTTCTTCACAACCTTGTCAGCATGTGCTATGATCCTTTTTGAGTTGGAAGACTTTTATTGACTGCTTCTATTTCCTTAAGGGTTATAGGATTGTTTAATTTGTTTACTTGTTGTTGATTTAACCTTGATAGATGGAATCTATCAAGAAAATTGTCCATTTTACTTAGGTTTTCCAATTTTGTAGAGTACAGGTTTTTGAAGTAGATCCTAATGAGTCTTTGGATTTCTTCAGCGTCTGTTGTTATTTCCTACTTTTCATTTCTAATTTTATTGATTTGGATATTTTCCCTCTGCCTTTTATTTAGTTTTGTCTATTTTGTTGATTTTCTGAAAGAACCAACTCTTGTCTTGGTTTCATTGATTCTTTTTATTATTCTTTGTGTTTCTAGTAAATTGATTTCAGCCCTGAGTTTGATTTCCTGCCATTTACTCCTCTTGGGAATGTTTGCTTCTTTGTGTTCTAGCTCTTTCAGCTGTCCATTTAGGTTGCTAGTATGGGAACTTTCCAATTGTTTTTTGAAGGCACTTAGTGCTATAAACTTTCCTCTTAGCACTGCTTTCAATGTGTCCCACATGTTTGGGTATGTTGTGCTTTCATTTTCATTGAATTCTAAGAAAACTTTAATTTCTCTTTTTATTTCTTCCCTGACCCAGAGGTCATTGAATAGAGTTGTTCAGTTTCCTTGAGTTTGCAGGGTTTCTGTTGTTTCTACTATTGTTGAAGTCTAGCTTTATTCCATTGTGGTCTGATAAATTACAAGGAATTATTTCAATTTTCTTGTGTCTGTTGAGGCTTGCTTTGTGATCGACTATATGGTCGATTTTGGAGAAGGTTCTGTGAGGTGGTGAGACAAAAGTATATTCTTTTGTATTTCGTTGAAATGTTCTGTAGATATCAGTTAGGTCTATTTGATTCATGGCATCTGTAAGGTTCATTATTTCTCTGTTTGGTTTCTGCATTGCTGATCTTTCCAGTGGTGACAGCAGTGTGCTGAAGTCTTCCACCATTAATGTGTGGGGTTCTATGTGGGATTTGAGCTTTAGTAGTGTTTCTTTAACAAATGTGGGTGCCCTTATATTTGGGGCATAGATGTTCAGTATTGAGATGTCATCTTGGTGAATTTTTCCTTAGATGAGTGTGAAATGACCATCTCTGTGTCTTTTGATTAATATTGGTTGAAAGTCTACTTTACTGGATATTAGAACAGCTACTCCAGCTTGCTTCTTGGGTCCATTTGCTTGGTATATCTTTTTCCAGCCCTTTACTTGGAGATAATGTCTATCTTGTAAGCAGCAGAATGTTGAATTCTGTTTTCATGTCCATTCTGTTAGCTTGTCTTTTTATTGGGGAATTGAGTCCATTGATCTTGAAGGATATTAATGACTAATGATTATTAGTTCCTGCCACCTTGATGTTGGTGGTAGTAGTGTGTGAGTGAGCTTCTCTACTTCTTATTCTTTTTTCTTTTTCTTTCTTTCTTTCTTTCTTTCTTTCTTTCTTTCTTTCTTTCTTT
>CAJQZJ010031933.1:11441078-11506078 GCA_907164525.1 Lophiomys imhausi
TTTCTTTCTTTCTTTCTTTCTTTCTTTCTTTCTTTCTTTCTTTCTTTCTTTCTTTCCTGCAGTTAGCTTATTTCCTTACTGTGTTTTCTTGTGTGTAGTTAACCTCTTTGGGTTGGAGTTTTCCTTCTAACATCTTCTGCAGGGCTGGATTTGTGCATAGACATTGCTTGAATTTAGTTTTGTCATGGAATATCTTATTTTCTCCATCTATGTTGATTGACAAATTTGATGGGTATAGTAGTCTGGCATGGCATCTGTGGTGTTTTAGGGTCTGCAAGATGTCTGTCCAGGCCCTTCTGGCTTTTAGCATCTCTGATGAAAAGTCAGGTGAGAGTCTGATAGGTTTGCCATTATAGGTTACTTGACCCTTTTTTCTAGGAGCTTTTAATATTCTTTCTTTGTTCTGTACATTCAGTGTTTTGATTATTATGTGGTGGGATGATTTTCTTTTCTGGTCTAATCTATTTGGAGTTCTGTAGGCTTCTTGTACAATTATAGGCATCTCTTTCTTTAGGTTTGGGAAATTTTTTTCTATGATTTTTTGAAGATGCTTTCTGGTCCTTAGAGCTGGGAATCTTCTCTTTCTTCTATTCTTATTATTCTGAGATTCTTCTTTATAGTGTTTTTGATTTCTTGAAGGTTTTGTGTCAGAACTTTTTTGGATTTTACATTTTCTTTGACAGATGTATCAATTTCTTCAATGTTATCCTCTGTGTCTGAGATTCTTTCTTCCATCTCTTGTGTTCTGTTGGTGATGCTTGTGTCTGTAGTTCATTTTCTTTTTCTAAGGTTTTCCAGTTCCATGGATTTCTCAGCTTGTGCTTTCTTTATTGCTTCAACTTCCCTTTTCAGGTCTTGAAACATTTTATTCTGATCTCTCTCTTGTTTGCCTCTATCTTTCATTCCTCTAAGAGCTTTATTCACTTACATCACCTGTTTTGCTATATTTTGTTGTTATTCTCTGAGGTATTTGTTTGCCTCCCTTAAGACTTCTGTTATTTTCATAAGAGTAGGATTAAGGTCATTCCTGTTTTTCAGTTGTGTTAGGATATTCAGGGTTTTATGTAGCATTATAGCTAGGTTCTGGAGATGTCATATTGCTTTGGTTTTTTTTTTTTCTTTTTAATTGTGTTCTTGGGCTGGCCTTTAGTCACTTGGTTGATCCTGGTGTTGTCTGATTGTTTCTGATGCCAGTTGGCCTTGGTGCTATGGAAAGTTCCCTGTTCTAGAGGCTGGGTGATCCTGTGATCCTGGTGTCCACCTCCAGATAATGGGTAGGTTTCTGTAGTAGAGACTGGATCTCAGAAAGTGTCTACAGTTCTCCTCAACTGGTTGTGACCCAACTGCACCTATATGCAGGGGATTGGAATGGGGAGGAGGCTATCCTGTGAGGTCCTGAGACCTGCTGGGTCTCCTCAGGAAGGCGAGTTTAGCTGTGGACCAGAGGTTGGACCTGTGTGCCCCTTGGGCCTGGCTTTTCCCCTCACCTAGACAGTCACTCTGGTTCAAAAGCTATGCTGACTGTACAGGCAGGGAGCTCCAACCAAGATGGGTGCCAGTGTCGGCAGGTCTGTTGCTGACTGCCTCAAAAGCTTGGGTCCTCAGGTGAGTGACTAGCCTGAGTATTTGTAGGGGAAACACTGTCACCAGCTACATTTGCAGTCATTCTTGGCTCCTGATTGCTTTGATGCTGCTGGGTTTGGTCTCTGCAACTCAGCTAAAGTGTACACTATGCTGCCATGTTGGGAACTCTGGAAAGAAAGTCTTAATTACCTTTTCTCTTGTGGTCTGGCTGTTCTTCCTGGTTGGTTCACCAATAAAACACAAGAGATGGAAGAAAGTTTTGCATGGAGATTGGATCTCAGGGAGACAGACAGGGCCTCTGACCTGTGGCTGGAGTCATAGGCTCGATCTCCTCGTGGGCTGGATCCACTTAGGCTGGCACTCCTCTCCAGATGGATGACCTAGATGGCTGATCTCAGGATGGTGATCCTGGGGTCTGTGTGTGCTGTTTCACATGGTGACCAGTCTCAGTGTTCACCGTGGAAATTCAAGCACTGTCTGTGTTTCACAGTCAGCTGTGGGACCTCATGTTCACTCTATAGTGACTAATCTCATTCACCCACTACTCAGATACCATGCTCTATGGATGGCACCATCTTGGATCCTCATGAAATATTTTTAAAATTAGTTTCACCTGTTTCTTTTTTGTTAAGTTTCGTTAATGTGACACTAAAATTTTTAATTTTAATTTTATTGTTTATTCAATTATTTATATTGAATCATTTAAAAAATTTTTAATTTATTTTCTATTGTGTGTGTTTGTGTTTGTGTATTTTAATTATGTAAGTGGGTACCGGTGGCACATGAGTACCGGTGTCTATGGAAGTGAGAGGCATGAGATCACCTTGTAGCTGGAGTTACAGACTGTTTCTGATCAACCCATTAACATGGCCTAAGCCCTAAGCCCTGACAATTAAACTCAGGTCTTCTGCAAGAGCAACATGTGGTCAATTTCTACAGGCCCATATAGCTACAAGAAAATTTAAATTATACTTATGGATTGTGGTTGTTGGGGTAGTTGAGGCAGAAGGATCATGAGCTCGAGACTACCCTGGGCTGCATAGTAAACTGAAGACTAGCCTGAGATATATAACTAGACTCTGTCTAAAAACATTGTAAATTAGATATATGACTCATATGTGCAGCTCACATAGTATTTTGATGACACATTCATTTGAGAGATTTAAAATTGTCCCAGAAACATCAGGTACAAGGCCAAGAAAGAAATCTGCTAGCTTTAGGTCAGGCTGTGTGCCAAGTGTCAGGAAATGTAAGGCAGGAAAAAACCAGAACATTTTACTATTGATATTTTTGATGCACATTCATTTTGAAGAAGTTAATTACCAAGTAATGTGTGCAACCATCATTTTCATCTAGTGCTTGGCTTTTCTCTACTCTTCCTCTCCCAACTTTGTGAGGTAGCAGTGCACTACCTATCATCAGTTTTCTTACTGCTGTCTAATCATGCTTTGCTTAACTCAAGCTCAGTCAGACTACCTAACTCATTTATACCCGACATTTCTCTTCAGGAAACACATCAGCTCTCAGTATTGAATAATCTAAAGCCCTTCAATAGTCACCATTGTCTGATCAACCCATTAGCATGAATGACCTGGGCCTGACAATGGACAGAGCCCACACTCAAGAGGTGCATGGGAGGGACTACAAAGTTGAGAGTATTTGTCAGGGTGGAGTTCTTTTTTTATTTTTTAAATTTTATTTATATTGGTGATCTGCTTCCATGTATGTCTGTGTGAGGGTGTCAGATCCCCTGGAACTAGAATTACAGATAGTTGTGAGCTGCCATGTGGTTGCTGGGATTCAGCTCCTTTGGAAGAGTAGCCAGTGCTTTTAACCACTGAGCGATCTCTCCAGCCCCAAGTTGAGAGTATTTGTAAAGATGACAACAGGATATAATAATGAAGCTGAAGCACTGGTGGCTGCTGACAGTTGGAACCCACCATTCTCTCTAGAGGAGAAGCAGGGCACTGAGGAGAAGCTGGTTGTGCTGGCTAGTTTTATGTCAACTTAACATAAGCTAGAGTCATCTGAGAGGAGGGAACTTCAATTGAGAAAATTCCTCCATAGGATATGGCTGTAGGCAGTAAGCCTGTGGGGCATTTCCTTGATTAGTGATTGCTGTGGGAGGGCCCAGCCCATTGTGGGTGGGGTTGTCCCTGGGCAGATGGCCCTGGGTTCTACAGGAAAACAGGCTGAGCAATCCAGTAAGCAGTACCCCTTTATGGTCTCTGCATCAGCTCCTGCTTCCTGGTTTTCTCCCAATTTGGGTTCCTACTCTGACTTCCCTCAGTGGATTGTGATTCAGCGTATGTAAGCCAGACAAACCCTTTCCACCCTAAGCTTCTTTTGGTCATGGTATTTCATCAAGACAATAATAACCCTAACCAAGACACTGGTATATTGGATGAACCAGAGTTTCTTGAGGTTCAGAACAGAAGCCATCTGTAGAAGAATGCCTTGTCAACTTGTAAGAACAGGGAACTCCACTTGAACTCCTCTCTCTGAGCTCCAATTTCTAGAGAGAGAGAGAGAGAGAGAGAGAGAGAGAGAGAGAGACTGAATAACCCACAGGTAAGGGTGGAGCAGGTGGAGATCTATGGACCACCCACCTGAGGCTAAAGGATACCATTTGTCATGGACCTGATTAAACCCATAACTATCCACCCACCTCAAACTGCTGCCTCTCTAGGTTGCCTTAGAAATCCTCCTACAATACAGACCTCATTACATCATACCCTGAATAAAGGTCACCCTTCACTCACCCTGTTTGGCCTATAGTGAATTCTAAGTATCGCAGCAAGACCTTTCATCACCTCACTGATCAACGGTTTACTTCCCAAAGATCTTTAAATGAATACACTTGACTCATCACAAAGTTCTTCAAGAGCCATCCTCCTTACCCCTTACCTCCTGGGTTCTACTACTGAGGGGCCTATTTGCCAGAGAGACCAGAGCCCTTTCTTTCATCTTCAGAAAAACATTCAAGTCTTTTGTCCTGTGGGAGCTGCTGTCAGAGCTGTGCCTCTGAAGACCAGCAAAAGATGCCATGATGACATTAAAAGACAATGCTCTACACCATAGACATGTGGTTTGGAACCCAGATAAAACATTAGTCATAACTATAGAATTGTTCTTAATCTTTCGTTTACTGGATGGAACCCATGTAGGAAATACATTTTACATTGAAGCTCAGGTCATCCTCTATAAATATTACCAGCCTTCAATATTAAGTTGATAGACTCTAATTGTATAGCTTCATAATAAAAAGTAAAAAAACAAAAAACAAAAAAACAAAGAACAGTCAAAATAAGTTAAATTAATTCATTAAATTGAATTGTTAGCCTTTGTATCTTCTGAAATACAATTTTTAAAAAGATTTATTTTAATTTTGTATGTATGAGTGTTTCCCTGCATGTGTGTATTCACACTACATGCATGCCTGGTGTCCATGGAGGTTGGAAGAAGGGTTCTTAGGAACTGAACCCTGGTCCTCTGTAAGAGCAGATCTATCTGCTGAGTTATCTTTCCAGTCCCTGAAATTCAGGCTTTAAAATGATTTTGTGTCTAAGTGCTTGTGTGAAACACTCATTTTTTTTTTTGTTATTGAATTCATGTAAACTAGTATTTGGATATTTTATTACTACATACTTAATTTGTTTTAATTTTTTGAGATTATAGTATAATTATATCAGTTCTACCTTTCTTTTCTTCCCTCCTAACCCTTCTATATCCCTTCTTGCTCTCTTTCAAATTCACAGTCTTTGTTTTCATTAATTGTTGTTGCTTACATATATGTATATACATACACAGTCCTGGATACACCTTCTCAGTGTATATAATGTTACTTATAGTTTGTCTAAGGCTGCTGAACAAGAGTTTAACTAAAGGGATTCTTGCTTTTTTTATGGGACTGCAGTTGGGTGCCAAGAGCAAGCATCTCAGACTATAGAAATGTGGAAGAAGATCAGAAGTCAACCATCTGTAAAGACTGGAGTACCTTTGTGGTAGAAGTTAGGCCTTTTTAGTGAATTAGTAGGCAGTTCAGATTAGCATCTGGCAGCACATAAGGAGGAGTTCAATGTCCCTTTAACCAGCTGAAATGGACAAAGCCCAGTTGAGGCCAGAAAATATGCCCTGTTGAAGGGGCCATACTAAGAGACCTCAAAAGCTGAGCATATGACATCAGTTGCCATAAGAAGCAATGGGATTGCTGGACATCATGAGAAATCTTGTGGACCCTTGAGACCACCAAAGATTGTGAGATAAGGCAATATATAAGCCAGAGATTCCACGAAGTCACTTTCTTTCTCTGGCCTTACCAACTGAGAAGACACATCAGAGAAGTGCACAGCCAGGTATGGCATATTCAAGCCACAAGGCCATAATAGTCATAAACTGAAAGGTGGAATCCAAGAGAGAAAGACTTTTCATTACAGGTTAGCCTGAGAAAGACCCTCTGTGGTAATTCAACTACTAAGGCTGGCAGCAAAGCAGGCAGAGTTCAGAAGCTGCTCAGAGAAGGAGAAGCTTTAGGCCCTTAGGCCTACATGGATCTAGGATATTGTACAGGTGAGTCTCAGCTGATGGAGGAAGTAGTATATTTAGCTAAATATACTACTAATTTTGTATCAATATACAAAGGTATAAGGGCATATTCAATAATCTGTCTCTTCTTCTTGGTCCTTCCTGTGCTATGTCTATGTCTCATTTTTCTCAAGTCCGTGCACTCCTACATAGGAGAGAAAGAAGGATACAGAAAAGGAAAAGAAGGAAGTCCCTGGGTCTAACCTCCAAAACCCATTTAACAAGACCATTTAACAGCTTGTAATCTCTTCCCCTAAATAACAGAGTTTTCAGTTATCCTTCAAATAACCAAAAGGGGGGGCGGAGAAACACCCTCCCCACCCTCTGGGCATGGGACGTCGCTCTCTTAAAATGACTTCCTGCTGATTTGGGTTGTAGTAAACCTGTTTGGGGCCCGAACCAGAATGGAAAAATGGTTAAAAATGTTAGTACAATCTTTTTATGTTCAGTCCTTCTGTGCTCAGCTGTTGAGATGTCCTAAGGATTTTGTAGGCAGAAGCTGATCTTCCAGGCTTTACTGAAGTTCTGGCTGGGGCAGTGTGTAGAGCTGAATGGTCTTAGCGATTTTGAGTTGTTGTGGTTGTAGGCTTTTGATGGAAACAGCTATTGAGGGAGTCTGTAAGGCTGAATCATCTGGGTCACTCGTCTTCTTTGGTGTCTGATTCTGTTTTCTGTTGGGGTTTCCATTGTCCAGGTGTTCCTGGGTTCCTTGAATGGATGCTTTGAATCTCCTGGAAAGATAAGAACAGAGCCCAGCCCTAATCTTAACTCTGGGACAATTACCCTTTTTTTTGGGGGGGGGGGGTTAGGTAATATTTCTCCTGAAGCAAATTTGGTTTTTTGACAATATATAAAGTATTATCTTTCAATCTGGGTTAAAGAAGAAATTATTTTGTTATTTTGGAGCTAAACAAACTTTAGTGTATATATTTTGAGATTTCAAAGGACAATTTGTTTGTATTGAGTAGGCGTTTTGTAAGTAGCTTTTAAACTTAGGTCCTTCCAAATCCTATATGTGTGTCTCTGCATTCTAATTATTAGGATCAAAGACCTGTGGATCCCATCTGAAGGGATTAAAGATGTGTTCCACCACTCCTGGATCGAAGTTTTTCTCTATTTAGAGTTTGTTATGTATCATGCTGACCTTGAGCTCTGAGATCTGCCTGTTTCTGTCTCTAGTGTGTTGGGATTAAGGGTGTACTCTTCTTGAATGATGGGATTAAGGGTGTGCACCCTCACCACCCTGTTCCGTGTAACTCTAGAATTTATAAGACCACTAAATCTATAGTGCTCCTCCCATCTCTGCTGAAGTTAAAGGCATGGGTTAACACCATATTTTTCATGTATTTTACCTTAGCTCTAAGTTTTTTCGACTCTTGGAGGTTTATAAAACCAGGTTGAACGGCTGTAACCTTTATTTTATTTACAGTGTTTTAAAATTGTTACCTGCTTTTTTTAAATTAATAAATTTATTTGTTTGTTGCTTCAGGTTACCTCTCTATCGTATATCCTCTTTCCCCGCTTCCCAGTCCCACTCTCCCATCCTCTACCCCTTAAACCTTCCCTCTTGTTCCTCTGGGGTGGAGTGTCCCTGCATAACAGTCCCTCGCCACAGTTCAGGAGTCATATGTGGGCCAAGAGCCTCTTCCTACACCGGGAGCCTACAAGGCAGTACCGCCAGTGAAAGGTGTCTCCTTGCTACGGGGGGAAAACTAAAAAAAGACCAACAAACACACAAACCCACAAAAACAGAGAACAACAACAAAAAAAGAAAGGAAAAAGAAAAAAAGTCTATGTCCATGTTCCTTTTGGTGTGTTGGTTATAGTACAGATATCCTGTACTATATAGCTAAAATCCTACTATAAGTGAATAGATGCCATGTGCATCCTTCTGAGGCTGGGTTAGCTCACTCAGGATGAGCTTCTCTAGTTCCATCCATTTGGTTGCAAATTGCATGATTTCATTGTTTCTGATAGCTGAGTAATATTCCATTGTATAGATGTACCACAGTTTTTTTAATCCATTCTTCAGTTGAGGGACATCTGGGTTGTTTCAAGTTTCTAGCTATTACAAATAAGGCTGCTATAAACATAGATGAGGAAACTTCCTTATGATTCAGTAAAGAGGCATTTGGGTGTATACCCAGAAGTGGTATGGCTGGGTCCTGAGGTAGAGCTATTCCAAGATTTCTAAGATATCGCCATACTGACCTCCATAGTGGTTGCACAAGCCTGCACTCCCACCAGCAATGGAGTAGGGTTCCCCTTTCTCCACACCCTCGCCAGCATGTGCTGTCATTTGAGCTCTTTATCTTAGCCATTCTGATAGGTGTGAGATGGAATCTCAGAGTTGTCTTGAGGTGCATTTCTCTGATGATTAAGGATGTTGAGAATTTCTTCAGGTGTCTCTCGGCCATTAGGGATTCCTCCTTTGTGAATTCTCTATTTAGCTCCGTCTCCCATTTTTTGATTGGATTATTTGGTTTCTTGGCATTTAGTTTCTTGAGTTTTTTGTAGATTTTAGATAATAGCCCTCTATCAGATGTGGGGTTGGTGAAGATTTTCTCCCCGTCTGTTGGTTGCCGTTTTGTTCGAATGACAGTGTCTTTTGCCTTACAGAAGCTTTTCAGTTTCATGAGGTCCCATTTATTGATTGTTGATCTCAGGTCCTGAGCTTTTGGTGTTCTGTTCAGGAAGTTGTCACCTGTGCCAATGAGTTTGAGGGTTTCTCCTATTTTTCTTCTAGTAGATTTAGTGTGACCGGCCTTATGTTAATGACTTTGATCTACTTGGAATTAATTTTTGTACAAGGTGATAGCATGGGTCTAATTTCATTCTTTTGCAAGTGGACATCTAGTTGGACAGCACCATTTGTTGAAGATGCTGTCCTTCCATTGTGCGGTTTTGGCTTCTTGGTCAAAGATTAGTTGGCCATAGGTGTGTGGGTCCTTGTTTGGGTCTTCAATTCGATTCCATTGATCCACTGGTCTGTTTCTATACCAGTACCATGCTGTTTTTATTACTGTTGCTCTGTAGTACAGCTTGAAATCTGGGATGGTGATACCTCCAGATGCTTTTTTATTGTACAGGATTGATTTAGCTATTCTGGGCTTTTTGTTGTTCCAGATGAAGTTGAGAATAGCTCTTTCCAGGTCTATAAAGAATTGTGTTGGTATTTTGATAGGAATTGCATTGAATCTATATTTTGCTTTTGGTAGGATAGCCATTTTTATTATGTTGATCCTACCTATCCATGAGCATGAGAGATCTTTCCATCTTCTAAAGGCCTCTTCCATTTCTTTCTTCAGGGGCTTGAAGTTCTTGTTGTATAGGTCCTTTACTGGCTTGGTTAGAGTTACCCCCAGGTATTTTATATTGTTTGTGGCTATTGTGAAGGGGGTTGTTTCCCTTATTTCTTTCTCAGCCCATTTGTTTGTTGTATAAAGAAGGGCTTCTGATTTTTTTGAGTTAATTTTGTATCCAGCCACCTTGCTGAAGTTGTTTATCAGCTGTAAGAGTTCTTTGGTGGAGTTTTTGGGGTCGCTTATGTATACTAACATATCATCTGCAAATAGGGATAATTTGACTTCTTCGTTTCCAATATTTATCCCTTTGATCTCCTTTAGTTGTCTTATTGCTCTAGCAAGGACTTCAAGTACTATATTGAAGAGATATGGTGAAAGTGCACATCCTTGTCTTGTCCCTGAGTTTAGAGGAAATGCTTCAACCTTCTCTCCATTTAATTTGATGTTGGTCACTGGCTTGCTGTACATTGCCTTTATTATTTCTAGGTATGGTCCTTGTATGCCCGTTCTCTCTAGAACTTTTAGCATGAAGGGATGTTGGATTTTGTCAAATGCTTTTTCTGCAACTAGCGAGATTATCATGTGGTTTTTTTCTTTCATCTTGTTTATATGGTGAATTACATTGATAGTCTTTCGTATATTGAACCATCCCTGCATTCCTGGGATGAAGCCTACTTGATCATGATGTGTGATATTTTTGATGTGTTCTTGAATTCGGTTTGCTAGTATTTTATTAAGTATTTTTGCATCTATGTTCATGAGGGAGATTGGTCTGAAGTTCTCTTTCTTTGTTGGGTCCTTGTGTGGTTTAGGAATCAGAGTGACAGTGGCCTCATAGGATGAGTTTGGCAGTGTTCTTTCTGCTTCTATGTGGTGGAAGAGTTTGAAGGGTAATGGTGTTAGTTCCTCTTTGAAGGTCCAGTAGAATTCCGTGCTAAAGCCACCTGGCCCTGGGCTTTTTTTTGGTTGGGAGATTATTAATGACTGTTTCTATTTCCTTGGTTGTTATTGGGCTGTTTAAGCTGTTAATCTGATCTTGATTTAGTTTTGGTAGGTGGAATCTCTCGAGGAAAGTGTCCATTTCACTTAGGTTTTCAAATTTGGTGGAATATAGATTTTTAAAGTAGAACCCATATATTTTCTGGATCTCCTCAATGTCTGTTGTTATTTCTCCCTTTTCATTTCTGATTTTGTTGATTTGTGTTTTCTCCCTCTGTCTTTTAGTTAATTTGGCTAGGGGTCTGTCTATTTTGTTGATTTTCTCGAAGAATCAACTCTTGGTTTCATTGATTCTTTGTATAGTTCTTTTTGTTTCTAAGTTGTTGATTTCAGCCCTAATTTTGATGATTTCCTGCCTTCTGCTCCTCTTGGGAGTGTGTGCTTATTTTTTTTTTCCAATTCACCCAGCTGAGCTGTTAATTCGCTAGTATAAGCTGTCACAATTTTCTTTTTGAAAGCACTTAATGCCATGAACTTTCCTCGTAGCACAGCTTTCATTGTATCCCATAGATTTGGGTATGTTGTGCCTTCATTGTCGTTGGATTTTAAGAAGTCTTTGATTTCCTTCTTTATTTCTTTCCTGACCCAGTAGTCATCCAGTAAAGACTTGTTCAATTTCCATGTGTGTGTAGGCTTTCTGTTGATTCTTTTGCTGTTGAAGTCCAGCTTTATTCCGTGGTGGTCTGATAAGATACAAAGTGTTATTTCAATTTTCTTGTATCTGTTTAGGCTATTTTTGTGTCTGACTATGTGGTCGATTTTGGAGAAGGTTCTGTGAGGTGCTGAGAAAAAGGTGTATTCCTCTGTGTTTGGGTGAAACTTTCTGTAGATATCTTTTAGGTCCATTTGGTTCATGATCTCTGTTAGACTCAATATTTCTCTGTTTGGCCTCAATCTTGATGATCTGTCCATTGTTGTGAGTGGGGTGTTGAAGTCTCCCACTAGTAATGTGTTGTGATCTACGTGCGATTTAAGTTTTAGTAGTGTTTCTTTTACAAACGTAGGTGCCTTTGTATTTGGGGCATAGATGTTCAGTATTGAGATTTCTTCTTGATGAATATTCCCTTTAATGAGTATATAATGCCCTTCTCTGTCTTTTTTCATTAACTTCTGTCGGAAGTCTGTTTTGTTTGATATTAGGATGGCTACTCCAGCTTGCTTCCTGGGTCCATTTGCTTGGAAAACCTTTTCCCAGCCCTTTACTCTGAGGTAGTGTCTATCTATTGTAGTGAGATGTGTTTCTTGTATGCAGCAAAAGGACGGGTTTTGCTTGCAGATCCACTCTGTAAACCTGTGTCTTTTAATTGGGGAGTTGAGTCCATTGATGTTGATGGATATTAGTGACCTGGGGTTGTTATTTCCCATTGGTTTGGTATAGGTGATGGTCCTGTGCCTCTTTTGGTTTAGTTGCTGAGGGGTTTTCTATTCCCTTTGTTTTCTTGGGTGTAGTTTTCTTCTCTGGGTTGGAATTTTCCTTCTAGGATTTTCTGTGGGGCTGGGTTTGTGGGTAGATATTGTTTAAATTTGATTTTGTCATGGAATATCTTGTTTTCTCCATCTATGTTGATAGAGAGTTTTGCTAGGTATTGTAGTCTCGCTGGGCACCTATGTTCTCTCAGGACTTGTAGGATATCTGTCCAGGCCCTTCTAGCTTTTAAAGTTTCTGAGGAGAAGTCAGGTGTAATTCTGATGGGTCTGCCATTGTATGTGACTTGACCTTTTTCTCTTACAGCTTTTAATGTTCTTTCTTTGTTCTGTACATTTGGTGTTTCAATTATTATGTGGTGAGAGGAGTTTCTTTTCTGATCTAATCTGTTTGGTGTTCTGCAAGCCTCTTGGATTTTTATTGGCATCTCTTTTTTTCAGGTTTGGGAAGTTTTCTTCTATGATTTTGTTGAGATATTTCCTGGACCTTGTAGTCGGGAGTCTTCTCTTTCCTCTATGCCTATAATTCTTAGGTTCCGTCTTTTCATTGGGTCCTTGATTTCTTGGATGTTGTGGGTGAGAGATTTTTTAGCCTTCTCATTTTCTTTTGATGTTGTCCTGATTTCTTCCATCGAATCTTCCATGCCTGAGATCCTGTCTTCCATCTCTTGCATCCTATTTTTGATAATCACATCCATATTTCCTGTTCTCTTCTCTTGATTCTCCATTTCCTCTTTTAACTCTGACTGTGTTTTCTTTATTGTTTCTATTTCTATTTTCATGTCTTGTATGGTATTGTTCGTTTTGTACATTTCCTTCTCCAGTTTGCTTGTTTTTGTCTGGAAATCTTTCATTGCTTTGTCCTTTTCCTGTTCAAGCTGAGTCACCTTGGCTTGGAGCTCTTTAATGGTGTTATTCGTTGTTTTGACTTGTAAAATTGTGGCATCTTTGAATTCCTTCATAGATTTAAGTTCTTCCTGAAGGGACTCTATCACTTTCCATAATGCAGAATTGTCATCGTTTTCATGTGTTTCTGTTGGTGTGAGGTCATCCGAATTGGATGAGCTAGGATAGTTCTGCTTTGTTGGAGTCATATTTCCTTGATTTCTATTTTTTCTTGGATCTTTGGCCATATGGATGTGTTTAGCTGTCTGCTCTCGTCGTTTTCTGGGCTTGGATCCACAGGGGATGCTTTGGTGTAGGAGTTGAGTTGCTTGGCTATCTGTCGTTGCTTACAGGGGGATCTCAGGGTCACAGTGATTCTAATAGTCTGAAGCACTGTGAGCTGGTGCAGCCTATTCTCAGGTAGTGACAAATGGCCTGGGATTGTTTCACTGCTCCCAATTCAGACTTCTCTATGTTGCACACTGAATGATCAGCCTGTAATGGTTCTGATGGTATGGACCTGTTTACCCAGGCACAGATTCTGTGGGCTTTGGTTGTCGTCACGGAGACTGACAGGGCCCGGCTCCATGCCTAATATGTCTGGGGTTTCCAGAATACAGCTATGGTCCCCTGGCTTCTGGCTTCCCACTAGGCTCCTCGCCCGCGGGTGTGGCACCTCAGCCCCTCCTGCCTGTGCCGGCTTCCCGCCCTAGCTCCTCAGCCGAGGGCGCGTGGAGCCTCAATCCTGCCCGCCTGTGCCAGCTTCCCACTCTGGCTGCTCTGCTGCTGGTGCTTGGAGCCTCAATCCCGCCCGCCTGTGCCGACTTCCCACCCTGGCTGCTCTGCCGTGGGTGCGTGGAGCTTCAGCCCCACCCGTGGTGCCGGGTTCCCGCCCTGGCTGCTCTGCTGCGGGCTTGGCGCTTCTGCCCTGACCGCCGGCTTCCCTCTCCCTCGGATCCTCTGTGGCTCGAGTGGCTGTGGACCACCCACCATGCACCCTGTTCCTGCCTTGCTAAGACTTCAACTAGCGTCAAAGTTTCCTAAATAGCTATAAGGTCCTCCTGAGGTGTGGGGAGCCTAGTAGGCCAGTGAGTGATCGCCATGTGGGCTCTGATTCTGCCTGCTGTGTATTAGGGTCGATCTTACCAGGCGCCTCTCCAAATGGGAGTTCCCGAGTCCTGGATTTAGTGGCTTCCGTGTCTGAGAGAGATGGGGGGAGAGCCTTTCCTTGGGAGTTTTAACAGTCCCTTGGGAGCTGTGTGTGTTCCCGGAGGGTCTAGCCCCTCTGGTTTTTGCACAGTGTCCAATAACTCTGTGCTTTTTATGGCTCTTTTCCCCCACGTTCAAAATGCGTCAGTGTGGGTCGCCGCCATCTTGGCCCCCCACGACATTTCTTTTTTTTGAATGTTTATTTATTACTCATTACATCTCCATTGCCACCCCCTCCCAACCCCTCCCCCACCCTCTATTTCCTCTCCCACCCCTCCCATGCCTCCATTGTGGGGTGTCTCCATGTATCATCCCCCCCTCAGTTCATTAGTCACATGAGGTCTAAGAGCTTCCACTTGCACAGGAGGTATACATGGCAGTTCCACTAGGATGGGGTGTCCCACTGACAGGTAACCAAGTCCTTGTTCCTTCTCTTTTGGGTCTATTGATTATAGGATGGTTATCCTGTACTATAATGGCTAAAATCCAGTTATAAGTGAATATATGCCATGTGTGTCTTTCTGAGTCTGAGTTAGCTCACTCATGATGAACTTTTCTAGTTCCATTCATTTGGTTGCAAATTGCATGATTTCCTTGTTTCTGGTATCTGAGTAGCATTCCATTGTGTAAATGTACCACAGTTTTTTAATCCATTCTTCGGTTGAAGGACATCTGAGTTGTTTCCAGTTTGTGGCTATTATAAATAAAGCTGCTATGAACATAGTTGAGGAGATGTCCTTGTGGTTTGGTGAGGAATACAAGCACAGACATTTCTTGGAGAACATGTTCTTACACTTTTCTGGGGTCTTACAGCTTTGCTAAACTTCCTACCAATGTGTAACACACATTATTTTTTCTTCAGCTTTCTCTAAAAATTTCCTCACTGTTCATTCATCCTAGCTTTCCTGTGGCCTTCTATCTTATACTTGTCATGCAGAACCAAAGCCAATATTTCTTCATTAGCTACTATAGCATTCTATCCTGGCATCAAATTCTTTTCTGGTTATCTGGGACAAACTAGCCTAAAAATTAGGACCTTATTCCACTATAATTTGCAATTTAGGCAGAATTTAAGGTTCAGCTGAGGGGTTTATTATGTTCCATGCAGCTCATATGGGGTTGGAGAAGTAATGCTAGGTCACTCACTTATTGGGTTGATCATTTGGTGATGGTTGTCTGACAAGAATTCATTAGGGACTGTTAATAACACAGGTCTTGTCATGCTCTGGACTCCTTACACCCACATGACTATGTTGTAACAAGCATTCCATGGGATTCGAAGCAAAAGACAATGTTTTTGTAACCAGGAAGAGGCTGGAAATGGGTCCACCATCCCACTGCTTATTATTGATTATTAGCAGTGAGAGACAGTGGAGGGGACCTCACCTGACAAGCAGAGAGACATCAAAGACTTCGCACTCATCTTCAATGTGACAAGCCAACAAAACAATTGGATGGTTATTATTATTAGGTCATATGTATCCACTCCCATTTTGTTACTTCTGGTGAAGCAACAGTCTCTGGGATCGTTGTGTCCAAAGATACTCCAGGGCTTCCAGCATCTGTCCAGAGCTACTGAAACGTGCATCCCTGACCCAGGTATGTAGCCCTGGCCCTAACCCTGAGATGTGGCATATGTGACTTTAGTCTGACCTGTCTCTGACCCAAACATAAATCTTATTATTCCTTAACTGTAGGCTTGCATCACTGGGAAAATGGAATGAATGGTACTTAATAAGTTAGCCTGACTTTTTTTCTCTTGTGGCTTTTCTATCCTTTCAAATCCTTTTCTATCCTCTAAGATGTTTGCTGAACAACTTTCACAAGTTACAAGAGCAGATGTTTTACCCAGCAGAACTTGTACCAGAAATTAATAGTCTCTTAGAAGTCTGAGTAGAGGTAGAGAATGGAGTTTGAGTATATAATTTCTTGGTGCATTGTAGCAGAGTGTTGCTGACATCACTTGGTCCTCTCTTCTAGTAACAGGAATGGCTTCTAAAGGTAAATAGCAAATTTGTCTTAGGAAAGTGCTTTCAGAACCCACCTCTTTGAGCTTTCTTTTCTAGGTGGACTTTGATCCCTGATAGCTAAATATAGCATTTCTTCAAATGAATGGATATGTGGTTGTCATCTGAGTAGATACCAACTAAAGAACTGATATGAATTTTTAGCAGCCTTGTGGCCAATTATGTCTGTATATTTATCAGCTTACTGTTATTATAATGAATCACCTAAGGCTGTATAGGTTATAAGGAAATAAGGATTATTTAGCTCATAGTTTTAGAGGACAAAACCCAAACAGTATGATGCCACTTATTGCAAGGAGTCTTCCAGTTGCATCACCTTTACTCTTGGTGCTTGTGAGAGGGAATCAGACATGACAGGACAGAGAGGGACCAGTAATGACCTGCAACTGGGTTCCACCTGATGAAGGTCCTACCTGTTAATCTGGGGACCAATCTTCCAGCACTAGAACTCCAAAGAATTAAAGCACATCCAATCCATAGCAGTATGTAGCATGACCATTAGTCCCCTGATATCTCAACGATATTGGAATCATCCTGTTTGCAAAATTGAAGTAAAATTTAACTCAACACCCCATTCCTGTTTTCCTTACCCAGTTTCCTAACACTTCACAGATGGCTCTTGTGGGTCACTGATTTCTTATATTTTCTGATTTTGTTCCCAAAGCTCACATATTTAATTTATTGTTCCTTTGTTGCTAAATTCATTCAAAATTTTGGTCCTATATACCTCAAATAAAATAAATACTCTCACAAAACATATGTATTAACCCAATATTTCTCCAACCACTATTGAGTCTGCTTTCTAGATCTATTCAATAAGAGTCTGTGAGAATGGCATCTTCAGTACCCTCCTAAAATGTCTTTGGGTATTTCCATGTCAGCCATACTGGATAATATGCCACATTGAACAGCACACCTCAGAATGCAAGTGTGAGTAGGAATCAGCCAGAGATCTTTCTAAAATCCAAGTTCTGATTCTAATTGGGTCCCAGGTTTTACATTTTTCATGAGCTGTAGGCCATACTAGTTTTTGCAGACCCACAGAGTACATTTGGACTAGTGAGGAACTAGCAGACACAGGATGCCATTGGCTCACACTGATCATCAGACACACTCCTAGAAAGCTTGCCCCTCAGAGCCTTCATGCACATCTAATCTTTGCTCCCTGCCCTCTTTATCCTTTCATTTCCCTCAGTTCCCCTATGCTTGTACCAATTGCTTCTTCTTCATTTGGCATAACAGTCTTGTCCTGTGCCCAAGCATACCACAATCATACTGTAACAGCATTCTTTGAAATGTACTATTAAAATATTTTTTATCAATGCCAAGACAGTACTTATAAACCATGGTTTTCTAAACCTTCTTATTTCTAATTGATATTTGGGAATTTTTTTCACAGTACCTTTAAGCCAGAAGAGATATTTGATGGTTCTCCTTATTAAGAGTTGAACTGAAACAACTCAGTGGTAATGTTTTGCCTGGGTTTGTCTTTCTATATTTCATTCAAAAACTTAATCTCAGAGTCTTCATGTGAGTGTGCTTATGTGTTCTACAGGTCTACACTTAAGGAACTATGTTTCTGAGCTAATGATTGATATAAATGTTATGTCCAACCTCTACCGCAAGGTAAGAAAACATTATCAGACATGTCTAACCTCTTGAAAATACAACACGCATTCTCATCTACAAAGATCATGGCTTAAGAACTGTGACATCGATTACAATTTTTTAATATAACAAATTTGTGTTGGACTGCATAGTTATCCTTAGTCATATGTACACACTGGCTGCAGGATGGACATGTCTGTGACTCTTTCTGGTGCTGGTATCTAATCCAAAATAACACTCAACATGAAAGAAGAGGAGATTTCAGGGTGGCCTGTCCCACTACCACCCAATAGCAGGTGCAGTCTGGTGCAAATGGGCCAGATTTTGCTATTCTGCGCTAGCCAAAAAGTCTAGATTTCTAGATTCACCTCCCAATGGTATTTCCAAAGAGTCAGCAGTTAAGATGGTATATCAAATTAAATGAGAGTTTACCACAACTCATCTATTATCAGAAAGTGTAGGTGGAGAGCTAAGTAATTATCTGAAAGCTATGTCATCCCAAAGCCCACTGGTTTCCAGTGAGGAGTCCAATCCTGCATCACACATCAACTCTGCATCTCAGAGAGCCTTTGAAACTTATCAATGTCAGAGAAAATTGTGTCCAGTTTCTCAGATGGAACCAGAGATCTAGAGATCTAGTAATTCCAAGGGATCTAGTAATTCCAGAGAAACAGAGATCTAGTAATTCCAAGACACAGCCAGAGATTAGTGTATGGCCCATGGATCCACTCACCTGCATTCAGTGGAAGCTTATTAGTAATGCAGCTTTAGCCCATACTAAACCAGACCCTGCATTTTAACAAGGGCCCTAGTTAACTCATGTGAACTTTAAAGTTTGGGAAGGTTCTCTAACCTAGATATACTCACAGAATGTCATGCTTCCCATGACATCTGTGTCTGAAAATGAGCAGTTTATTTTAGGCATATTTAAGCACAGTACAATATGGAAAAAAGTTTCCTGTTGTAACCCAATCCCATGTACACAAAAAAGGCATAATTGTAGCCACAGGCTTTTCCATTCATGTCTCAGTTCCCAAATAACTACTTGGAGTTTTATTATTTATTAACAAGTGCCCAGGCCATAAGCATGCTTGTTCCCCAACTACTTCATAGCTTATTATCCCATTTGTTCTATTCTATGTCTACTACAAGGCTAGTTATCTCTCCTTGGTTTCATGAGTCTGACTTCCTCATAGTCTATGGTGAATCTCCCCCTGCATAACTCTTTCCCAGACTCCGTCTATCTCTGCTGGATGTTCTATATTCTATTCTACCCTTTTCTATATGCCATAGGCTTTTTATTGACAGACGATGCTTCCACACATTATACAAGAGATTATCCGTCCACATAATTACATCAAAATTCTTTTCAAAGTATGTCACTTCTTCCATGAAGATGGGTTCTGTAGATAGACACGTGTTGTCTTCTGGTATGGTCTTGGTCATGCAGACAGTACAAAGGTTACTAGGTTATTAATCACCTCCAGTCCTCTTTACAAGGGTCTGAGGGAGGGATCAGGTGTGGCCTAGCACTACAGGTAGTACAAAGGTCACCTAGACTATTAGCCACCTCCATCCCCAGACCTTTGGGGGGAAAAACAGGTTAAATATCTCTTCCTTTGAAGAGATAACCCTGTATGTTTAAAATTAATTGTTTCCTAGTGCTTGTCTGTGAGCTCAAGGACCATTGTGTCCCCATCAATCACCAATCTTTTGTATGTCCTTAGGGGACCAGGGAACTTTGATAGTTTGTGTGAACATTTATATCTGGTGACCATTAGGAATTGGTGTGTTATGGGGAAAGCATTAAGTGTCTGGATTTGAACTTCAGGTCTCAGACAATCATGTGATCCTAGCTCTGAAATTGGGGACAGTTCTTAATTTCAATTTATTTACCTATAAAAACACATTAAAATCTCTTCCTTCACGTTCTTTGAAAATTTGTTGACTCACATATGCCGACTGTTTTAAATTTTTATTTATTTTTATAATAAAATAAAATAAGTTAAAACAAAAACTAATACATTAGAATTGGACAAGAGAAACAAACAAAAGGAAAAGAGCCCAAGAGAAAGCACAAGAATCAGAGACCCACTTGTTCAAATACTCAGGAATCCCATAAAAACACTAAACTGGAAGTGTGTGTGTGTGTATGTGTGTGTGTGTGTGTGTGTGCACGCATGCGCGTGTGCAAAGGATCTGGTGTACACCCATCCAATCCCTATGCATATTGACTCAATCTCTGCTAGTCCATATGTGCTTATTCACATTGATTTAGAAGGTATTGTTTTCTTGGAGTCCTCCATCCAATCTAGCTCTTACACCTTTTTTTTTTGCCTCATCTTCTGTGGGATTCCCTGAGCCCAAGAAGGGGATTTGATAGAGACATCCCATGAATGTTCCAAGATCTCCCACTCTCTGCATGATGTCTGGGTGTAGTTTTCTGTGTTTGTTTCCATCTGCTGCAGGAGAAAGTTTCTATGATGATGGCTAAATAAGCCATCATGATCTATGACTATTATGAGTATCTTAATTTTTTTTTTTTTTTTTAGAAACAGTGGCACAAAGTTTGCCACCATTGACCTAGAATGTCTTGTAGTCAGGACACCATTTTATAAGAGGATTTGTGGGTGGCTTGGTGTTTACATTTTTTTATGGTAGCTTGCAGAGTACTGTACCAAAGACACTAGAATTTGTAAGGGTAAAGGTTCTATGTAGGCACCAGCTTGACTCTTCTATGTTAAATGAGTTGTGTAAGTGTTGTCTTCAACAATGGAAACTTGCTGTCAGTTTGTGAAGAACAACCTATTATACTGTCAACAACCTGGATTGTTTGGGGATTCCCATGGAACCTCTTTGGCCACAACTCAATATGGTTATATGTAACCCAATTTCAGTACAGAAAACTTTATTTGGTGACAAAAGATGGCCAATGGGACTCTGTCACTTCCATTATTTGGGAATTTCATTTAGATCATTTTTATACATGTATATATTATAGAAAGCAACTACTGTATTAGGTTTCCATATCACCCCTCGAATAACCCTTAATTTTAGTTGTCTTTCCTGCATTCCTCCTCCATCCCTTTTCCCTTCCCCACTTAAAACCCCTGCTCCAGTTCTACCACCATCCATCCATATCTTTCTATTCTATTTCCTTTTCATAATGAGATCTATCTATACCCACTATTTTCTTCCTCTATACCTAATCTGTATTTCTCTGAGTCTGGGTTACCTCACTCTTGTTCTATCCATTTATCTGTAAATTTCATGATTTCATTTTTTTTAAATGGCTGAGTAATGCTTCATTGTGTAAATGTACCTCACTTTCTTTTTTTGGTTTTTCGAGACAGGGTTTCTCTGTATAACAGCTCTGGCTGTCCTAGACTCACTTTGTAGACCAGGCTGGCCTCGAACTCACAGAGATCTGCCTACCTCTGCCTCCCAAGTGCTGGGATTAATGGCATGCGCCACCACCGCCCGGCATACCTCACTTTCTTTATCCATTCATCCGTTGAGAAACATCTAGGTTGTTTCCAGTTTCTGGCTATTATGAATAGAACAGAAATAAACATGGTTGAGCAAATGTCTCTGAGGTAGGATGAAGCATCTTTTGGGTATATTCTCAAAAGAAGGATAAGCTAGATCTTGAGGTAGATTGATTTTCATTTTCCTTAGGAACTACCACGCTGATTTCTATAGTGATTGTACAAGTTTGCACTCCTATCAGTAGTGAATGATCACCCCCTTAATCTATATCTTCACCAGCATGAGCTTTCACTTGTTTCATTGATCTTAGACATTCTGACAGGTGTAAGATGAAACATCGGGGTAGTTTTGATTTTCATTTCCTTGATGGCTAAGGATGGTGAACATTTCTTTGTTTCTCAGCTATTTGACTTTCCTCTTTTGAGAATTCTGTGTATATCTGGACCCTATTTTTAAATTAGCTTATTTGTTTCCTTGACATTTAGTTTTTTTGAATTCTGTATATATTTTGTATATTAGTCCTCATCAGATAAATAGGATGCTGCTTTATCTAAATGACTGTCCTTTTGTCGTGCAGAAGCTTTTCAGTTTCGTGAGGTCCCACTTATTAAATATTGGTCTTAGTTGTGCTAACTATGTTCTGTTCAGAAAGCTTTTTCTTGTGCCAATGAATTCAAGGATCTCCATCAGTTTCTCTTCTATCGGGTTCATTGCATTTGGTATTGTATTTTATACTGAGGTCTTCAATCCATTTGGAGCTGAATTTTGAGCAGAGCATAGAGTATGGATCCATTTGGATTCTTCTACATGCATCCAGTTTCACCAGCACTTGTTGAAAATGCTGGTTTTTTTTCCAATGTGTGTTTCTGGTTTCTTTATCAAAAATCAAGTCTATAGGTGTGTGGATTTATATTTGTGTGTGTGTATTTAATTTGATTCCATTGGTCAATGTTTTTGGTTTTGTGCCAATTTCATGCCTCCTCCTTCTCCTCCTCCTCCTCCTCCTCCTCCTCCTCCTCCTCCTCCTCCTTCTTATCACTATAGCTCTGTAGTACAACTTGAAATCATGGGTACTGGTACCCCAGCAGTTCTTTTACTTTTCAGGACTGCCAAAGGGATTTTAAAACTGCAATATACTATTTAGCCCCAAAGAAGAGAGATCCTGGACCCCCATAACACAGGTATGAATATGAACCTGATCTGATCTGGGACACTAGTAGTTGAATCTTTTAGAGACTTGCTACTTACCCAATGTTACCTCCAATCTAGCAGCAGCAACTGCAGCATTGTGAATCTGTTAAAAACATAGGATTGCAGGACCCTCCAGGCCAACTGATTCAGAACCTACATTCAGGAATCCCACTCCACATCATTCCTGGAAAATGAACTCGCATGGGAAGTACAAAATAACAAATATTCAAAAATAAATTTTTATTTAAAAGAATACCTGGAATTACCTTTGTAAGTAAAATAAACTAGAATTACACTATTAATTGGAATGAATGTGGCCTTTTGACATCAAGGCAGCATTTGAAAGTGGGGACAGGGCTATGTCCCACAGGTAACAGAGATGTGAGAGGAGTCTTCCTAGGGTTGAAAGTTTTCATAATCAATATTCTCCTCTATGTGTTAGTTCTGTCTCCCTTACCTCCCTATCTCTGTTCACTCTCAGCTCAGACAATGTCATCTTCAGTTAGCTGCTCAGATGGGAAAATTTATCCTAAGTACTGCAGAGACCTGGCTGAATCCCACACAGAGCCAGAAGGTAAGAAACCTCTTTATACCAATACATGGCCTCAAAACATGGGTTCTGAACACAGGGAACTGTACTTAACTCTGCCTATGGAAGCCATGCTTTCTCTGGCAAACTTGAAAACATCTGAGTTGCAAGAATTCCTACAGGATATCAGGTATACAAGGACAGTAATGGAGACAGACATGCTCAGGACCCCGAAGTATCATCAGCAAGCATAGGTTATTATTATTATTATTACATTGTATTTAATTATTGGGCATGACTACAGGTGGCATGGTGAATATGCTCAGGTCAGAGGACAACTTTTGGGAATCAGTTATCTCCTTCCACCAAACCCAGGGATCAAATTTAGGTCACTAGGCTTGACAGCAAGTGCTTTTACCTGCTGGGATATCTTGCTGGCCCTGTAGATCAAGTTTAGATATACATGTTCAGATGAAACTTTTAAAGCATTACTTTTCCAGTGGACTGCTTGGTGGCCATCTAACCTTCTTTAAAACAAACAAACAAACAAAAAAACAAAACAAACAACACATCATCAAAGCATATTATCCTTCAGATAAGAGGGATCTGGCTAGGTCAACAAATTATAAATTTTCTTGTGATTTAAAAAATATTTTTAAATCTTTATTTTTTATTTTTGTATTGCATAGATGTTTTGCCTGCATATACATTGGTGCACCATGTATTTGCAGTGCCTGTGCAGGCCAGAAGAGGGAATTTGATCCCCCTGGTATTGAAGTTATCAGCAGCAATGAGTCTCCATATGGGTACTGGGGGTTGAACTCAGGTCCTCTGAAAGAGAAACCAGTACTCTCTTCAGCTTTTGTGTTTCTTATTGAAATATTTTTAAGAATATATACCTGAGAACTGTTGGTACAAGATAATCTTATTTTACAATGAAACTGAACCTCCCAAAATTAATGGATGTAGAATCTTTTTAAAAGCATTTTCAAGCCTTCTGCATACTTATCATGATTTGGAAACTGTAGACACTAGAAATTAAATCATTCTATAGTTCAATTAACTATAAACTCCGAGCTAATGGAATTGATTTGCTAATTTGTTTTCTTTGTTTCAACAGCAAAATCGCCCCTGCTGTCAGATCCCAGCCGTGTTTCTATGGCTTCCAATCACTCAGGTGATCTTCCAAAAGGTCCGGGGGTAACAGGAAGGGGTGTGTGTTGTTCAGCCTCCTCAACAAAGTAAGCAACTCTGTTCTGATGACATCTAAGGCATGTGTGATGTGGCACCCTACCTTTCCTTTGCAACTTCAAAATCTTAACTTTTCAGAAAGAGTAAACCTTGGACGCTAATACAAGACTTGGTGCCCTAGTGAAAGGACAGATTTCAATGAGTGTTTACTGAAGACGTACAAACCAGATGGCAGGCTGAGCAAAAATCACAGGGTAGGCAAGGGACGAGAAGAAAATAGGGAGGAGAGTATAAATTAAGGGTGCCAGCTGAAGGCATCATGTTTATGGGGCAAGGGATAAACCCACGTGCACTTATTTGTATATATATAAAACATATAATTATATTTGCATATAATTATATCGTGCAACAGCTGACCTATTACCTTATCATCTACCATTAGCCCTGTATTTGACTCTTACTCATCCCTCATGTAAAATCTGACCTCAGAAACTCACAGACAAGTCATCTGCTCTAATAGAGACGGCAACAGGAACAAGTTCCCAGTCCACAGTAAAGCCACATTCAGATGAATCCCCAGTCATGCTTTAGCCAGGCCCACCAATATAGAAAGTCTTAATAAGTGCAGCTATCTCCCTCTGACAATCCCCCATCTCCACTCCCTTCCTGTCACAGAGTTGTTGCTCCTGGCTCCCTTCTGCCCTACCCTCTTATCCCTACCCTTCTATTGCCCTTAATCAGTACAGTGAGCACCTGACAAGACAGAGATCCAGGGAATTACAGTACTGTTGACAGCATAGGCCCACGGGGAGAGGATTCAGATAAGCAAATAATCAATACCTACTACTTAGAATAATGATGAGCCTTTAAAGCTCTATTTCTCATATCAAACCTATGAAAGATAATTACTTTGTCTAATCCCTATTTTATTAGTCTAAAAAATGATATCTGAAGAAATTTAGTAACCTATTTATCTTGTGACTGATTGAAGAGGTGATTGTCCTTGAGTTGCCATGGTCCCAGTGCTCCAAAGGGTCCAAAGTTCCTGTATCAGTGAGTTGGGGTGAAAAAAAATAACAGGAGGACTATTCGGTGTCTAAGCCTGCAGCATAAAGCAAAGATTTATAACTGAACTCAGACTGGTTCATTATATTTAACCTCTGTTACTATTTTCCAGGTGCAAGCTTTAAGCCCTTTGCCCCAAATAAACATTTTATTCGAGACACAAACCAGCAGATTCTAGTCCTGGAAGGCAGCACCCTTATGGCGGTTCCAGACAAGCTCAGCAAACGTGGAGGTGACCCTAAAAATTTCCTTACCCAACGGAGATAGTATGTGCTCCCCAACAGGCCCTGGGTCTGCATCTTGCCTCTCTCCAAGGGGACTGCTTGACTCTGCCTCTTAAAAGGAGGAAGTGGTACTCGCAGGTGGACAGTTAGGTGTCAGTTTGGAACCAATGATGAGCATGAATGAGTAAGATGAGGAGAGGGAGCCAAAGGTGTCCCCCAGCCAAAAGAAGCCTCTGTAGATGGGGAATGATCAAAACCAGAAGTAGCAAGAGGGGAAATTCTGCGAATCAGAATGTTGTAGGCTCCTGAACAAATGTGATTGTGAAGATTTATCAAGTTTTCTGTGTCTAAAACTTCAAAAAATAACAGGAGGGAAAAAAAAGAAAAGGAAGAGTTGGATGACAAGTTTTTAATTTGAGAGCTGACCCAGTTTTCTATTTCCAGAGACCTTTTATGTGTCAACTTTACCCAAAAGAAAAGCCAGTGTTTCAAAGGCAAATCATATTGTTTTGGCTGTATCTAAGGGGAAACTCTATCTCTGCTGTGATAGAGCCAAAAAGCCAAAGCATCCCTCACTGCAGTTAAAGGTAAGAGTTGAGCAGATCTCCCTGTCCGCCAAGCTCAGGGAAGCGTAACTCGTCAGTACTAAGACTGACAAACTAGGCTTTAGCAAAGCCCACATTGATCTTTACCTCTTTTCCCCACAAAGAAGCCTGGTTGTGTGAAGCATTCTTAGTCACAGTAACAAATGTCCAGGATAATGAATCACATTCTAAAGAGAACAAGATTTTTAGTTAACAGTCTTGGCCAATTGATCCTGATGTTTTGGAGTCTGTGGTAGCACATCACAGTGGGAGCACATGGGGTAAGGAGTTCAAGACTGCTTACTCAATGGCTAGGATGAGAAAGAGGAAGAAGGGTTGAGGTCCCACAATTCCCTTTGAGGGCACACTGCCCAATGATTAAGCCCCTCTTGTTAATGTTTCCATCACCTCCCAATAGTCCCAAGGTGAGGACCAAGGCTTTGACATATAGGCCTTTGGGGGGACATTCTACATCCAAACTGTAGTGGCTACTAATAAATTCTCCTTTGTATTTCAAAAAGAAAATTAAAGACATCAGTTCATTGAGCCGTGAGAAGCTCCTGACCTTCACCTTCCTAAAGGAAAAGTCTGGCTCCTACTTTACACTGGAATCAGCTGCTAATCGTGGGTACTTTGTCTGCACCTGCAGAATACCCAGGCAACCTGTGGGAATGACGAAGGAGCTGGGGAAGCAGAAAAATACTCAATTTGAATTTTTAAGTGCAAATGTGGATCTCCGAGAGATGGAAGACTGAAAACACAGTAGGCCAGAGCAGCTATGACAGCAGGATTCGGTCTCAGTCTGGCACCAATCAAACAAGAAGAATATCTTCTCTGTACGAATGCAACCTACAATCAGAAAATCTGAGGATTTGATTTTTTTGTGTGTGTCACTTATTTCTTTAAAGTGTGTATAGTTAATTTTAAATTTCTAGACTGAAATAATTTTCTGGAGAAAAAACAATCTCAATGTCTAGGGGTTTCCTATTTTCTAAGACATATCCAACCTTCGCTAGATAATTCTATATTCCACAATGTAGCTAGCCTGTCAGTGAGTCATTTCTTCCAGAAGGTAACTGGAGTGATGCCAGGCTCTCAGATTAGTCATGCAACATGTGGAAGTTAGGTAGATTCCAGGGAAACTCTCCAAGCTGCAAGCACACACACAAACATTTCAGTGAGGCCCTGGGGCTTCTAGACCATGGCAAGGCACTTTTGATGAGTCCCTTTTTGATGAGTCCCTTGATTCTTACCAGGGGAATGGTGGAACATCAAGTAAGAAAAGATGGAGAGATTAAAATTTGATCCTATCTGAAGCTTCATGTACCCACCATAGACCTTAGACCATGTCTTAACAGAGAAGGAAAGTTTAATTGTTGATAGTATCTGTAGCTCCAGGTATCCATGATAGACTTTAGACAATGACCTCAGAGAAGGAAAGTTTAATTGTTGATAATATCTACAGCTTCAGATATTCACCCCAGGACCTAGACCATGTCCTCACAGAGAAGGAGAATATAACTGATGATACTCTCCACAGCTTCATGCCTTCACTGTAAGAGTCAGACGATGTCCCCACACAGAGGGAAAGTTTAAACATGGACAATATCTACAGCTTCAGACATCCACCATAGACACTAGACTATGCAGTCACTCAGAAGTAGAGCTTACCTGTTGTCACCATCTACAACTTCAGGGATTCACCTTAGGCCATTTCCTCCCAGAGAAAGAAAGTTTAAATGTTTATATCTGCAGCTTCTGGCCTCCACTTTAGGCTTTACAGTATATCCGAAAAGAGAAGGTATGTTTAGTAGCTAATCTTAATTATGTCTTTGGGGATTGACTATAGACCTTAGAACATGTCCTCATAGAGATTCAATTTAAGTGTTGATATAATCCACAACTTCATTAATCTTCCCTAGGTCTTTTACCATGCCCTCAACGAGAAGGAGAATTTAACTATTGTTACTATCCACAATTTCAGGCTTAGACCATGTCCTCACAAAGAAGCAGATTTTAATAGTTGAAACTATTAGGTTCATTCATTCATTATAGGCCTTAGGCTGATTCTCAGATCCTTATTGTGGCATGTCTCCCAGGGGCCAGCCTTCAAGCATATTTTGGTTATGTATGGCCTTAGAGTCATTTCAGCTGATTGTTGAACAAATTAACTGCATGACATTCTTTTAGGCTTAGCAGTCTCTCGTATTTGTTATGATACTTGTTTGTATCTCAAGTCAAAGCTCAGGAAGACTGCCCTGTTAGGCTGTCACTGCTGGGAAGTGCAAGGGAACGCAAGCTAAGATTTCCCAATAACTCATAGTCTTTTTGACACCAAAGGGGGAAAGTACCCGTGTGCCTCACTCCAATCCTCAACCATGCCATGGATTACTAATTGTGTAAATAGATGATATTTAGTTTTTGGTGTGAACCAGAAATTTCTTGTGACTAGCTAAAATAATAAAAGTGCTCTCTTTACACCCCTCCCAGTCCCACCCCCCACCCTCTACCCCCTCTTTCTTCTATCCTACTCCTCCGCAGTGGAGTGTCCCTACATATCAGTCCCCTGCCCCAGTTCAGCAGTCATATGAGGGCTAAGAGCTTCCTCATATACTGAGAGCCTACAAGGCAGCACCACTAGGGCAAAGTGTCTCATTTCAGTAACAAAGTCTATGTTCCTGTTCCTTTTGGTGCATTGGTTATAGTGTAGTTATCTTGTACTATATGGCTAAAATCCGATTATAAGTGAATAGATGCCATGTGCATCCTTCTGAGTCTGGGTTAGCTCACTCAGGATGAGCTTTTCTAGTTCCATCCACTTGGCTGCAAATTTCATGATTTCGTTGTTTCTGATGGCTGAGTAGTATTCCATTGTGTAGATGTACCACAATTTTTAAATCCATTCTTCGGTCGAGGGACATCTGGGTTGTTTCCAGTTTCTAGCTATTACAAATAAGGCTGCTATGAACATAGATGAAGAAACATCCTTGTGGTTTGGTGAGGAATCATTCGGTTGTATATCCAGAAGTGGTATGGCTGGGTCTTGAAGTAGAGCTAGCTATTCCAAGTTTTCTAAGATATCGCCAGACTGATTTCCATAGTGGTTGTACAAGTTTGCACTCACACCAGCAATGGAGGAGCATTCATCAAGGGCAAGTTTTTAAAGTAATAAATTAAGAAGATTACACCAACTATTTTGAAATAATACTTCTTGAACACAGTGATGAATAGCAAGGGGGCATCAGTCTGAAATTGAATCAAAAGTTTCTAGGCAAATGTATTTCCTGAAATGCTTTTTGCAGATGTTGTCATTGGCCTATATACAAGTTTGTGGTTCTGGCAGTCTCTTGTGACAGTTATTGTCAAGGAACTTTTCACAGAAACTTGTCCATCCTAATATCTGGCTGTATATAATTTTTGTCAGTGTTGACACAAGTGTTCCATTGGTTCTGATAACTCTCAAAACTCTCATCCAGTTCTACAGGTAAGTACAAGATAGTTCATTCTAGGAAAGGTAAGGAGAACTAATGGGTTGATTGCCTGGGAGAACTCAAGGCATTTAAGCATGGGAATTCCAAGGGATGTGTAAAATGTTGATGAAAGCACAAGTCCCGTACACTGTACCTGTACTTTGAGGCTCATGGGATGAGGATAAGGATCACTGTTATCCCATGGTTGGATGAAGGGAGCAAGTCATGCCAGGCTGATACAGAGATGTGAGGGATGGCCATAGCTCCAGAGAGTGGAGCAAGCAGGGAACAGTTCTGGAGCCTGAAGAACAAAAAGGCATGCTCTATCCCCTAATGCCCAAAGAAGAGGGTTGTCCTGTGTCACTGCAGTACACAAAGACCATTCTAAGTCATTGTCCTTTCTGTGAAGCTTGTTTCGTCTGAGACCAGGGAATGTGTTTAAGCATCCCAAGGCACTCCTTGTAGCTTTAAACTACTGTTTCTTCCATTTGGCCCTCACAGGGATGGGTGCATCCAGAGGCATATAGAAAATGGATACACAACCCAGGATAAACCACCCTCACCAGAAAGGGATTACTACTGGCTCCACAATGTCCATGTCTCCTTCTCTCTCCTCCACTTTCTCTTCCTTCTTTTTGTATTAATATAGAGAAGTAATGAAGACCCTCAAAGGTGGCAAAAAGCTCTTGCTCCTCAACCTCATCTCTGCCTCTCTTGTTTCCAGGCACTGATTCTCCATATACATTTGTCATTACACTGGCTGAGATTGGTCTCCTTGAGGCCAGAATCTGTATCTAGGCTTACTCAGTCATCCAGCCTCAACCCTAACACAGTCCCTGGCAGAGGGGTTAATCAGCCTCCCATGCCATGGAGCTCCATGCTAAAAAGCCTCTCTCCACACTGTCTTCTGTTGGGTATCTTTTAGTTGGGAATAGTGCACAGCCACCATTGTGCCACGTGGTAGAATTTCTCTGTGGTTTGGGCTCATGTAATCTCTGTTTATATGAATATGTCCAGTATCCTCTTAGCAAATTTATTTTTGTTTTAGTATACTTTTTGCTTAATTTAGCCTGAAGCAACCATTACTGCTTGAAAATGAAGAGCCAGAGATAAGGCAACTTATTTCTAAATCTTCTTCCAATTATTCTGCCCCTAGATGCTGAGTTTCTGGTCTGCCAACACTGTCAGCCTTGAGGAGAATCAGAACCCTGCTTAGATAGAAAGCTCTGTTTTGAGTGGCAGCATCCGTGCCCAGAGTCTATGTGATGCTTATCAGATCTCACTGCTCCTTCAGGAGGCTCTTGGCCCTCATATGACTGCTGAAATGGAGCAGGGGACTGGTATGTAGGGACACTCCACCCCAGAGGAGTGGGATGGAAGGGATAGGGGATAGAGATGGGAGGGTGGGACTGGGAGGGGTGGAAATAGGACACTATGATGGAGATGTAACCTGAAGTAATAAATAAATATTTAAAAAAGAAACCTATCTGATGTCAGTAATTTAAAAAAAATGTACTATTAGTGTGCTTGAGAGAATAGGGCATGTGTAGAATTGATATTCTCCTTCCATTGTGGGATCCAAGGATCAAACACAGGTGACCTGGGTTGTATGCCATGTGCCATCGCACTGGCCCCTTGAAGTCATCTCAGTTTTTGAAGCAGGATGTTTCTACATATCTCAGATTAGTCTCAAATTCCTGGGCTCAACTGATTCTCCTGAGTGGCTAAAGATTCTACGGTCACATACTCAAAATCATCCCCAACTGTTCAAACTGCTGACTTAAGAATTACAGCTGGGGAATAAGGACATGAGTCATTATTGGATTAGTATTCCCAGAAGACATCTTCAATAGAAACAGACAGCACTGGATAGGAGAATAGGCTGGACAAGATCCAGGCCCTGCATGCTTCTCTGTTAGGCTGATCCTGTGGAGAGCTATGGAGTATGTCCAATGTCATAGAGTCAGGTCACGTGTAAACAGAAGAATTGATGTTTTGTCACACAAGCTGGCTTCTGGACTGGGATCCTCTCCTTCCATTGTGGGATCCATTGTGTGGAGGAGCGTAGCCTAACTATGTCTTGAAGAGCAGCTCTTTTTGGCCAACAGTAGGCTAACGAAGTGTGCAGGCAAATGTTTACAGCCTGTGGTATACCAGCAGGGTAGATCTGAGATTTCAGCCATGGGGACATGGCTAGGATTCTAGCAACAGAGCTCAATGTTGTCTCCTATTGAGTGATTCTCTGGAGATCCATGCCAGAGGAAAGACAGACCAAAAAGTCTCCTTTCCATAACAAACTGAACTTGCCAGCTGCAACTACAAAGCAACTTTGGCACCTTTCTCTCTCCCTTCACTTTCATTAGATGAACTGTGTTCTTCTGCTGTCTGTGGATGGGACTTGGCCAGCCTTGCACCTTCTTCGATTGCCATCAGGACTTGGTACATCCAAGTAGTTAACAACAGAAAGTAAGATGTCTGGATTCATGCCCCCCATTCTTGTCCAAATTGCTTTGCAGTGGGGAGCAACAGGAAGACAGGAAACTGCTCTCTGGCTTGCATAATATAGCTTGGGATTTAGTCTGGGCAGGTGTTTAAAGCTGGCTGTATTTTGCAGGTGACTTTCTTTTGAGGAGGAATTATTTACTTTTGTTCACTGTTTCAAAGTGTTTAGTCAACATAGTAGGGAAGGAATGGCAGAGCATCATATCACAACACAGTGGTCAGGAAGCAGAGAGAAAGGAATCCCAGTGTTTCTCTGGCTATCTCCTTTCACCTTGCTTATTCTTGCCAGGCTCCCAGTTGATGGAATGGTGCTGTCGCTATCCAGAAAGCTTCCTCCCCTCCTCATTTATTACTGTCTGGAACACTTTCATAGACACATAGCTTTACCTCGTCATTTTCTGAAAATGACTGCAGACATGTGAAGCTGAGTCTGTACATGTGTCCTCCTGGGGAGATAAGGGCTCTTCATTACAAATCAGCAGAGGTAGCTGCAGGAGATATTGCAACAACAATTACATTGACTTTGACTGATTTTTGTTGTCCAAAATTTTTTGAGTATTTCATATACAAGCTAGTATTATATTTATGTTATCACCACCCCTTCCCTCCTCCTTCCAACTCTTTCCATGTTCCTGCCTCTCAAATTCATGGCGCCTTTTTCTTTAAAAACAAAAACAAAAACGTGTATATGTGTATCCTGCCTAGTCCATTTACTATTACTTATATGTACATGTGCTTTGGGCTGACCACGGTAGATAGTGTAGTGTATCAGGCACTCATTCATGAAGAAGACTGATTCCCCCACCCTCAGCAGCCATTGATGGCCTGCAGCACTTCATATAGGAGGGAGACCTTGTGAAGCTTTCCCCATTCACATTGGTATGTGCTGGAGTTGTCATTGTTTAGGTCTTGTTTATGTAGCCACATTGTAGAGACTTTATGGGTACAGCTGCCCTGTCATGCTCAGAGGTAACATGATTTTCCAGAAACAGTTTTAAGAGTTTTTACTCCATATTCACCAATACCATGAATGCCAAACACAAAAAGTGTAGGAGCCCCAACCCTCTTCCTTTGTTAACATTAGAAATAAACTAGCCCTATGAGGCTGGAGAGATGGCTCAGTGGTTAAGAGCAACGACTGCTCCTCCAGACATCCTTAGTTCAATTCCCAGCAACCACATGGTGGCTCAAAACCATCTATAATAGGATCTGATGCCCTCTTCTGGCATGCAAGTGTACATGCAGATAGGGCACTCACACATAAAATACAAAAATATTTTTTCTAAAAAAAGAAATAAACTAGCCCTGTCTGGTTATTATATTAGAGAGAAAAAAGAGTAAAGGAATATAATAAAATCCATATGAAGAATGCATACAAAGGAAGAGCAGGGAAGTTTGTTTCAAAATGTTGGTAGAAAAAGCAGAACAGTAGAGCTTAGGAAAAGGGCCAAGGGGATGGCTTAGCAGGAAAGTACTTCTTGTGGAAGCACTGGGACTGAATGTGACTTCCAGAACCCACATAAGGGTGAAAAAGAGAAATAACTCCACACAGTTGTCCTCTGACCACTCAGCATATGCCCAATGGCACTGAAAGACCCGGGGGAGGGAAGTCCCTTACCTGATGATTGGAATATCACGGCCACCCAAAAACTCGCAAGAGACCATCTTGATGCAATCGCAAGAGGTTTATTTCGGGGGGATCAGTGCACTGAGGGTGCAATTCATATCCCACACAGGGGTAGAGGAGTTTTGCGACCCCCAGTTGTCCGAGAGTAAAGATTTTATAGAGGAGCACCACAGATTAAGGAGGTTGGGGGAATCACAAGTGGAAAGTACCAACTCATTCTTTAGTTAATTAGCAGGAAACACACCCTATACTTGTTTTTCTCAGGAATGAACCTAATCTTATTTCACTATCTACTTTGTGGTCAGCCAGTTCCTGAAACCCAGGGCCCATGACTCGATTGACCTTCATTCTTGGTTCCACCCTTTTCATGGTCAGCTAAGTTCCTGGAACCTGGCGGCTGGCCTGGCTCTACTACCAATTTAGGGGTCTTTTAATAATTTTCCATTCCCTTCATTCCTCACTCCTTTTAGTCTGTTGTTTTAATCTTGGAACCTATACATCTGTTTCATCCTATTTATTATTATCTTGTCCCCATAACCCTTGATATTGTTGTTTCAGCATTAAAATCTATATGGCACTTACTCTTAATTGATGAAAGTACTGAGGGGCCTGGATTTGGGCAGCTGTTCTAGTGCCACACCTGATCTTAAAATTACAGCTAAAGTCAGGGAAATAGGCTCTCTCTTAAATCGCTTAGGGCGGAAATCAAACTCATCCACAAAGGCATCTGTGGGGACATAGAGTACTCTAGGCATAAGCTGTATTAACATACAATAATCTTTGGTATCATTAAAGATATTAGTGGCAACACAGGGAGTTAATCCTGTGTTGCAGGCCCACCATTTATCTATGCCAGGATATAAGTATCTGGTATCAGAAGACTTTGGAGACCTCAGGGTCTCATTGCATAAGTGTTCATAGGCAGCAGGTGAGTTTCCTAAACCAGTCCCTTTCCCTGATACTTCAGTTAGGGTCAATTTGTTCTTCTCACATCATGAGCAGGCGTCATGGTTGGTGGTGTTATTAAAAGTACCCAATGTGGTGATGCTCTCATAGTAAAGGGGTCCAGAAGTTAAACAGAGCCAACATCCTCCACACTGCCTAGCCGCACTCCTGTCCCTACCTTTCCTTGGACAGACGTAAAAATCTTGTTGAGCCAGCCCAAAGCGTCCCTCTGGCCTCCCACACCCTAGGAACTTTGCTCCTAGCCCTTTAGGGTGTCTTCATCTAGGGTCCCTCTCAGGGAGGTTCTGGGGGTCTGCCTCAGGAATATCCCACTGTTCCAGGCCTGCAGCTAGCTGGCAGAAGTCAGGAAAGGGAGGGGGCTACCTTAGAGATTGACCAGACGACTTCCCCAGTTTGGGAAGCTACCTGCCAAGTAAGTTTTTGAGGGGCATGGGGGTTGTCATTTCCTATCTGGAGAGCATCTGCAATGCAGGTGTAGCTTAAGAGGGCCCACAGTCTTTTTTAATCTCCACTCATCCTTAGGAGGTTCAGGAGTTTTTTTCACGTGCGAGGGTGGATCCAAGCAGAGATGCCCTCTACCTTCATTGCAGTGGGGGTAGTCGAGAGCACCAAGTATGGTCCCTTCCAGTGAGGCTCAAGGTTCCCAGCTCAATGGCACCAGACTAGTATGGCATCTCCAACCTGGAACTGATGAGGCACACTCAGGTCTCCAGCTTCATAAGCCTCCCTGAGCTGCTCCCAGGCCTCATGCCGAACTTCAAGGGCTTTCATGCAGGTGAACAAGGGGTTAGAAAGGACAATATCAGGATCGAACACTCCGCCTGCCTCAGTAAGAGGAGAAGGACCCCACAGAGACTCTCATAAGGGTGTCAGCTTAAACCGTCCCTGGGGTGTTCCTGACCCGGAACAAGGCAGAAGGAAGGAGGGCTGTCCAGTCTCCCACGCCGGTCTCTAAGGCTAATTTAGTCAAGGTCTCTTTTAGAGTTCTATTCATCCTTTCTACCTGTCCTGAACTTTGGGGATGGTAGGCACAATGTAATTTCCATTTAATCCCCAGTGGAGTGGCCAGTCACTGACTTACCTGGGCAATGAAAGCGGGTCCATTATCAGACCCAATTACCTTGGGTATTCCAAACCTTGGAAAAATTTCTTCAAGAATCTTCTTGGCCACTGTATTGGCAGTCTCAGTCCTTGTAGGGAAGGCCTCTACCCACCCTGAAAATGTATCTATAAAAACTAAAAGATATTTGTTTCCATATTTAGCTGGTTTAATTTCTGTAAAATCCACTTCTCAATAGGTCCCCGTTCAATCTCCCCTGAGTCTTTTTCCCATGTTATACATGCAAGGTCTGGCATTAGTCAGAGAACAGAATCCATAGTCTATAAACAGGAACAGCAGTTCCTGACTATTTCTGCTATTAAGTCAGAAAGTCCAATTACATAATAGTCAGAGGACCTCATCACATCTTTTAGTTTCTTTTCTCCTAGGTGAGTCAGACGGTGTAAGTTGGTGACATATTTGCGTCCTTCTTCTTGAGGCAGGACTCGTTTACCATCCTCTGTTTTAACCATACCACAAGGTGATTCTCCAGCCGACCCTTCAACCACGAAACTGATTCTTCTGCCAGGATGTCAGGGCAGCGGTCATCTGCCTCAGGTAGTAGAGTAGCAGTGTTCAGGACGGCCAGGGGAAGGGGGGCAAATATCACCCTCTCAGTCAATAATAGGCTCTGGTAGTGGGTCATTTTAGCATCCACTGGTCAGGGGGCTGCTGGATAAGGTTCTCAAGGGCATGTGGTGCCAACACTGTAATCTGCTGTCCCAAAGTCAGTTTATCAGCATCTTTGACAAGTAAGGCCACAGCCGCAATAGCTTTCAGGCATGTGGGTCATCCGCTTGCAACAGGATCCAGTTTCTTAGATAAGTAGGCCACCTGTCTCTTCCAAGGTCCTAAAGTCTGAGTAAGGACACCTCTGGCAACCCCTGCCCTTTTATCCGCATATAGAGTGAAAGGCTTGGTTAAGTCCGGTAGGGTTAAAGCTGGTGCCGTTAACAAGGTCTTTTTGATATCTTTAAAGGCCTTCTGATGTTCAGAGGTCCAGGTGAACCCTCCTCCCTCCTTGGTGAGGGGATATAAAGGGGCTGCCAACATAGAAAAACCCGGAATCCATAGCCTACAAAAACCAGCAGTGCCCAGCAATTCTCTTACCTGGGGTGGGGTGGTCAGGACAGGAATCTGGGTGACAGTCTTTTTCCTGGCTTCTGTCAGCCATCACTTTCCATCTCTCAGGGTGTATCCCATATAGGTGACCTCAGTTTTACAAAACTGAGCCTTCTTAGCAGAAGCCCGATACCCCAACTCACCAAGTTCCATCAGCAGCCTCTTAGTTCCTTGGAGACATTCAGGTTTAGTTGATGCTGCCAAGAGTAAATCATCAATGTACTGTAACAATTTTAGCTGAGGATTTTCAGCTCTGAAGGAGGCCAGATCCCAATGAAGAACCTCATCAAAGAGGGTAGGGGAGTTTTTGAGGCCTTGTGGTAATCTAGTCCAAGTTAACTGTCCCACCAATCCAGTGTCAGGATCTCTCCATTCGAAGGCAAAGATGGGTTTACTGTCAGGATGTAACTTCAAGCAGAAAAAAAGCATCTTTTAAATCTAGGACAGTGTACCAATTCCTCTCTGGTGGAAGCAAACTAAGAAGTTTGTAAGGGTTGGGCACAGTTGGATGAATATCTTGAACTCTCTTATTGACCTCTCTTAAAATCTTAGACTGGCCTGTAATCATTAGTGCCTAGCTTCTTTACCGGTAAGAGGGGGGTGTTCCATGGTGACTGGCAAGGAACCAGAATGCCCTGTTGTAACAGTCTGTGAATGTGAGGTCTGATCCCCTCTCTGGCCTCATGACTCATTGGGTACTGTCTTACCCCAATAGGGGAGGCACTGGTCTTCAGCCCCACTACTATGGGAGGAACTCTTTCTGCCATCCCCATACCTCCGGTCTCAGCCCAGGCCTTTGGGAATTCTGTCAACCAGTCACTGATATCCAGGGCCTCTTGTTGCCTGAGAGGCTCATGGAGCCGATATTCTTCTTCAAGTTTTAAGGCCAGTATCATAGAAGTAGGGGTTTCCCATGTCACTTCTGGCCCTTCCTTAGCAAACTGAATCTGTGCCTTCAGCTTGGTTAGCAAGTCTCTTCCCAACAAAGGCATAGGGCACTCAGGAATGACCAGGAAAGAATGGGACACCTGTCCTTTCCCCAGGTCAACCATTCGCGTTGTGGTCCAAGGATATTGCTTTTGCCCTGTTGCCCCTACAACTATAGTCTTTTTGTTTTTTAATATTCCCAATGGTTGTTTCAGGACAGAATATTCTGCTCCAGTGTCCACCAGAAAGTTTACAGGGGTCCCCTCCACATTCAGGGTTAACCAAGGCTCAGGGAGGGGGTTCGAGCCCCATCATCCCTAATTATCTTCTTTAAGAGCCAGGACCTTAGGGGTCCTGCCCTTCTTCTTTGGGCAATCTTGAGCCCAATGTCCTTTTTCTTTACAGTAGGCACACTGATCTTTTTCCAACCGGCGTCTCTGTTCTCCACTTTCATTCAGTCTAGGTCTTCTGTTGCCCAGGTTCCCTGTCTGTCTAGGCCCTGCTCTCCCTCTTTCTCTATCTACAACTGCGGCCAGTATCCTAGTCATGTTTCTCTCGTTTGTGATCCCGCCTATGCTCTCTCTCTCTTCTCTCTTTTCTGTTTCTCTTCCTCAGTCTCTCTCTTATGGTACACTTTCTCTGCCTCTCTCACAAGATCCTGCAAAGTATAGTCCTGTAATCCTTCTATACGTTGCAACCTTTTTTTAATGTCAGGGGCTGACTGTCCTATAAAGGCCATAGCCCCAGCCACTCAGTGTCCCTCAGAGGTTGGGTCAAAGGTTGTGTACCACCTGTAGGCCTCCATCAATCTCTCAAGGAATACGGATGGTGGCTCAACAGGACCCTGAAGTACTTCTCTTACCTTAGCCAAATTGGTGGGGCATCGAGCACACCTCTGAGACCTGCCACTAGAGTCCAGCGGAAAAACTGTCAGCTGCTCTCTACCTGCAGCCATGTTGAAGTCCCAATCTTGTCGATCAAGGGGGAACCCAGCATCGATCTCATTTGGGAGGGTAGTGGGGGTCCCATTGTCTCCTGGGACATTCTTCCGTGCCTCTAAGAGAATTCTCTCCCTCTCCTCTGTAATAAAGAGAACCTGAAAAAGCTGCTGGCAGGTAGAGCCACAGTGGAAACTGGTCCCTCCTGATCAACCCTCTCTGGCTCTGAGTGCCCATTGCCGGCCTTCCCCCCCTCTGCTCCTTGTAGTTCCGGGCTTGGGCCGGAGCTGGGGCTGGCATGGGGATGCCTGTAGTGGCTGGGGATAGGGGGGTGGCTGTGGCAGGCTCAGCCACTCGGGTGGCTCCTCCATCTTGGGATAGACATTAGGTGGAGCCGAAGGTGTTGTTTCCAAAGCTGGCTTTTGTTTTGATTTAGGCTCTGTGCCATGGAAAGCCAGGGCTCAGGAGCCTGGCTTCCTTCCTGTCACCCAAGGTTTTACCCATGGGGGTGGGTTCTGGACCAGGTCTTGCCAAACAGTAATGTATGGCTGTTGATCGGTATGAGACCCTGGTCCTTCCTTAAAGACAATAGCTTTTACCTCAAAAATAATGGTCCAGTCAAAAGTCCCTTCGGGTGGCCACCTGATGTCAAAAGTAGGCCACTCTGAAGCACAAAAAGTCTGTCACGGTCTCTTTTTAACCTCAACTGACAAATTATGAGCCCTAGTTCTAACTTCAGTCCAATGATCCAGTGTCAAACTTAGAGGAGTTGTTACGGTCTGTCCCATTGTCACAATTAACACAAAACACAAACACAAGATACACAGAAAAACACTACGAAAAATCCTTCTCAATCTCAAATGCCAGCACCACTCCAGATAAACAGATGGCCGGGAGGTCTCTCGTGTCCCCTCTCTCAAGAGGACCACTGTATCCTCCCTGGCACCCAGATGGGACTCTCCCAGGTGTCCCTGTGGTCCCTGTCCTCCTGGGACGTCTCCCAGGGCTACAGCCGCTGATCTACTAGCACGTCTGCCTGATCACTCTGTCCGTCTCCTCAAGCGACAGAAATGGCTGTCAAACCGAAAACAACCTTTATGAAGTCAACTTTCAACTTTTGCACAAACCATATAACAGAACCAGACAACAGAGACAAACCCAGGACACAGAGACAGAAATCTCACAAACCAGACAACAGAAATAGGCCCAAGACACAGAAATCTCACCTCCAAGTGGGTTCTTGTGGAGATTGGGGTGGCCGCAAATTCCCAGCCAATGCACCAAATGAAAGACCTGGGGGAGGGAAGTCCCTTACCCGACTCTCGGGATATCACGGCCACCCAAAAACTCGCAAGAGACCATCTTGATGCAATCACAAGAGGTTTATTTTGGGGGGATCAGTGCACTGAGGGTGCAACTCATATCCCACGCAGGGGTAGAGGAGTTTTGCGACCCCCAGTTGTCTGAGAGTAAAGATTTTATAGACTAGCACCACAGATTAAGGGGGTGGGGGAAATCACAAGTGGAAAGTACCAACTCATTCTTTAGTTAATTAGCAGGAAACACACCCTATACTTGTTTTTCTCAGGAATGAACCTAATCTTATTTCACTATCTACTTTGTGGTCAGCCAGTTCCTGAAACCCAGGGCCCATGACTCGATTGACCTTCATTCTTGGTTCCACCCTTTTCATGGTCAGCTAAGTTCCTGGAACCTGGCGGCTGGCCTGGCTCTACTGACGACTTAGGGGGTCTTTTAATAATTTTCCATTCCCTTCAGCACCTACACACCTGCACTCACATACATACGTGAAAAAAAAACCAAAGAAATATTTTACATTTGCTTACATTTAGTAAATAAATGCTACATATTTATTTGTATTTAACACATTAATAAGTATTTTATATTTATTTGTACTAAAATATTTTAAAAATCTTAGGATGGAAATATAAAATATTATAAGAAAATATAGCAAAGGAAAATAAAAGTTAAAAACATGAACACAGAGGATATGCTTCTAGAAACGTTGCAGGCAGATATATACAATGACAGTGAGACACAAAATATTAGAAAAGATGACAACAGCAGACACAAAGGAAAGCTGGTATACACATGGTGAGTTTTCCTTAGTAGAATTCCCAAGAATAAGAGAATCAAATTAATGGTTTTGAAGTGTTTTTTAGCTAAAGTATAGAAGAAAAGTATTTCAAAATAAAACCTTTAATTTCTAGATAAAAAGCCACAATTTCCAGAAAACCTAACGTAGAATGACCAAATATTCTGAAATATTCTGCTGAAGGACAAAGAACCAATCTATACAGTGACTAGAAAAGGTACATAAAAAGAAAAAATTAAACAAAAGTGAAAAATATGATAGCCTTTTCACCACAAAATCATCCATTCCAGGAGTTGGTAGGACAATGCCTAGAGAAATTTCTGTGGGAAAGAAAAGTTTACACTCAGGAAGCTTCTTGTCCCTCTGTGTGAGCCAAAAGGAAGCACCCCCCCCCCCCCAGAAGCTCATCCAGTCAGTATCCTATGTTCAGAGCTATTTCAGAAATTCTTAGAGATTCGGTCCCCATCCCAAACTTTGTACAACATCTTCATCTAACAACTGCTATGAAACTCATAAGCAATTCAAATCACATTTTTAATGGAACATTCTAACAATATATAATCCAAAGATATACTAATTTCTGCCAAGGAATTATGGTAGGAAAATATTAAATGTCTTAGTTTTCTATCATTAAACTGTTATGTTTCTACAAATATTATGTCATACTAAAATTCCTAACAGAATAGTCTCCAAGAATATATATGAAATATACGCAGGTAGAAATACAAAGGATGACTGAACAAAACTATTCATCAAAGTACCATTTGTAAGAGCAAAATAACAAACCAATTAAATGTCCATGCATGACAGTACAACTGACCAGTACAGCACCATGCAACTGAAGAGAAATAATGGCACTTTCAACTCACTGCCATGAAATCACTGCTCTACAGCAGATATTGTTCTTGCAGAGGACTTGAGCTCAGTTCTGAACACACACATTTGCCCCAGAGATCCAACACATTCTTATAGGCTCCCCAGGCACCTGCACTCACCTGGGCACAGACATACATAATCAAAAATAAAGCAAATTTTAAGAAAACACACTGTTGTGGAATTGTCTACCAGGTGCATTATCGAATGGAAATACAAAGTTATGGAACATTAAGTACATCTTATTCCTGAAAATGTCTCCTATCTTGATCTGGGTTGTGGCTGCTTAGGGTATATAAATGTGTAAACCTCCATTGAAATACATACTTGAGATCACTGGGCTTTATACACAAGTTGCATCTTTCTGAATTTTTTTCTCTTCTTAGATAAAAGGAAGGAAGGGAATGAGAGGAAGCAGAGAAAATGCAGTCTGTAAGCATGTGGCCTGTGAAAAGGAAAGACTGGCTAGTTGGAATTTATAACATGAGAGGAGGTATTTTGTTCTCCTTCTCTCCCTCCCTCCCTACCTCCCTTTCTCCCTCCCTCTCTCACTCCCTCCCTCTGTCTTTCACTTCCTTCTTGTAATGGGAAGACTTAAGCATGTCTAAATGCCAGTGGCTGATGAAAAGACCAATTAAAGAATAAGATTGATATTTTGATGGGAATTGCATTGAATCTGTATATTGCTTTTGGTAGGATGGCCATTTATATTATGTTGATCCTATCTATCCATGAGAATAGGAGATCTTTCCATATTCTGATATCCTCTTCAATTTCTTTCTTCAAGGACTTGAAGTTCTTGTTGTACGGGTCTTTTACTTGTTTGGTTAGGGTTACCCCCCAGGTATTTTACATTATTTGTGGCTATTGTGAAGGCTGTTATTTCTCTAATTTCTTTCTTGGCCCATTTATCTTTTGTGTAAAGAAGGGCTACTATACAAAAAAATACAATTTTTTTTTAGTTAATTTTGCATCCAGCCACATTGCTGGAAGTGTTTATCAGTTGTAGGAGTTCTCCAGTGGAACTCTTTGGGGTTACTAATGTATACTATCATATCATCTTCAAATAGGGATACTTTGACTTCTTCCTTTGTAATTTGTATCCCCTTGATCTCCTTTAGTTGTCTTATTACTCTACCTAGGACTTCTAGTACTAGTTTGAAGAGATACAGGGAGAGTGGGCATCCTTGCCTTGTCCTTGATTTTAGAGGAAATGCTTTAAGTTTCTTTCCATTAATTTGATGTTGGCTACTGACTTGCTGTATATTGCCTTTATTATTTTTAGGTATGGTCCTTGTATGTCAGCTCTCTCCAAGACTTTAGAAGTCAGGAGCAGACAAGGAAGACATGCCAACATGTAGATTAAAGAAGATCGTTCCACGTGGCCTGGAACATGGACTTAGTGTGGAGAATAATAGTCCAAAGGGACGTATGTATATATGGGGTTACATTTGGGTAATAGAATTATGAGCTAGCTTAGATGGACTAGAATTGCACAACCCAGGCCTAGGCTTGTTAAGATCCCCCCAGTATCTGTGTGTATTCATTTATAATGGCGGGTTAAGGATCAACACTGCCGAACCAATTAAAGATAATATAAATACTGTTTAAATCATTTAATTAGCCTTTTTTTTTTTTTTTGTCTACATATGGTGCCCAGTGTAAGGCAATTAAAATCCATTCTTACAGCCTGAGAAGGCCCCGGGTGAAATGTAGTTTCCTAGCCAAAGAGCAGGAACCAAACCCAAATACATTTCAGAGAGGCTCCCTTAACAAAAGCTACTGCCTTATAGCAAAGGTGGGACACTTACCTATCTTTATATGCTAAATAACCAGCAGCCTTCTATAACAGAGCTTGAGAATGGAATTAACTGCCTAAATTAAAAATGGAAAAATTCATAATGTCTTAATATGTTTGGATTCCAATTGAGTTTGTTTCTCTTAACATACAGATAATTTTACATTGACAATTGTGGCTCTATGTATACTTTTTAAGAAAGATTTGACTAGGATAGGCTTAAGGATATCTGTAAGGGAGAGGAGAGCTTACAGATGGAATAGTAAGCTGTTGACAATAACAATGGGGAAAGTAGGGAGGCCCATCCCTATACAAAAGAAATTGATGGCAGCTGGAGCTCACAAATGCCTGATTAGAACTAGGTGCTTATCAAGAGTATCTTGGAAAGGCCCACCAAGGATATACAGTCAAAGCTAGATTTCAGAAATAATGAACAGAACTTTAACTACAACATGGGATTGCAATTAGACCAAGACTTTTGGAATGTTCTTGTTTCTTTGCTTAAATTTTGCTTAGATGTCTTTGATTTTCCAATATCAGGAGGTAAAAAGGATATTTTTGTCATTTAGCAATGCTAAAATATGAGATTTTTAAAGATATAAAGATAAAGGGGTCACAAGCCAGTCTCCTTAGATGTGGGACACCCACTGGAAAACTGGTTTCAAGATAGATATTAGACCCTAGGGGAGATATGTTAATCTTTGGGTGTGATGGTGCATGCCTTTAATCCTACCATTTGGAAGACAAAGACAGGTGGATCTCTGATCTTTTCCAAGGTCAGCCTGGTCTACAAAATAAATCCAAGACAAGGATATCAGAAAAATCCTGTCTCGAAAGAAAAAATAAAGAGATAAGTTAATTATGAGAAATTATATATTTTCAGAACAAAGGGACCAAACACCAACAACTCAAAGACTGTTCCAGCCAGGACTTCAATGAAGCCCTGAACTTTCCCATTCAAGTTCAACGGAATATAAACTTCTGAGGACATTCAAATTGCTGATCACATAGAGACTGGACAACAAATGTTACTATTAAATTGCTTAACCATTTTTTTCTATTTTATTTGGGCCCCCAAATAGGTTTTCTACATCCCAATTCAGCAGGAAGCAATTTTAAGAGAGTGATGCCCCATTCCCAAAAGGTGGGGGGGAATAATATTTTGGTCATTTGATATGTTATAGATGTTCTTTAGGGGGATTGGTTACAAATTGTTAAATGGCCTTATTAAACAAGGTATAGGAGGTTAAACTCAAGGACTTTTCTATTTCTTTTTCTTTTGTCAACTTAAAACTATTGTTATTCTTTTTTTTAAAGACTTTATTTTTTTTTCTTCAAGTTACATTTCAGTCACAAACCCCTCCCTATTCCCCCTTCTTATCCCACCCTTCCACCCTCTTCCCCCCAGAAGTTTCTCCTTTCAGTCTAACAGATGGTTCCTTCTCTTATAACAGTAAGTATTATACAAAACAACAGATATAAATATGCCACATTTATGAGAGTTAAATGGCCCAGTATACCTTCCCAATGTCCAGTTTATACATATTTGGCCCCTGACTTTAACATTCTACTATCTAACCATCTCCATGAGTTTAAAGGTCTATATCTGACTCAACATTCATACTAACTTGCAACACACTTTTAAGAGTATCTTCTTAGATCTATAACACCCTCTTGATTCCTAAACAACTCAAAATTTAACTATGAGACTCTAGCTGTCTATTCTTCAACCACCTCAGATACCTGAGAGGGATAAATATATCTGCTTATATAGGAAGTGCAGGGCCTGCAGCTTCCAAAACTAAGAAAGGACATACCAATGACTGCCTGGACAGTTCCCATTTTCTCTCCATACATTCCTGCATTAGTCTTCAGCCTTTGGGTCCTGTTTCTATGACAGACATTTGTTGTAGAGCAGGGATTATGAAGGACTTACCTACCCTGTCTTGGCAGAGTTAGGCTGTCGACTTCCCTGCTACCAAGTTTTGTCCTTTTTGAACTATGAAGGACTTACCTACCCTGTCTTTCAGAGTTAGGCTGTTGACTTCCCTGCTACCAAGTTTTGTCCTTTTTGGACAGCAGTCTGTCTGCAGTTGGTGCAAGGGGTTTTTTCATGCCAAGAGATAGGCTTGCCACTAATTCAACCATCTTACAGTGGAGGTTCTTCGATGCTTATCTTCTACTTGGAGTAGAATAGGGGGTGCTGTCAGGCGCTGATATGTCTCGATATAAAAAAAAAAAAGAAAATCTTAATTTAAGATAACATCTTTGAATGCCATATTCTGCAGATCTCTTGGGGTTTTTGAAGATGCCCTATCCATCTCTTGTATTTAGAAAAGCAAATGTTGCTTGTCTCTTAGCAACTTGATTACTGGGTAGTTTAGAGAATATCTGTGATAGACTGTCATAGTAGCTAACAAAGTGACATGTTTGCATGACTAGGAGTTTGTTTTACTTAACTATCCTAGACCGTTATTCTTCAAATAAGGTTACCTTTTGATACATTGGTATAGAATTTTTATATTGATAAAAAATAAGATTAATTTTGATAGAATTTTACAATTTGCTTGTTCAAGAAGATATAGATTTACAAATCAATAGATGTCTTCAAAACTCTCAGAGATGTAGAGAAAATGGCATTTAAAGATATTATTATTTTAAGAATTGTTTGACTTTAAGGCAGTCAGCTCCTGACAGCTCCCATTTGACTTGGAAGAAAACAATGAGCATGAAAAAGAAATTTCCCATCAGGAGATAATTCCTACTGGACAAAAATGCCCCTGCTCTCTCAACAGACTATATACAGTCCAAAGATAGACCAGAGTTTAAATGCAGGTAAGTTGATGTCCTGATTCTGCAGAGACAGAATGGGAAAAATCCTTATTTCCTGCTGCACAATTATGTCTGTGAGATATGCTTGGCCTGAAGGCTGACGTTGATGCTCCAATGGTATCGAGAAATATTTGGGACTGTCTAGGCAGCAAACTGTCATTTTTTCTTTTTGGAAGCTGCTCTTCTGTGCTTCCTAGTCACTCAAATAATAATTTTATTCCTTCTTATGTCTTTGATGGGGTTGAAGACATAATAGCTATAAAATTTCAATTAAACTTGAGTCATTTAGGATTTAATAGGAAATATAGGATATGATAAAAAAAAAAGTACTTAGGTTCAGAACACCAAGATAGATAGATGATTTTTTTCTTCTTCAAGATTGCCTGATACAAATAGGATAAACATTATGTATGTACCTTTTATATATGGTTTTCTTGTTTCATATTTGTTCTTATTGTTTTCACTATATGAGTTAAAAACATTTTTAGCCTTTTTATTAGACAAAAGGAGGGAAATGATGGGGTGGTGTTAAACATTCTAAATGTTGATTGGTCCTATTTGCTGTCTGTTACTTAATTGACTCTGATTGGTTAAATAAATGCTGAGCCTTGGAGATTGGGCAAAGATGGAGGTAGGCAGGACTAAGGTGAGAGGGCTTTTTGAGAGACAGAGAGCATCTTGGGAAGAAGAAGGCTGCCAGAGAGAAGCCAAGGCAAGCAATGGTGAAAATGCCATGGGGTAGATTAAAGAAGATCTTCCATGTGGCCTGGAACATAGGCTTAGCATGGAGAATAATAGTCCAAAGGGACATATGTATATATGGGGTTATATTTGGGTAATAAAATTATGAGCTAGCTTAGATGGGCTAGGATTGTACAATTCAGGGCTAGGCTTGTTAAAATCCATCCGGTGTCTGTGTGTATTCATTTATAATGGTGGGTTAAGGATTAACACCACCAACCAATTAAAGATAATATAAATACTAGTAAATAATTTAATTAGCTATTTTTTCCACAAAGGGGTGTTGGATTTTTATTAAATGCTTTTTCAGCATCTAACCAGATGATCATGTGGGTTTTTTTTTTCCTTTCAGTTTATTTATATGGTGGATTATGTTGATGGGTTGTTGTATGTTGACTCACCCCTGCATCCCTGGGATGTGGCCTACTTGATTATGGTGTATGATACTTTTGATGTGTTCTTGGATTCATTTTGCTAGTATTTTATTGAGTATTTTCACACAATTCTTTACAGACCTTGAAAAACAATTCTCAAGTTCATATGGAAAAACAAAAAAATCAGAATAGTGAAATCAATCCTGTACAATAAAAGAACATCTGGAGGTATCACTATCCCAGATTTCAAGCTATACTACACAGCAATAGTAATAAAAACAGCATGGTACTGGAATAGAAACAGACTAGATAATCAATGGAATCAAATCAAAGACCCAGAAATATACCCACACACCTATGGTCACTTAATTTTTGACAAAGAAGCCAAAACCATACATTGGAAAAAGGACAGCATCTTCAACAAATGGTGCTGGTCTAACTGGATGTCAACAGGTAAAAGAACGCAAATAGACCCATATTTATTACCATACACAAAACTTAAGTCCAAGTGGATCAAAGACCTTAACTTAAAGCCTGACACATAAAAAGTGGGGAAAAGCCTTGAACTCAGTGGCACAGGTGACAATTTCCTGAACAGAACACTAATAGCTCAGGATCTAAGACCAACAGTTAATAAATGGGACCTTATGAAACTGAAAAGCTTCTGGAAGGTAAAGGACACACAACAAAATGGCAACCTATAGATTAGGAAAAGATCTTTATCAATTCCACATCTGACAGAGGGTTAATATCCAAAATTTATAAAGAACTCAAGAAATTAAACACCAAGAAACCAAATAATCCATCAAAAAATGTGGAACAGAGCTAAACCAAAAACCTCACAAAAGAGGAATATCTAATGGCCGAGAGACACTTGAAGAAATGCTCAACATCCTTAATTATCAGATGCACATGGTATGTATTCCTTATAACTGGATTTTGCCATATAGTACAGGATAACTATACTATAACCAACAGACCAAAAGGAACAGGAACATGGACTTTGTTATCTGTTAATGGCACACTTTACCCTAGTGGAGTTGCCTTGTAGGCCCCCAGGACAAGAGGAAGCTCTTAGCCCTCATGTGACTGATGAACAGGGCGGGGGGGGAGCTGATATGTGGGAGTACCCCACATTGCAGGAGTAGGATAAGTGGAAGAGGGGGTATGGGGTGGGAGGGTAGGACTGGGAGGGGTTTGGGGGGCTGAGATGGAGATGTAACTTGAAGTAATAAGTGTTAGTAAAAAGAATAAGATTGAGCTAGATATATGTGATGGCTATAATCCCAGTCCTTGGGAGACTATGATGTAATCGAAGTTTTTAATTATTATTTAATACTTATTTATTTATTACTATATTCACTTATAACAAATACCAACAATTTCTTAACTATTAATCCTACAAATTCCTACAATCCCTTTAACATAACCATTAACCTATTGATAATTATTTTCCTAACCTTTTAGTAGGATACAGTCTCTGGGGGCAGGTCCTCAGTCATCAGGAACACAGTCTTTGTTGTAGATTCTTTAACGCACTTAGCAGTCCTTTTTCTGGATCTCTCAGATGCAGGTTCATCAGGGTAAGTTGGTTATTGTAGTTTCACCTTAAATAAGGCTTAATGCTTTCTTCTCTCTGGGAGACCCCAGCCCCTTCACATCAACAACTCTGCCACTCTATCTCAGAGTCCTTAAAGCCAGGCACAGTTTTCTTTTGGCCACTATTCGGACAGATCAAACTCCTCTAGGCAAAAACTGAGCCACAGGGTTTAGTCCTTGACCTTTTGGTGTCTTGCTCAGGCTTTCTTTGCTCACCAGCTTCTTTCTGCCTCAGGGAGATCTGGCCATCAAATGATGGCCAGCACTTTTTTCAGCCGGACTCTCAGAGCTCTCTAGCATCAGGGCCTCTTCTTTTTTTTTTTATGGGGCTCTATGCACTGTCCTTAAATTAAGCTGAACTCTGGTTCAGCTTAATTTGGGCTCCGCCCACTTAGCAGAGGAAAACAATGTCAGGCCAGATACTTTGTTTCTTTAAGTCCATTAAGTCTTTCCTGTTTTCCTGACTTCAACTTTGTTTTTTAGTCCATTAAGTCTCCTGTTTGTTTCCTGTTTTCACCTGACTTTATCCTTGTTTTTCCACAAGTTAATAAGCTAAATTGCTCACAGCCAAGTTGATCTTCATGCCCCGAATTAAGAGACTGTATCAGAAATGCCTATATATTTTCTAAATATAATTTAATTAATATAACTCCCTACACTATAGCAGAAGGATCGTGAGTTTAAATTCAAGCCAGCCTGTGTTACCTAATAAGACCCTGGCTCCAAAACAAAACAAATAGAGTAGGATTGCATTCACATGAGAAGGAAGAGGTATAATCATGAAGAAGGTCCTGAAAAACTGAGAGGATGTGAGAGTCAAATCTAAGCATAGCTGTCCCTAGATTGGGAGAGTCATCCCCATCGTCCCAGGGACAGATACAGGGACTCATAGAATTGGGAACATCAGACACAATTGCTCTTTCTAAACAAGCTAGAGCAACTCCTTCATAACATGAAATAGCATAGAGAGTGGAAGTATACTTCAGAAAGGGGAAATATTTGAAACAGCCATTTGGGAAGTAGGATGAATATGGGGATATATAGGTCTGTTAGATATTAAGAACTTATTTGGAAGATCATGTGACTTTCTCCAACAAGGTTAAATGGAAGCAGAAAACTGAGTTTTGCCAAAGGGCATAAGTAAGTGATGGGACAGAAAGATGATTGAGGTCATTGGCAAAAGGTGTCACTAAAGTGATGTGTCATGAAGCCTGAGATGACCAGATAGGGAAGTATGGAAAGCAGAGGCTGATTAATAGAAAGGGAACAGAAGGTGCAAAGGGCTAAGATCCTGGAAGCTGGCTGGCAGGGCAGGGGGGTGTGAACAGAAAGGCAATGCTTGAACTGCTGATGTAGACCTTTCCAGATGATCACTGATTGCACCAGATGAGGTAAAATAAGGGTCCCTACCACCCAGAGAATAAAATCTGTGTGAGTCAGTGTTTCCCAAATGTTTACCCAGTCTCAGGCTTCTGTAGTAATAATGCCTTATTAGACAATTCTTTTATCAACAAATCCTGTTTCCTGTGTTTATCAGGTAACTTCTAAGCCTGAGTCCCAAATCTCTTTTTATATAATTATATAAATCATCTGCTAAGCTACTATTCTTCCACATTCATGTCAGAGACTGCTTTATGTGCCACCTACTGATCCTCTTTTAAACCTATGTGCTTTAATGTATGTCAGAGTAAAAAGATTATCTGCCAATCAAAAGCATGTGTGAGTACAGCCCACTTAACAAAGCTTAAAAGGGACATCATTACGTTAATGCAGTTAGGCTTAGCCTGCCTTCCTATAAAGGTAAACAGACAAACAAAAACACCAACCCACTGTTTTGTTCTTCAATAAAAAATTATTCAATTGGGGAACTGGGATAAAATTTTAACTGCTAAAATAATCTTAGTCTGTATTAATATGCCTCATTTAGCCTTCCATTAAAACTAATTAGTTTCCCAAATTGGGAAAGGCATTGAATAGCAAAGGTTCTGTTGCTATCCAAAGTGAATTGCATTTCTATTCTTTAACCTCATAATAAACATTCTACCCTAGACAGAGAGGAAATTCCAGCCATTAAAAGTGATGAATAGAAAGGTCTCCATTTCCCTTCATTTCCAGGGAATTTAAGAATAATAACATAGTTGGGCGTGGTGGCGCATGCCTTTAATCCCAGCACTTGGAAGGCAGAGGCAGGCCGATCACTGTGAGTTCGAGGCCAGCCTGGTCTACAGAGTGAGTCCAGGTCAGCCAGAGCTGTTACACAGAGAAACCCTGTCTTGAAAAACCAAAACCAAACCAACCAAACAAACAAAAAACAAGAACAATAACATAACACAGACACCTGGTAGAAACTGCACTAATGAGGCTGCCCCTCTCTCTGCAAGAGCAATCCTTTCCTCCTTGTCCACGACATTATGGTAGGATGGTGAAATGTGGGTGGAAGTGACTTGGGTCACTTCCTGAAGTTTTAAGTTTAAATGATCCACCTATGTCTCATTTCCCTCTGCCACTAGGAATATTCTGTCAGTTCAAATCCATGAAGGGAGGAGCCTCGGGGCAGAACATCAGCTGATCCTGAGAGGACAGACATCATGAGCAAGACATATAAATCCTTGTTGATCCAGGATTGTTTGTTCTCGCAGTATAACCCAGGCTAGGCTGATTGAAAGATTCCACAGTTTCCAGGCTGTATTTATTTTCAAAGCCTGACAGCTGTTAATGGTCATGAAGAGGAGAAATCACTTACAGCAGGAAACTCGCTTCACAGAACAACTAGGAAAATGGTGTAGATCGGTTTCATCTCTCTTGTCAACTCTAATGGTCTCATGAGGACAACTTGAATTGACTCCATGGAGAGGGATGCTGAAACTTTGCTCTCCCTGGTGGGAACAAATGCTGCATGTAGGGACACATCTGGCAGGGAAGGGAGGTGTGCTGGGTTGCCGCTTTCAGCCTGTGCAAGTTTCTGCATTGTATCGGAGGCCTTATTTATTTCTTGATCTAGAAATAAATAGAAACTAGTTCACTGAATATTTTCACAAACAGTTTCCTTCAGTTCATTGACTGGAGGAGTAACGCCACTATAGGATGTGACCATAGGATGCTTCCTCAGTCAGAGACTAAGGAAGTATGTGTCTTTGTCAGAACATCACTAATGGACTTTTGAGTTATTATGGTCATGCTCTGGGCCAAGCCTGAATGGCTTGTAGGAAGAAGAAAGAAATTTGTAAACAGCTTTGTATGAAGGTGCATGGGTAGCTTCTGAGTTGGAATAGGAAGAAGCAGAAGCAGGTTCAGGAAGAGAGTCAGGAGGGGTCCAGAAGCAACTTGGTGGGAGGCTTGGACGAGGAGAGGAACTTGGTCATGGAAAGTTCTTCAGGGAACAGAAACACTGAGGATATTAAAGATCTGGGATGGGAAAAGGTGCCGCAGACATTTCAAGCACCCCTGTTCTAGTTTGAATATGAGATGTCTCCCACATGCTCATGTGTTAAATTTTTGGTGCCCAGCTGGTGGTGCTATTTTTGGCGGTTCTGGGATCTTTGGGAAGTGGAGCCAAACTGGGGGAAGATGGCACTGAGGGCACGTATTGAGTGCCTCCCTTCACCGTCACTTCCCTCTAACACAAGGTGAAGAGCTCTTTTTTTACACCCCCTACTCTCATGTTCGGCCTCACTCCATGTACTTACTCAGGAAGCCAAGTGTCTGTGGACTGAGCCCTCCCTTCCCTGGAACCAAAAGGCCAAGGAAATCCTCCTTTAAGTTGTCTGTGTTTGTGTCAGGTGTTTGTTCACAATAACAGAGACGTTAACTAATGCAACCCCCAACCCTAACATACAAATGAAAACACAACTGTGGGTTGAGTTATCCCTTGTGATTCTAATGCCCGGTGACTCTGATGTACACTTTTCATAATAGAGTATTTGCAGACAGAGTTAAGATGAGGTACTTGTGAAATAAGGTGAACCCCTGATCCGATATGACTGTTGTCCTTGGAGGAGGAAGACATTTGGACAAAGGCACACTGGGAGAATGACATGTGAGGACTGGAGCTATGCCACCACAAACCGAGGAGCTCCCAGAAGAGAGAGAACAGACCTGGAAGAGAGCCTTGAGAGGGCACATAACTCTTTCACAGATCTGCTGACACCTTACTTCCATATGCTTCCAATACCACAGAACAGTGCATTCCTCTTGATTAGACCATTTAGACTGTGGTGCTTCAATACTATAGTTAGGAAACTAGCAAGAGCCATACCACACACACATATACCATATTACCCTTACTATGCACAGATATACCACATCACACTCAGATTCATCACATCAAACACATGCCCATCTACATATACTCTCTCTCTCTCTCTCACACACCAAATTGTATTAATTACACATATGCATAAAACACTACATATACAAACCACACAATATCACATATACAACATCCATACATACCACACACATATACATGCCACACCACTCATACATTTATACCATATTCCATGTTCACATATCACACACACACACACACACACACACACACACACACACACACACACACATACACACTATTGCTCAAATGTTCACTAAAATCAACACAGTCATGAATAGTGGCACCATATGGACTGGGAATTTGAGGAGGAGACCAATATGGAGTCAGGTTATGTCAGAGGGTGATGGCACGTAGGAGGCAGAATGAGGTGGGGAGGTCTAGAAAGTAGCAGCTGCAGCAGAGGGTAGTTGAGGGGCATTGATGCATTCATGTGCCCTTATTCAAGAGTTCCCAAAGTCCTTGGGAAAGTAGCTCAACTACCTGCAGCATATGGAATGGCATCTGAGGCTTTCTTTACTAAGTCATGAAAGGTGAGCTGAGTGCAGCCAGCTGCAAAAGTTACAAACATCTGGAAGCTGACACCTGGCTCCCAATTTCACTGTCAGGGAGCAGTATAAATAATGAGCAATGGGAGACAACAGGGAACCCCACCTCCCCCCCAAAGAAGGTAGTGCCTCAGCTTCCCAGGCTGCTCACTCTTTGGTCTCACTTTCATGATTTTCTGTGCTGAGGTAATGAGTTGGCTTCTTTGTAGGTCTTTCAGGTATGCAGGAAGCAGCTTGATTTAATACCAGCCAGGAAGAGATCCTGGCTGGTCTCTGATGCAAGTGGATTTCTATGTCTTCTCCAGCTAAGAGCTAGCTAAGGGAGGATAGCCAAGCATCCAGAGACCTAGGAGCCTCATCTATGATGCTGTTTGGGTGAAGGGAAGAAAGAAGGAAAGTAGGAAGGAAGGGAAGGAAGATACTGCTCTCCAACCCTTTCCTTTTAGCCCCTCTATAAGCAAACTGCACCCAGAAATCATCGGAGTTGCTGTGGATTCCTACCAGATAGGAATTATACCAGGCAGGCGGAGCTGTTGAGGAAAGGCTGCCTGGCTTACCACTCCTCAGGGAATGCCTCATGCAGAAGGGAGATGAAGCGGTCAAATATTGGACAAGGTGAAACAAAGCTTAGACTGAACTGGGTACAAGAGACATGATGCAGGCTTCCAGAAGAAAAGACACCACAAATGTGCCATGGGAGATCAGGAAGGTGACCCACATGGAAGTAGAACAGGAGGAAGCTTCAAAGTAGGGGACCTGAGAGGTGACACCCCTACACTACAGGGCTGGAGGGCAATAGAGAGCACTCAGACTGGAGGTGGTGTCTAGGGACCACAGAGGGAGAAGTCCTGAGTTTGTTACAGATTCCGTGCTTGGGAACTTGTATTTTATTACAAACACAGTGGGGGGAGGGGACGACTGCAGGTTTGTTCTGGGTTGTTTTGTTTTTGCATGAAACAGGAAAATGATAAGCTTTAGGAAGATGATCTGTTTTCTAGAAATATATCTGCAATTTCCAGAGCCTTGTGAATGGCCAGGCAATGAACTAAAAGTTTCACACATTAATTATCTGAGCAGCTTTACTTTGTCTGTCTGTTTTGAGACAGAGTGTCACTCTGTAGCCTAGGCTTACTTTCAACTCATGATCCTTCTGCCTCAACCTTCTAAGTGCTGGGATTACAGGTGTGTACCACCATGCCTAGTGGTAATTGCTTTCAATGTTCTGTATTCACAGATGAGAAAACTGAGACTCAGAGAGATTGAGCTTCTTGGCCAATCACATATCTGTCTAACAACTACAAATTCAAAGCCTGGTCCTACCCTGCTTCCTCGAGAGAGGATTCAAATGGAGAACTTTTCATTAGAAAAGGTTAAACAAAGCAGAACAAAACAAAGTGACTTTAAATTCTTAGATAAGGTTGTTCCCCTATTGTATGTAGTTTTTCTGTTTTTCATCATTTTTGCCAAAGTACAAAATACTATAAATTCCTAAACAAAAACAGGCCAGACTCAAGAGATGAGAGGCATAGCATACAATCTAAAACGGCATATGTAGACTGTTGATAAAGGACCATGCAGAAAATATGGGTCTAGAGTCAGTTGCTCTCAACAGGAATTGATCAGCTAAGACAGTCTTAGTGTGCTTAGCTCCTGAATGGGGATAATGAGAGTGTTTGCTCCCTTGGGGTGTAGCTCAGTGACAGAATGCTTGCCTAGTGTGCATGAGACCCTGAGTTCAACCTGCAGCACTGGAGAAGATGAGGAGAATACTTACTCCAGTTTTGTTCTGACACTTATGTGAAGCACTCAGCCCACTGTGTGTGGCCTGCTAGGATGCTCCTAGTTGGTGGAACCATGCCAAACTTTTATCCCCACCAAAGGACAACTTTAAAGTTTTAGATAAACTGTTGTTCACCAAAACAACTGAAAGCACCCCAAAATACCCCTTTTCTTTTGAAATAATCTCAAATGTACGAAAAGCTACAAAATCAAAGCAGAAGAAACTTTGCCTACCAAGTTTTTACCAACATTTGTTTATCAGTAGAATCACATTGCTTTGTCATTTGAGCTGCAGACCACTGCACATCTCTGTCTCTGACTACTACTGATGACTTTTTTGTGTGTTTGCTTCCAGGTTTTGGGTCAGAGAATACTATAGCTCAGGCTGGCTTTGAGTTGATCCTCTTACTTTTTGGCAAGTCCTGGGATTTCAGGCATGAGTCACAAAGTCTAACTTATTCATAACTCATCATTTACTCATTTTCCATTGCTGAGCAATAAGTTACCACACATTCATCTGTTTACAACACTATCATCTCATAAGCTCACATTTGTATAGATCCAATATTTGATGACAATGTAACCATGAAAACTGCTAAAGGTAAAATCAAAGTTACGCTTAGCATCAGAGAAGCACAAATCTAAACTACACTTAGTTGGTTGTGGTATCACAAACCATTAAGCCCAGCAGAGGCAGGTGGATTGCTGTGAGTTCCAAGCCAGACTGGTCCATGTACCGATTTCTAAGCCAGACAGAGGTTCATAGTCTTCCCCTGCTTCAAACAAATGAAGAGAAAGACAGACAAACAAACAAACTATCCCAACTATCTTGAGATTTCACCTTACCCTTGTCAGAAGGCTATAATTAGAAAAACAGGCAACAAATGGTAATTCAATTTGATAAATAAGAATTCAATGGTGGGAATTATATAACATTGGTAAGAGTGTAAACTTATCTCTTCTTCTATAGAAATCAATAGGGACAGACCTCAGAAAACTAAAAATAGAATTTATATATCATCCAGTTTTGCATTCCTGTGCTCATCCCTGAAAGAACAAAGCACCAAAAGATAGAGATACTTGCATATCTTTGTGGTATCCACAGCAGCGAGATTATAGCATCTGCCTGTGTGCCTGTGAATGATAAATAAATAAGAAAAAGATTATAACCTGTGTGTGTGTTTACATGCACATGTTCACATGCAGACACATGCGTGCACAGTGGGTCATTATTTGGCCACAAAGAAGAATGAAACCATCTTATATATAGAATAGGGGACAGCCAGTTAAGAGAGGTAATAAGCTAGTTACAAAATCTCTATTCAAAAAGGTAGCTCTGGTAGCCCAAAGAACTGCACATGTCCAGCATGAGATTGGGCCCATTAGCATTCCTTCATGGGGAAATGTCTACACTGGTGAACCAATACATTTATTGGGGTTACTTATAGAAGTGTTAGTGGCTCTCTCTCCAGGAAGTCCCCTGGGTAACTTCCAGGCAGAAACATCACTGAAGAGTCCAACCTGCAACACAGACGACTTGAGAAAACCTGCCAAGTTGGCGATAGTCTTCTTAAACCCAAAGAAGGCAGGCACACAACACAGCCAGACACAGAAGACCAGAGTGACATGCTTTCTGCCATATGTGGTGCTTAGAAAACAGAGGTGACATGAAAGTAGAAGGAACTGCCAAGGAGAAGGAAAAACAGATGGGGAGGGATACATGACAGGAATCGTGCTTCTGTAGAATTGAAGAATATCGTATGCAAGTATGAAAATGCCATAATGAAACCTAGTATTTGGTACAGTTACAATGGACTAGACAACAACACACAGAAATTAGACACTGGTCTAGCTATAGGAAGAAGCCACTTCAAAGATCATTCCTTTTTGATGGACAAATTTAATTCCTTATAACCATAGTGCCAAGGTATTCAATTGCTTGTTAGATATCAAATGTGTCCCACTCTGAAGCCCTAGAAGTTGCCTGGATTTCTTGTACCATAGCCCACCTATCTTCAAAGTCAGCAGTGTAGAACTTCCACATGCTCTGAAATTCCTCCCAAAAAGCAGACAGTTCCTTCTTGGCAGCTCAGCGAGTAAAGCCAGGCTTAGCCAGGATCCTCTCCCTTTCCTAACAATGGACTTGGAATTTTCATTACATCTTCAAAACCTAAGAACTGCTAGATTTGTTTTTAGAGAACTGTGTTTGGTTCATCAGTTCAGGGATTTGGTGAGCTACCTTAGCATTCTGCCTGCCACATACAAATCTATTTTAGAGGCAAGAGAGATGGCCAAGGAGTTGAGTGTTTGTTGCTTTTTCAGAGGATTTGAGTTCCCACTCCCTTTATCTTTATTAGAAAATATGATGCATAGAGCCATCTGATTCTACCACTGTTCCCCAGGCTCCATTCCTCGAATAGATCCCTTCATTCACCAAGACTGGTTGAGCACATGAGCTGGTACACAGACAGGAGGATGAACAATTCAAATTCCTTCTCTTAAACAGTAGGAACAAGAAAGATTTTGATATACTTTTGATATCTCACATCAAATCTTACATCAAAGTGTCTGTTTCTAGAACCATTCATGGCAGTTAAGTCAAGATATGGGAATTAAAGATTTTAAGAAAGAAAACCTTCTCTGGATATTTGGTTTTACATTGTTTTCTTGAGTTGTTTGGACCCTAACTGGGCAGCAACACAGCTGTAGGTAAATTCTCTGTAACTGGTGAAAATCTGTCTGGGGTGTGAGGGTGAGAAGTAATAACAGAAATATCACATCTCGATGGGTGAGATGACTCAGCAGGTAAAGGAGCTTGTCACCAAGCCTGACACTCTGAGTTCAATCCTTGAGTTTCTTCCATATGCTGGAAGGAGAGAACATACTCTTGAAAATTGTCCTCTGGCCATCACATGAGCTTTGTAATGTGCACATGTCCATGAACACACCCATGATGATAAATAAATATCAAAAAAACCACACTGGGAATCTGGCTGTCATCCCAGCACTCGGGAGCTGTGTATACAAGTTTGTGGCTAGCCTGAACTACATGAGAAGAGAAAGGGGAGGGGAAAGAGAAAGGAAGGAAGAAAAGAAAAGGAAATGGGGAAGAGAAAAAGCATTCCTTTCTCACTGTGCACTGTGCTGACATTACTAAGCTGCTCTACTGGAGGCAAGAGTAACACCTGCAGGCCAGTGCTGGCGGTGGGAGTGCCAGCAGAGACCCTAGCCCGGCCTGCTCTAGCCAGCCCAGCAGCCCTCCCCTTGCCTGGCTCATCAGCTCCTTCAATGTGTCTCACCTGACTCCTCAGCTCATTCACACCATCTGTGGAAGCGGAGTTGGCCCCGCCTCACTGCGTGCTGCCTGAGACTGATAAAGAATATCTGTTCACAAAGCCAGGCAGGTTCCACCAAGGCTTCTCCGGCTTTCCTGGACGCTGATCCCTTTGCTTGTCCCCAGATCTACATGATAGGTTCTTCCCTCATGGAGGAGGACATGTACCTGGACCTCTTCCTGGACCCGTATATTATCCAGGTGAGCCTGGCAGCCACATGGCTGAGAACCACAGCTGGTGTTGGCCTTGGGGATCTGTTTGAAATGCCAAATCCTCCCTAAGAGGCAGGTTCCATTATACAGGCTCTTCAGAACTTAGAAGTTCCCACAAGGTAACCAGGGTGGCCAACCAGGCTAGCCGTGAAGTTAGATGACCTGATCCTGATGGTAAAGTGACATGCTACCTGCCGTCATCTCGGGTTCCAGCACTTTTGCTTTGCTAGGTCCAGGCCAGGCTCAGGGCATCTGACTTCTCAAACCAACAGTGAACAACTAGGCTCAAGCTCTGCCCCTGCCTCAGCTTCCCCTGTACCTGGGACTACATGCATATTCCACCACCTGCGACCACACTTGATTCATTAAGATTTTTTTTTAGTCAATCTCTCTCTCTCTCCCTCCCCCCCCCTCCTTCCCTCCCTCTCCTCTCTCTCTCTCCCTCCCTGTTCCTCCCTCCTCTCTCCTCTCTCTTTTTCTTTTTTTCTCTCTCCCTCTTTCTTTCTCTTTAAGACAAGGTCTTTCTGTGCAGCCTGGGCTGTCCTGGAACCCACTGTGTAGACCAGGCTGGCATCAAGATCACAGAGATCCACCTGCCTCTGCTTCCTAAGTGCTGGAATTAAAGGTGTAAGCTAGCACTCTGTAGGCTGAGACCACCCTGGACTACAGTGAGACCCTATCTCCAAAATAAAACAAATATTAATTTAAAACATTCTTAAAAAAAACCCAAAACAAACAAACACATTCTTAACATTTAAATCTCAGTATCTTACATATCTGTCCTAAATTCATATAACTTTAAAATATCTCCTCTGATTAGAAAAAAGCAATGCTGCATCTTTAATTAGTGTTGATCAGCCAAGTAAGACTATATCCAAATACTTACATGGTTTCTCTGAAATGTGTGATTTTGTGGGACTGTAGAGATGGTTCAGTAGTTAGGAGCAACTACCAGTCTTGCAGGCAGTCCGAGTTCAGTTCCCAGCACCCACGCCTGTGGCTCATGACTCTCTGTAACTTCTGCTCTAGGAAGATCTGATGGCTTCTTCCAGATTTCTTAGGCATCTGCACTCAAGTGCACATATCCCCTTCACACATATACATAATGAAAAAATAATAAAAATGAATCCTTAAAAATTAAAGCGTGAATTTAAGACTAAAAGAGCATTTAAGCCAACTGAAACTTATAATTAACTAATAGAATGCAGCTGCTCTCTTCAATTTTGTAAGTATCTTGAGTTCAACTACACCTATTATGTAGCTGGAGTTAGGGACAATTTAGCAGGGCTATAACTGAAGTAGGAAAAACATTGTATGATATATGCTTTTTCTATATTTTAGGATATTTATTTATTTATTTACTTACTTACTTACTTATTGTGTATGGGTGTCCTGCCTGCATGTATGTTTCTGGTGCTTGACAATTCCAGAGGAGGATATCAGACCTCCTTAACTGGAGTTATAGATGTTTGTGAGCTGCCATGTGGGTGCTGGGAACTGAACCTGGGTCCTCTAGAAGAGCAGTTGGTGCTGTCATGGACTGTCTCTCTGGCTCTAAAGTATACTTTTAAGCATGCTGTAACTCTTTAGTAGAACCTTGGTGGTACTTTGTAGTAGGAGGCAGGGTGTAATTTTAAACAATCTTGGACCACTTTTCATTATAAACCCATTGCCTTCCTGCAACAGTGGAATCCCACTTGTGTAAGACACTGGTGTTTTGATTTCTTTTGCTTTGCAAACTGCCTTAGGATGACTTTCCTCCAGCTATGTCTCAGCTGTTCAGCCCAGGAATACCTTTAGATGTGCACCCACCTAATCCATCCAGTCCAGAGACTGTGTTTAGTTCACATCTTGGTGGAGTCAAAAAAGCATCCAGTGACCTTTCATATGTGGATCTAAGCTTCTTACCAGATGAACTTAGCCAAGAAAATAAAGACCAAGCTGTCACTGGAAACAAGCAGGAATCTGAGGGAAGCTGTGAAACTCAAGGTTGGCAAAGTCAGTTGCAGCTGCCTGGTGAACAGGGCAGTGGGCTGAGCTTGAACAGCAACAGTTCACCAGATACCCAGTCACGTCTGTGCCCTGCTGGTTCTGACTCCACCCAGCCCTCTCCAGAAACACCAAAATCCAATGCCTTACCTGTGCCGTCCATAGTGTCGATGACACCAATGAATCCTGTTCCAGAATGTTCTGGAATTGTGCCTCAATTACAGTAAGTGTACTTGTTTTTAAAGTGAGGGATGCTTCTAGGTACACAATTTATATTTCAGAACATGACACCTAATTTCAGGATAATGTTATCAGTAGGAGAATTTCAGATTGCCTTCCTGTTTTTCAGTTCTTAATGGATTATAACTAATGACAGTCTGGTTACTTACAAAAGGAAACACCAGTTCTTGGTCTCCTATAAGGAGGTCAAGATTAATAGACACATTCTCGAAAGACTGCATTGTTTATACCAAAGCGCTCAAGTTGTTAACAATGGTAATTAAAGCCAGGTAAACACAGAGAATATAAAATGGAGCTTGATTTGCAAACTCCTTTGGATTTTGTGGCTTCTGTTTTGAGACAGTGCTTTTTTATTAATTGTAAAATTTTAAATACTGATTTTAGCTATGAAATTTTAGAAAATGTTATTTTAGCACATCAAGGTTTACAGTTTACTAGGGACCATAGTACTTTACATTTCACACTGAGAATTCTGCCCCTAGCAAGTTGCTAAAGCAGAGTCTCCACTGTATCATTATGACTTTCTGGGTTTACTTGTTTGTTCAGGAATGTAGTTTCCACTGCAAATCTGTCCTGTAAATTGGATCTGAGAAAAATAGCTCTGAATGCCAAAAACACAGAATATAACCCAAAGGTAAGATTTCTCAGTGTCCCTTTCAACATTAATTTTTTCTTAAGTTGTTTTCCATTGTATAATTTTGGCATTGGCTCATTTCTTTATTTCCTAAAAATAAATTCTTAGTGAAAAGTTTTGTCAACATTCAGAAGGTTAACTATCTCATTAAAATTTTTTTTACATTATAAATACAGTCATTTTCAGTGCTGAATAAAGCAATAATTGAACAATCCTAAAGCTAGATCTTTCTTTTTCATTAAAAAATATTTTTCACTGTGGCTATTTTCAGCCCAATGGAATACTAGCTTTCTTGAATTGCTATGACATCTATGGAATTTTAACTTTTTTGACAGTCTTGCCTGGGCTAGGCTTGAACTTGGAACCCTCCTGCCTTCTCTATGAGATGGGATTATAGGTCTGTGTAACCATGCCTGGTTGGAAATACTATTTTTCTAAATGCTGGTTCACATAGCTGACACTTCTATGTTTTCCCATTAACAGTTTATTTTATACAAAAGCTAAATTGTTTGTAAGATTGTTCAAGCTTCTGTTTACTTGTGGATGATTCAGTGATTTTCCTTCCTAAGGTTTTTCTCACAGTGTAACCAAGCTGGCCTTCATCTCGTGGAAATATGCCTGCCCACCTATGCCTGCTATTTAATAGAATCTGTTCCTTGCATCTCGCCAAGGCAGGCATCTGTTTTAATTGGCTTGTTTGCTTACAGAATTTGGATTTGCTAGCCCTATCAACATTTAGAGGTTTCTAAGGGTCTATACTTTGGAGAAGAAGGCAGGTTTTGAAGCTAAGTCCTGTATTAGGAGTACAATGATGAGCAATACTTTGCTCCTACTGAAAACAGCTCCCTGGATTCAGTGGTGGAAGATTCGTGGGATCACATGATAAAGAATCTCGATAGTAGGAGACACAGGGTGCATCAAGTTTTTACAGATAAGCACTTGCTTTTGCTGACATCTGAATTTAGAGCTACTTATCACTCAGATGCAACACAGGTTTCCCTTTTATGCCTCACATCTCTGGCTAGAGTACAGATAGGAATAACTAGTGAGTCTGGGCATGGTGCTGTACACCTTATAGCACCAGCACTTGGGAGGCTGAGACAGACGTATCTCTATGAGTTCAAGATGAGTCAGGTCTACATAGAGAGCCATAAAGCCAGACAGGGTGATATAGTGAGAAAAAGCAAAAGAAAAAAACAAAACAAAACAAAACAAAAGAAACCAAAGTAGGTGATGTACCCCTGTGAGTCCCTCTCCCATCCCCCTCCCCTTCCCCTCTTTCCCTCCTGTTTCCCTTCCTCCTCCCCCATCTCTCACTTTAATGACTACCAGGAAAGTGAGGCATTTTAGTATGCCCATGAAAAGCATAATGAAGATTTATCAACTGTCTGGTGATGGCATTAGGAATTTTACTGTTCGCTGTTCAAATTGCAATTGCTTGTCAGAACTTGAAGTGATCTATGGTCTTTTGGAGTACTAACCCCAACAAGAGGTTGTCTTGCATGGGACCAACTCCAATATCATTACTGGCCAAATGCATAAAGGAAAGTTGGAGAAGAAAGTGTAGACCAGTAAGAGGTCATTTAATGCCATGCCAATGTGATAGGCTGGCTGGTCTCAAGTGTCTTAGTGAACTTGAAGGGTTCACCAATGAACAGGCATAGGGATACACATTGAGAAGGATTGTAAAGGCTGGAACCTGATGAAATAGATTTTTTTCTTAATTTTGACCATGCTTATTATGTATATTGTATTCTGTATTTCAGTTACCTTTGTACAGTATAGAATCTTTGCATACTTTTATTTTCTGTGGTGGGTTTGATTTTTGTCTTGAAACAGGATTTAGCCATGTAGCTTAGGCTTTTCTTAAACTTGGAATCTTCCTGTCTCAGTCTCCCAAGTGTACCACCATATTGAACTCATATACTTGTTTTGAGATGAGACCTCATGTATTCAAAACTGGCCTCAAACTTTATATGTTGCCAAAGATGATCTTGGATTTTCTTTGTCCTGATCTCCACATCCAGATTACTGGGATTCCAGATGAACACCACCAAATGTGGATTATTCCATGCTGGGAATCAAAACCAAGGCTTCATGGGTTCTAGGCAAGCACTCTGCTAACAGAACTATATCCTCAGCTCTTCACCTTATTCTTACTTTTAAAAAGGGATTCTGTAAGAGAAAAAGGAAGTATGTTTATGTAAATCTAACTAGTTATGGTTTTATACCATGTCCTTACAATGTTCTGATAATGTTGGAGATTACTTAGTTTCTTGTGTATTAAATGAGGGCAGCAATGAACTCAAATTATTAGTTTTGTTATGTGTATAAATGAGATAAATACAACAGGTACTCTAATTTTAGTTGTTACTTTAAAAACAACTTCAAAATAACATTTTATGATCATAATTTTTGTTAATGTGGTGAGAACAGACCCAGACATTGTTTGGTTTACCATCCAGTTTCAATTTCCTCAAGATTTTTATATACCAACTGTCCAACTGAGCTAGTGGTAACTCCCAGTAGAGGCTAATTCTTCTATTGGCTTTGGCTTACAGAGGTTTGCTGCAGTCATAATGAGGATCCGAGAGCCAAGGACAACAGCCCTCATATTTAGCTCTGGGAAAGTGGTCTGTACAGGAGCCAAAAGGTATGAGGATGAGGTTCCACCACTACCCTATAGGCAACTCATTGTGTAAGAAAAGGAGCATAGCATGTGTATGAAAGCTCATAGCAGGAGTAACATATTTTTCACTGCCAAACAGTTAATATTGGAGTTCTTAGTCTTACATACAATACTGAGCTATATTCCACACTTTATAGTCCCCAGTGTTTGGTTAAGGTTCAAGGAACTTGACTGAAGAACTTGCTTTTAACACACACACACACATTTTACATCTAATAATATGTTATACATACCTGTATATATATTACACACACAGACACATACACACACACACATATGTTAGAAACAAGTACACACAGACACAGATACACACACAGACACACACACACACACACACACACACACACACACACACACACACACA
>CAJQZJ010031933.1:11506088-11532774 GCA_907164525.1 Lophiomys imhausi
ACACACACACACACACACACACACACACACACACACACACACACACATCCCACATGACAAGATGCCATAAGCCTAGGGACATTATTGTGGAGTTTCTTCATTGCAGATGAGAAGGTAGAACTTTGTAAATGGAACATTTCTTAAGTGCTCATTTAGGAGGCATCTCTGAAAAGATTCCTCTTTCATGGATCTCCTGCAGAGGAAGTCTTCAGCTGATGTTTGTTTTTTCACCATAAAGCTGGTAGGAAGGCTAGTGCCCTTCCCATGTCAGATGGAGAGCAAGCTCCATTCTGAGAGGTGATACCAATTTTTAGCTATGGAAGCACAAATAATTATTTCTTCCTCTGAACACAGGTTGCCAATATGTTTATTTGTATCTGCTAAATTTATTGAAAAAACTTACATTGTTTAAATTTATATTTTTGTGATTAGTGAGATTAAACACTTCATAAGTGTATAAATGCTTATTATATCTTTTGCCCAGTATTCAAAGAGGTATTTGTCCTTTGTTAACAAACTTTTGTATTTTAAGTATTTTGCAATTTTATATTGCAAATATTTTTCCAGATTAGTATTTATCATGTTTTTTTAAAGGAGGTTTTAAAAACACAACTTAAAGTTGTTGGCACCATGATCAGTTGATTCATTTTCCTCCCTTTGTTTGCTAGTGTGGAATCTTGTTTGGAAAGACCTTCCCCTTATAGAACATGATATAAATATTTAGCTTCAATCTTTTTTTTTTTTTTTAGCCCTTTTGATGTCTTACATTATATTGGGAGAAAGGATGGATAGTGGCTTTTTGATATATCTAGAACAGTGGTTCTCAACCTTCCTAATATTGTGACCCTTTAATACAGTACCTCATGTCATGGTGACCCTCAACCATAAAATTATTTTTGTTGCTACTTCATAACTGTAATTTTGCTACTGTAAATGAATCATAAAGTAAATTTTTTGGAGTTAGAGGTTTGCCAAAGGGGTCATGACCCACAGGTTGAGAATTACTGGTTTAGAACCTTTTGTCTCAAGGGAATACCTTGTACCTCTGCTACCCACTGGGATAGCCACTGGTCACTGTGGCTGTCAAGAACTGGAAATATTTAAATTAATTGGATAGAGCAGGTATAGAAATGTATTTCAGTGTAATATATTTTTTTTCAGACCACCAATCAGTATTCAAGAAACACTTACTGAAGAATGTATTGTGGCAGCATGTTCTTGATTTTTCACACTGAGTTCTTCACATGTATCCAAATAAGCCTCTAGGCCTTCTATTCTACTGGTCATTGGGTCTCTGGTCCCAGAAACTTCCATTCCTAAGAAATCATAGGACATCTATGCAAGATATATGCAGGATTGTTTAGTTCAGCATGGTTTAAAATTTAATAAATTTAGTAAGAAGGTATTGATTTAAGTCACAAAGTAAAATTGTACTAGTTATATACATACATTGAGCTGAACGCAGTGTCATGGCATGTGCTTGGTTGGAGAACAGACAAAGTTGTAAGCTTATTATCTAACTTTGTAAAAATGTGCTCATATCACATCCATTGTGAATATCTATCTGAATTTAGCTTCCAAATTCAAGTGGTAATAGTGAATTCAGGTATAGGCACAGGTTATCTGAGTCTATTTGGTTCTTGAATTTTTCATAATGAGTCGTGAGTGTTTAGTTTGTACAAGAGACAGCAGTACTATTGTCTAAATTCTATCTAAACCTACTTTCTGTAACGATAAGGATGAAGGATAACATGTTTGTTTAGGAATATGTACAGAAGGTAAACTTTAAATAATTCTTACCACCCATGTTGAGACTTCAGGGTTTTACGTCTATTTTCTAATGTTTGTACAATGTTAAAATAGGAACCTGTATGTGAAATTTGCAGTTATATAAGCCTTCCTTTATAGAATTTCTCTATTCCATTGCTAACTTGGGACCTGGCCTTGCTAAGTCATGTCAGGAGTTAGAATGGGGTAGGGAGAAACAAGAATAATTGAAGTAAAGCACATGAACTCAATGCACATATGAGGAAGGGAGGGATTTAGAGAAGAGTCCAGTAGTTCCCTTTGTCCCGGAAAGCTGAGTCAAACTGGCTTCTCCTTTAGGAACTTCTAATTTACAACTTAAAGATGGATTCACTCCACAAGGAGAGCTGTGTTCGCATAATTCACTCATCAAGTGTGGTCCTGCCCAGCAGCCCCTGCTGCTCACTATTGTTTGGGCAGAGGAACAATGTCAAAGGAAACTATAGGCTCAAATCTCAGGACTCCACATTCTCTGACATGGATTTGGGCTTGAGTGTTTGAAGAACGTAGCTACAAATTTGGATACATTTTCCCCTCATGAGGAAGCTGAGAAAAGTTGGGCAAGTTTTAAACAATTTAAATTTGTTTTTGACAGTTTGTTTCATAAAGATTTAAATATATGCCATTCAGTTGGGACATATGTTTGTTCCTTGTGTTGGTTATTTTTTTAAATGTCTTTGTACTTATTTTTGTTCCTACATTAATGGCTTACACACTTTTAGGCCAGGCCAGTTCTCAGGCTGTAGTGTGCACCAAAAGTACTTAGAAGGGTGTGGACAATAATTTTCTGTTTCCCAGATAAAAGTGTCTTGTGTGTTAGAGGTCAAGCCTGGGTCATGGCTCCTCTAACAAGATTTTAGGTTTGAGGACACGCTTTGAGAAATGGTGCAGTAGCTTTTCAAATAACACTTAAAACAAGGAAAAGAAAAGAACCTTCTAGATGACAGATTGGGGTTGGTTCAGTTCAACTAATTATTCATTGTGTCAGACTTTTGGCAAGACATTATAGACAAAGGTATGGGAGGGAGGGCCTTCTCATGAAGCTTCATTTATTTTTATTTTATTTTTGTAATTCTGGGGACCAAACCCGAGTCTTTCACATGTTAGGCAAGTGAAGTCACCAAGCCACATCCCAGCCTATAGATTCATAGGTACGCTGAAAAATGAACACATGCTGCAAATGTGACTCAGAGTAGAGGAGACAGGTTGAATAAGATGTCATTAATCAATTAGGTGTGGTGAGGCCTATAATCTCAGCACTTGGAGACTGAAGCAGGGAGATTGCCACGAGTTACCTGTTAGGCTGGACTACAGAGCCAGACTATCTCACAAAACAACAACAACAAAAATACCTTTAATCATTTTACATCTCCCTAGTGAAGAGGAATCTCGACTGGCAGCGAGAAAGTATGCTCGAGTGGTGCAGAAGCTTGGGTTCCCTGTCAAATTCTTCAATTTTAAAATTCAGAACATGGTTGGAAGCTGTGACGTGAAGTTCCCTATCAGGCTGGAAGTTTTGGCTCTGACCCATCGGCAGTTCAGTAGGTAAGATGATTCTTAAGCTAAATCTCGCACTTACTCAGCTATAACAGTTTGAAAATTCAGGCTGCTTATACAAGATAGCTTTCATCAGAGAAAGTGACCATTTACCAAAAAAAAAAAAAAAAAAAAAAAAAAGAGGAGGAGCCAGGGTGACTTAATGGATCATCATGCTGTGTCTGAGTTATCAGAAGTTGCGATGTGGGCCAGTGTCTTGAAATGGTGTTTCTCACAGCAAAATTGCTTAGTGATCCCTTGGGCAACCTTACCTCACATCTTTAGTTGGGCAGCTCCACCAGGACAGACTCAGCTTGCTGTCCTGAAGAGTTCATAGCCAACATAGGTGGTGCTGGCCTGAAGCTCACGAATTGATTAGATTTATAAAGTAGGCACACATGGCTTTGGGGATATGGCAGTGGGCAAGAGAAAGAGTGAAGTTGAGAGTTGGAGGGTGGAGAAAGAATTGGAGAGGAGGAAAGATGGCCGTGGCATAGCCTGTGAGTGTGACCCTATCTAGTCATGTTTTTATTTGGGAGGGGACATTTTTATGTTGCTGCGACTGCCATAACGGCTGTATTCACAGTATTCCTATCCTAAGGGAGCCTTGCCACCTTCCTGGTTTCTTTAATCCTAATCTTCACAGCCAGAGTGGCTCCCTGTCTTCAGCTCAGCCCTCAGAGAGAACAGCTCAGGCTGCAGAGATCACACCCTCCACTGCTGAGTCAAAGCACCTGCCCTGATTCAGAACAGCAGGTGCTTTTACATTCTCTTGACCAATTCGGTCTCATTTCAACCTTTTACTTCCTTTGGGAGTGAACAGTAAGTCTGTTCAACCAAGTGGCTGGGGACGGTGGAAGGGGGCTTCCTTAGCTTTCCTTTCAGACCCAACCCTAACAGAAATTTAAAATGTCTAGACTTTTCTTAACTGTCAAACTATAGTTCATTCCTAGATCTAGCTTGGAAAATGCTTTCTTCCTTCTCCTAACTATGTCTTCCCCCCTCTTCCACATAATGTGGTTATTGAGTGACTATGATATCTGTCATGCTTTTTTTTTTTTTTTTACTTTTCAAAAGTCTGAGTTTTGTGGACAACTTCCTTCCTTATGCAACATACATCACTGCTGGGTGTGTTTTCTTCTTCAACTTGGGGGTTATTTAAAGACTTAGTACATATCCATTCTTAAATACGTTAATGCAGCCATCTTACTGTCCAGATTCTCCAGCTACAGAATATGCAAATGAGCTCTACCTCAACTCAAAACATGGCCGAGGTGGACTCCTTGTTCTCCTTTCAGGCCACTTGGATCTCACCATGTTGTGTGCAATTCCCCTCCCTTCCTTTCCCTTCCTTTCTCAACAGCACAGAGAGAGACTGCAGTTGAAGTAAAAGTCACTTGTCACCATTTTCACTTTCTGAAAAACGAAACTGACAGAAGAGCAAGACCGGAATCAGCTTCCTGGCTTTATCTTCTTGAAGCAGCTCATGACAGTCTTGTGCTCCCAGCTGGCCAAGTCATCCTTGTTGTGTCTGGCTGGAGAGTGTACTTTGTATTCCAGAGACTCTCTCAAATCTCATTATGGCCTTCCTCAGAATCACTCCCTCCATCACAGGATATGAATTTGAACACCAGTGTGTATTATTCTTCATACTGGGGCCAGAAGGGAATTTCCTTAGCAGAGAAAAAATTTCTTTTCAGCTGTTTTTCAATGCCTGTAGCTTGTGGGAAACATGAGACCCATCAGTCATGATCAGATCAAGTGTAACTTAGGGTCTGAAAATTTACCTTTCAACATCCAAGGCAGGTGTGTCCTCATTTTGTATTTAGTTTTGAAATCGGGTCTGGCTGTGTAATCCAGACTGGTCTCAGCCTATAGCAATCCTTTTGTCTCAGCTTCCTGAGTGCTAGGACTATAAGCATGCACCTCCATGTCCAGTGTGTTGAACCCAGTGCTTCACGTCTCTTAGGCACGAGCTCTACTACTGAGCCATATCATCACCACAATCTCTCCCTGGCTAGCTTCTCTATCAGTCTGTGTCACAGCCATCTGTATAGCTTTCTATGAACATTTTCACTTCATTTTTAAACTCAAAAATATGTTAACAAATACTTGTTAAGGCTCTAAAATCCAGGTGAATATTGTAGAGGTGCTACCAGACACTAATGTGGTGTTAGTCCCTTTCCCACATGGAGTTCACTGACTAAAGACAAACTATCAATGTTAATCTTGAACTATGGTAGTCACTGTGGAGCTTAGACGGCTCTGTGTGCTATAGAACTCTGAACAGGGTGCTTTGGGCTGCTGTGGATCTGGAGAGTCAGGAAAGTGCTTCTGAAGCACTGATACTACAAGACGACTTGAGGTTGAACTGGCCAAGAAATCATCAGGAGTTTGAAACTTAGTCTTTTTCGGATGGTTGCCTGCCCTTCCCCCTTTCTCTGCCCTCTTTTAATTACACTGATACATGGAGTAAGTAATACATCTCTAACCAGGAGTTCGTTGTGCTTATCACTTTAAAAACGTGAGTTTAGAAGTGGCCTTCATACTCTTCAGGACAATCACCTCCTTGCTGTGGTCACCTTTCTGTTTCCAGCAAGGGCTTCTATGCTTTAATTGGTTGAGGTACGGCTGCTTGTCGGTGTGGCCTGGTTCATTCTCTGCATAGGAAGGTTCAGATAGATCTCAGAGTAGAACTTTCCAGATGTCTTGTTTTATTCTTCACGAGCCATTACTTTGAGAACAGTTGTATTTTTGTACCCTCTTCTTACCCTCCTAACTTCTCTGGGGGAGACATCTCAACCACTTCTATATCTCTGTACTCTTCTCTGGGATGGAATGTGGAGATATGATTCCTAAGCTCTATCCTTTGCTCCATGGAGATACAGCATTTGTTTCTAGAAAATCTTAGTGTTTTATTCCTTACAGGAACAAATTGTGAATTTTACATGTTTGGTATAATGTAATCTGATTCCTTTGTATAGCAGCTGTCCAAAGACAAGCAGCTATGGTCGTAAACTTCTTTTATGTTTTATTTGCTAAAATGTTTAGCAATTTATAAATACATATAAAATGTGCTTATTATTAGGAACTTGGAAAATTCAGAAAAATGGTTGTATACTATTACTGGCAAGCTTTAGTTCAGTGGTAAAAGGTAGAGACTGTTTAACTAGCAAGATCTTCAAATATCAGATCTGATGATGAAATTTAATCTCAATTTCTAACCATTTAGATGGCTTACAAATGGGAGAAACAATAATCAAAAGTTAGCTCTTAAGTTGGTCATGGTGGCATCTGCCCGAAATCCTAGCACTCAGGAAGCTGAGGCAGGGAGACCACAAGCTCAAGGGCAGCCTGGGCCTTGCAGAGCAAGTGCTAGACCAGTCTTGGAAACCTACGGGGAGACCCTGTTTAAGAAACAAATAAAATCTAATTATTCTTGGAATGGTCTCATTAGGAAGCCCAAACTTATCTTAAACTTTCAATCCTCCCTTGGCCTCCTGGGTGCTGGGATTTACAGGCATGGGCCACCAGGTCCGGAGCAACCAGAAGTCTGCTTTTGAACATCTTAAGTGTCTACATTCAGGGGTAGGGTTGTCACAGCAGTGCGTAAAGTGTGTGAGATTCTGGGTTTAATCCTAGCATGAAACAAAGGATGTCTACACTCACGACACTATCATTACTGAGATAGCTCAAGTCCTTTTAGTAGAATGGCACTTGCTCGCCACTGTGATATGAAGTTTAATGCATGGGATCTTGAATGTTCTGGAGAGTAGCGAACAGCAGTGCTGTTTATCACGTTCCGTGTCTCAGCAGTTACGAACCTGAGCTGTTCCCTGGACTGATTTATAAGATGGTAAAGCCACAGGTTGTGCTGCTCATCTTCTCATCGGGAAAAGTCGTGTTGACAGGTGAGTTCTCAGGTCATTGCCTCACTGCATAAGATGGAGAGCTACGCACACGCTTTGCTCTTCCCTCTGAATGCTGTTTCCTCCATAGCAGGTAAGTTTTGCTCTACCAGGGGAAATAAAAGTAAAGGGAAAATGACATCACCCTCAGATCTCAATCCCTAAAACTCGTATTACTTGATGTATATTTCCATCTTGCCATCCTGCTTCATATCAGCCACTGCCACACATGCAGCTTAACTTGTTACTTCAATCTCTTCAAGGAGGTTTTAATAAAGCTGCACAGTATTCTAAGGCAGGGATTGGAACATCCCTCAGTAAAAGGTCAAATACTAAATATTTAGACTTTGTGGCCCAAGAGTCTCTGCTGGAACTGGCATTGTAGAGAGATTTTGGACTCTGGATTATATAACTGTGATTTGAAAGTGTCATAATATTTTTTAAAAATATTCTCCTGATCACTTAAAGATGTAGAAGTCATTCTTGGGTCACAAGCTGGCAAATATAGTCAGTACACTGGCTTCGCCAGCTGCTGTCCTACATTTCCTGACTCCTATTCTAACAAGTTACAGAATAAAATGTGTCTCCCCATTGCCAGATACTTCTATGTTCCTTTGTGTTTATTTATAAATGGGGCAAGCATGTGATTATTTTGTTTGAGAATTGTTACTGTAAGTGATCGGAGGTCAAACTTTTAAACATATTACTGTTTTCAAAGTTCTTAGCATAAATTACTAAATTCTTTTAAAGGCATCTACAGCATATCAAACCTATACCAAGCCTTCCTTCTAAGCAATGTATCTAAAAATGTATTTACCAAACTCCCAGCAGCATTTTAAAAATTGTACAGAAGACTGGGTATGATGGTGCTTGCCTTTAATCCAGGCACTTGGGTAGAGAGGTAGCCAAATCTCTGCAAGTAAGAGGCCAGCCTGGTCTAGGCCACCAACCAGGGTTACATAGCAAGACCAGCCCCTCACATACACACACATCTTGGTTAGTTCAAATCATTGTATTGCTTTTCAGTAAGTCAACTGGCTAAGATATGGGGTCAATTCATAAATCTGGTGTCCAAATGACAGACTCTTAATTTTGGGTACCCAGCAGGTACATGTACTGTGTTAAGATGCAAATACATATATGGCAGCATCCAGCCCTGTGGAGACAGAGGGTGGAGTTATGTCACACTGATCTCACTGAACCAGAAGATAGGTCATATGTACTAAGACCAACCATCCAATGCCCTTAACCCTGCCATATGTTCTTCAAGGACAAAGGGTCCTATGTTTTTGTAAAATAGTATAGTTTTCAAAAGACTTTGCACAAATGTAAATGCACATAATCACCTCACACACACACACTACTCTTTTATTAAGGAAACTGAAACTTTGAGGTCAGCTGAGATGCTTATGACTGCAAATGTAGTTAATGGTAGAGCTGGCATTTGAGCTCTTACTCAATTTCAAAGCCAGTCCTTTCTCGTTACATCAGACCTCATCTTGCTACCTCAGTGGCCAGGGTCAGAAATAGTGTGCATACCAAAGGGGAAATCATTGCTGCACACAGGAAAGGCATGGTGAGCTTTGTTTAAAACTCCAGGATCACCTGGTTGGGGCTGCTGCTGTAAAGTAGGGGCTTTCATTATTGATGATAATTGGACTATGATACTAAGTTTTCCTTTGATATCCATACTTCAGTAAGGACATATTGGATGAGGTCTGGGACACAGTCAGAGGGAAAAGGGTTTTCTTGGAGTGTAAAAGGCCCTGGATCTGATCCCTAGGGCCAAAACTAGTACTAACTTGACAAACTCTTTTAACCTGGGGGAATGAGCACAGGTGGCACTTGGTTGATGACTTTCAGTGTAAAGGAAGGAACACTGGTTGCATGTCTCCCTCATAGCTGCTGCTTTAGGATTTAGGTAACTTCCATTTCTTGAGCCTTGCTTTCCCTCATTTATGAAATGAGGAAACTGTACACTCTATTGTGTCAAATCATTTTTCAATGATGTAAAAGTACTGGCTGTGTTTCTGCTTCTTAGGGTTCTCCAGGTGGTATGCTACTCATGTTTGGATGCAATGTTTTTAGGTATGGTATTTTCTATAAAGTCTCATGGAAAAAGAAAAGCAGTGTTTATCCCACATGCCAGGCCTGTATTCCCTGTTCCTCAAGGAACTGTGGGCTTGCTTTGGTGTACGTATTTACAACACCTATCACATACTATTCTCTGATGGCCAGAGGTCTATACCAGACATAGATATCCACAAAACCAGAGGCAAGTTCTTTGTTAGTAGTCTTGTACTTTTGGTACTCCCATTTCTCTGTTTGGTTTACCCAAAACTGATCTCTTTGGAAAGAAAAATTTTATTTTTCTAAACTCTGATGAGACTTTGAGAAAATTTCCCACGCCAAGGGTGTGGAGTTTCTCCTATCTGTTAGTAACATACTTTCTTCTTCATTCTGTTGTCTTTCAGGATGCAGATCTATAAAGTGCAAACTCCTTAGCAAAAAATAAATACAATTTTGTCATTATCAGTCAAAAAATAAATTAGACTTTTAAGGACTTCTTCCTTCCTACTGTAAAGTGTTTTAAAAATGAAATTCATAAAACAAACTTAACCTCTTGAAAGTGCATTTAGTATGTTTAGTGTTCTGCAATGTGACTATACCATTACCTCCAGTTCTAAAACATGTCCATGGCTCCAAATAAATCCCTGTATCATTAAACAGTCCTTCATGTTCTCCAACAGCCACCAGTGTCTGTTGTCTTTATAGATGTACTTGTTTTGGATGTTTCATCTAAATGTAGCCATTCCTGCCTTTTGGAGGTGGGCTGCCTGGCATTTTTTTTTCCCAAATTTTGTCCTCTTTATGACTGAGTAACACTCTATTGTGTACATATTTTTATCTGTTGATGTCCACGTAGGCTGTTTCCATCTCTTCATTGCTATAACTGCTGTTGCAATTCCAGTGTGCAGTGTATACCTGCTTTTGGTTCTGTATACAACCCAAGTAAAATTGCTGGGTTGTGTGGTCGTTCCTTAACTTTTAAGGAACACCCCAACTTGGGATCCAAACCCACTTTTTACAGTGAGTTTGGCTAGTAGTGCAGAGGTTGCTGAACTTCCACATCCTGACTGTCGTCAGTTGTTTTTTCCTTTAATGAAAGCATTATACCTCATTCGTGATCCTGAATTCTGTTTGATCCTTTTTGTATCTTCTCCCTCTTTTGGCCTAGAGCTAAGCCAGATAATCACTCCAAGATTTCCTTCTCTCTTCCTTTCTAGCTCCACATTTCTTAAGAAAGGGTCCTATGACTCCAAGTATTTCAAGTTATTTGCATACTAGCAGGTTGTTGATTTTGTTTGGTTGATCTTTGCCTTGTTTTTGAAACAGGGTTTGTTATGTAGCTCAGGATGGCTTTGAACTCATGATACTCCTGTTTCAGCCTTCTAGTGATAGGTATAAGCATGCACTGGGTGCTAAGAGTTTTTACTGTTTTGTCCATTAACCTTTCTTGTTAGCTTCATGCCTACAAATACATCAGAAAAATTATTCCTATTTAGCTGAAGCCCCACACTCACATAAGAAGAGTCCATAACACTCACTGGGTTGTCCCCTATCTACCTTTGAAGGTGGAGAGTGTGATAATTGATGTTTGTTGGTGAGAGATGAGTAAGAATTGACTGACACTTCTCAACGGAGAGTGTCTAATCTGTTTTCAGTGTTATAAGTCCACGTCAGTCATATCATAGTTAACAATTGCGGACACCTAGACTCTAAGAATGAAAATGGTATAAATTTTCCCTCTAATTACTTCCTATGTGTTAGAATTGGAAATTCTTAAAATGGCTCTACCTTGTGTAGTACAATGAAAGAAAGATGCTAATTAGAAATGAGTGGATACAAGGCAATCATTTTTTCTGGTAGCTTAGTTACAGATGCTGAGGATACCACTCTTAGGTCACTTGCAGAACACTCCATCCGTATTTCTACTGAACCCTGTATAACTGAAGCTACTGAACCCTGTATAACTGAAGACAACATCCACAGAGAAGAGATACTAAAGGAACTTCTGCCTAGCGCATGTGTTTTAGGGACACTATGGCTATAGTGCCCCTCCTCCAATTCTTTTCTTCACTAGAAATGCCACTTATTGGGAACAATTAAAGAGGTATCATCTTGAAACCATCACATCTGGGCATCCTTGTAATCTCAGCACTGGGGAGGCAGACACAGATGGATCTATTCTGAGGTCACCCTGGGCTGTTTAGTTAGATCATCTCCCCAAGTAAAAGAAACAGTAATTGAACATGACAAAATGAAATGTTAGTGTAAAAAATGTTGGTGGTGTTCTTATGTTAAAGATTATATACACTTGGATTTCTTTATAGGTGCCAAAGAGCGTTCTGAGATCTACGAAGCATTTGAAAACATGTATCCTATTCTAGAAAGTTTTAAGAAAATCTGAGTGTATCGTTGAGTAACGGTTTGAATGTGCTGAAGCACAGCAGAGAAAGCTGGTTTCTTCTACTCATGGTTGTAGAAGTCTCCCATGTTTTCTAGCAACCACTGCCTCTGTTATTATGCTAATAGGTTATGTTTTTGTTTGATTTTTACCTTGTTTGTAAACAAGGTCTGCTATGTAGCTCAAAGTGAACACTGATTTATTATAGGAGGATTCTGTGTGAATAGCCATGATTAAGAAATGAAAATTTCTTGGTCAAAATGAGTTTTGTATGTTATTTGATTATAAAAAAAATCAAGAACAACTAAACTTATTTCAGAATTTGAAATATTTTAGGCCTTGATAGACTGAGTCATTAAATCCATGCTTTATTTAAGTATGCAATGTATTAATACAAAGAAATTTCAAGTGACTGCATATCTCATATCTGTAATATCATGGCTATCAATAGAAAGTCATGTTTATTTTATTTTTTTCCATTTGAAGTATAGAAGAGACAGAATCCAAGCCCTCTGGTAACAGATACTGTTAAAAAATGGCTGGAGACAGCCAATAAAACATCCCAAACCTTAAAATCCTTTGTTTGAGATGACCATCAGCCCTGATTTCTGTTGTTATGCTAACAGTGTTGTAGATTTCGTTTGCTTCTTTTACAGAGTCTACTAAGTAGCCCAAAGCACACTTTGACTCATTACATTTTAAAATCTTAAACTTTCAGGAATCATTTGGTTTAGGAAAACCTATTTGGAAAACGACATAGAGAATTTGGACTTTTTTGATTACTTTTCTAATACTACCTGATTGCACTTAAACAAACCGTGGAGAAGGAGCAAAGAATTCAGACCAAAGATCTAGCTTGATTGTAGTCACCAGCATTTGATAATGGGCATGGGAAGGTTGACAGGCAACCAGCCTGCTCTTGTGATCCAGGCTCTAGCCCTCACACGGATACTGATAATTGTCCTTTCAAAAGTAGACTTCAGTCTCTAGGTGGAATACATGGAAAACATTACTTGGTACCTTGGAGGCAGCTCTGAGTGCTGGGATGTGGGACTTGGGGGAGAAAACCCCACTGGAGAGAATTCAGAGCTTTTTATCAGTGGACAGCCTACAACCTGGAGAGTCATTTGTCCAACTAGACCTACAGTCCCACTTCTCTGTTCTCCACTATGGTTTAGAGGCATATCCAACAATCTGATAGAAACCCCTTCTCTCTAAAGAAGCTTAAAGGAAGTCCTGATGAGTCCAGATTCTCTTAAAGCATGGCTCTGGGAGCAGGGAGGTCAAGAGCCATTAGAAGTCAGTTTTCTGGCTTTGTTGGTGGGACGTGCCTGTGGACCCTCCACTCAGGAGGCTGCCATAGCAGGTTTGAACTCTACAGGCTACATAGAAGGCACTGTCCATTAAAACTACATTTTAAAAATGTACACCTTTGATCTGGACTTTCAATAGGTTTTTTCACTGATGTGTTATCAAAAAGTGTTAGGCTGATAGGAGTGATTTTTATATTAACCTCCTGGGCATTATGGAGATACTGAGATTATATCTACAATCAGATCAAAATCAGACAGAGGTTAAGGTATTTTTCTCCAAATCCCACAGTTATTCAAGAGGAAAATGAGCCAGACTTCAAACTAATCCCAAGATCCAACTCTTTCCCAACTTTGCTTCCTATCATTTTAGCCAAACCTAAAAGTATCCTTAGTAAATAGAATGAACTCACTTGTTCTGTTTGATGCCTTTTGTAGAGAATGCTTGGGGCACCCTATGCTTTGAAAAGTGCAGAGGTGTCCCATTGTGTGGCTCAACAGGTGTGGAGGGCACTGAGTAGGACCCTGGGCTCTCAGAGTCTCTAGTAAGCCTCTGAGTCCCCTGTCCCATCCACTTGCCAGTGAACCTGACTACCTATATTGCATGGGCCGCACATATTAAGAGAAAAGAGGCCTGTTGCATTGTCATCTGACCTTCACATACACACACTGTGGAACACTCTTCCCACCCCTCACAATAAACCCAGTCAATAATTTATCAAGTGGCTCCAGCACAGAAGTGTTTCTGTGCCATGTGTAAAAGTTTCAATTCAATGGGTGAAAAACTAACATTGGTGTTGGGCGACCTCTTCTGGCAAATGGGTCTTCATGCAACCCTCCCCCCGCCCGCCCTCCCAGGAAATGAAGTGCATAACAGGCTATGCAGAGCACCCATCTTCTGTCCTTTGTGTCAAATGTCATTGGTCACTTTTTTTTTAAAGGACATTAGAATGATTCGTAGGTGTCCACTATCCCACAAGATAGTCCCACTGCTTCCATTTGCTCTTCTCCTGCCATTAGTAAGAAAGCCATGATAAAACAAGAGGATGTACACAACCATAGTAATGTCTGGAAGTAGCCTGGGAGTTACAGGAATGTTCCACTTTTTAAATGGATAGTATAACCCTGGGAATCATTGTGTTACACTTCCTGGCTTTTGTACATTCCATATTCTTCGACACAGGAAACAGCAACAGTAAATGGTAAAGAAACTATGCAAGACCTAAGTGCGGTGGACAAGCTGTGATTATAAGAGACCACACAGGGTAGGGATTGGGGTGGAGCCTGGAAAGATATCAGCAGTTAAGAGCACTGATTATTCTTCAGAGGACCTGGGTTTGGTTCCTAGTACCCACAGAGAGGCTAACAGGCACCTCTAACTCCAGCTCCAGGATATGCAGTGCCACCAGCACCTGGCACTCTTGAAGTGTACCTACTGATACAAGCTGGCAAAACACCCATAGACATAATAAAATAAAATTGAGGAGGGATGTGGCACAGATGGAGGTAAAAGTCTTAGTTTCAACCAAAGTCCAAAAAGCATTCCCTCATCAGAAAACCCCAGATTCAACAAGCAGAGACACAGAACATCAGAATTCTGTAGCAAATCAGAATAACCTGCAACCTGATACCATAGAAATACCCTCATTTACATGGCAAAAATCACTTGCTGGGAAAAGGCACTACAAAGTTGTTCACCTTAACCAAAAGAAGACTTCCTCCTCCTCTCCCTCCTTCCCATTTTCTTCCATTATTATTGAAAATAGTTTTTCTCAGATATATTCTGATTATGGTTTCCCTTCCTACTACTCCATTTTACTCTCCACCTCCTGTTCCGTCTATATCCTTATTCCCTTTCTCTAGTTAGAACAGGCTTCTGAGAAAAATAAAATGCAGCAAAGTAAAAGATGAAAACTATCACATGGAGTTGGACAAGACAGAAGAAAAAGAACCCAAGAGAAGAAGGCACAAGAATCAAGAGACTTGTTCACTCAAGATTCCCATAAAAACACTAAAGTGGAAACCATAACACACATACACTGGTACACATGCACTAATTATGTATGTATATGCAGAGGACCTGATGCAGACTTCTGTAGGCCTGTGCGTGCTGTGAGTTCATATGAGTTTTTCTCTTGCTCAAATGAACAAGGCTTTGTTTTCTTGGTGTTCTCCATCCCCCCTGGGTGAGAACTTTGTCTCCTCCTCTGAGAGGTTCCTTGAGTTCTTGAGAGATTTGATGGAGACATCACATTTAGGGCTGAATGTTCCATGGTGTCTCACTCTCTGCATAACATCTAGGTGTGAGTCTCTGTGTTTATTCCCATCTGCTGCAGGAGGAAGTTTCTCCGAGGATGGCTGAGCATGCACTGATCTATGAGTATAACAGAATCATTAGGAGTCATTTTATTGTTATATTTTTGTTTTTTCTTAGGCCATTATTATTTGGTTTCCCCTTAGGTCCCTGGACTGTCTAGCCTCAGGTTCTTGTTTACACAAGCAGTGTCATGTATAGGTTCCATCTCATGGAGCGGGCCTTAAGTCAAATAAGATATTGGTTGGTTACTCCCTCAAGCTTTGTACCACCATTGCCCTAGCATATCTCACAGGCAGGACACCATTGTAGATTAAAGGGTTTGTAGCTGGCTTGGTATTTACATTTCTCTTTTGATGGTGTGCAGAGTGCCATCCTATACAAAAGACACTAGAATGTAGGTGTGAAGGCTCTATGTAGACACCAGTTGGACCTCTCCATGTTCAATGAATTGTGTAGGTGTTGTCTTCAGCAATGGAGCCTTGCTGGCAGTTTGTGGAGAACAACCTATATTATAGCAACAGCTTGGGTGGTTTAGGAATTCCCATGAGACATCTTTGGCCAACAACTCAATTAGATGTAACCCAATCCCTGTAACCGAAGTTTTTAATTACTATTAAACACTTATTTATTTATTACTATATTCACTTATAACAAATACCAACAATTTCTTAACTATTAATCCTACAATCCCTTTAACCTGACCACCAATCCTATTGACAATTATTTTCATAACCTTTTAGAAGGATACAGTCTCTGGGGCATGTCCTCAGTCATCAGGAACACAGTCTTTGTTGTAGATTCTTTAGCACACTTAGCAGTCCTTTTTCTGGATCTCTCAGATGCAGGTTCATCAGGGTAAGTTGGTCATTGCAGTCTCACCTTAAATAAGGCTTGATGCTTTCTTCTCTCTGGGAGACCCCAGCCCCTTCGCATCAGCAACTCTGCAACTCTACCTCAGACTCCTTAAAGCCAGGCACAGTTTTCTTTAGGCTACTGTTTGGACAGATCAAACCCCTCTAGGCAAAAACTGAGCCACAAGGTTTAGTCCTTGACCTTTTGGTGTCTTGCTCAGGCATTCTTTGCTCACCAGCTTCTTTCTGCCTCAGGGAGATCTGGCCAACAAATGATGGCCAGCACTTTTTTCAGCAGGACTCTGGGAGCTCTCTGGCATCAGGGGCCTCTTCTTCTTTTGGGGGGCTCCATGCACTGTCCTTAAATAGGAGGAAGTCTGTTTCAGCTTAATTTGGGCTCCGCCCACTTAGCAGCTGAAAACAATGTCAGGCCATATACTTTGTTTCTTTAAGTCCATTAAGTCTTTCCTGTTTTCCTGACTTCAACCTTGTTTTTCAGTCCATTAAGTCTTTCCTGTTTTTCCTGACTTCAACCTTGTTTTTTTTCAGTCTATTAAGTCTCCTGTTTGTTTCCTGTTTTCACCTGACTTCATCTTTGTTTTTCCACAAGCTAAATCGCTCACAGCCAAGTTGATCTTCATGCCCTGAATTAAGAGACTGTATCAGATACCCCTATATATTTTCTAAATCTAATTTAATTTATCTAACTCCCTACATTATCCCCCTTCTAGTAAAATAAAAAAATAAATCTACATAACTACATATACAATGTAAATAAATTATCTATGTACAATACATAAACTAACTTTAAATTTTTATCAATATACATTAAACCAAGTGTTAAAATAACCTTAAATTTCTCACAATACATAGTTGTATTTACATCTTTTGACAAAAGACATTAAAGCAAACAAAATTGTTTTAAATTCTTATCAATAAACTTAATTTCTATTACATACAAAACATTTTTTAACTTCCATCAATAAACAGAATCTTAAATTTCTTTTTTTTTTTTTTTTTTTTGGTTTTTCGAGACAGGGTTTCTCTGTGTAGCCCTGGCTGTCCTGGACTCACTTTGTAGACCAGGCTGGCCTCGAACTCGCAAAGATCCACCTGCCTCTGCCTCCCAAGTGCTGGGATTAAAGGCGTGTGCCACCACTGCCCAGCGAGAATCTTAAATTTCTAACAATATAAACAAAATAATCTTTCACTCCAATTCTTACATTTCCATTCATTATATCCATTCATCACAAACATTACAAACAATAGACAATCACAATACCTAAGATATGACAACAAAAATTTTTCATTCTACCTCCTCGGAATGAAGTTGAAAATATTTTTTGAGCACCCTTCCAAAATTTTTGATATTGGCCAATTCCCGGGATAGCCAGCTATAGCTTTTTGTTGTCCAATCTCTGTATGATGGATCATTTTGGACTAGCCCTTTTTAAAGTTGATTTGCATGCTCTTCTTCTTTTTTGAAAAATTATTAATTGAAGCAGTGTGTTAGGCTAAATCATTTGGCCTATTTGTCTTGATATTGTCATTCAAACTTTGGATCTGAAAATAAATTTTTTTCTCTAAGTTTAAGGAAGAGAAAGGCATAGATTAATTTTGTAAGTCCATTTGAATCATAAACTCCATCCATTCTAAATGAAAGAATAGAATATTATGGATATCGGAAGTTCTTACCATACAAAGACATTTATGTCTCAGCTATTAAGAGGCTCTCCCTGGTCAGATCTAATCTTTATAAGTTTTGTTGGTAACCACATTTTCTCATTTCCTGTAGATACATATGCATATCCACGTCCCCATCTTAAAACTAGTGCAGGTTTCCATTCTAAAGTCAAAATATCCTTATAGTATATTGGTTGATTTAGTTCCTTAGTTTTTTCTATAACCCAGTGTCTCTCAGCTGCAGTGGTACCTTTTTCACCAACATTCAAAAAATTCAGTGTTAGTAAAGCATTGTGCAATCTGTCCCTGGGATTCCTTAATTCCCCTTTTTGTTTATTAAGCATCTCTTTTAAGGTACGATTAGCTCTTTCTACAATTGCTTGTCCTGTAGGATTGTGTGGGATACCAGTAATATGCTTTATATTATAATAGGCAAAGAATTGTTTCATTTTTTAGATACATATGCAGGAGCATTATCAATCTTAATTTGTGCAGGTATACCCATAAATGCCATTATTTCTAATAAATATGTAATAACACAATCAGCCTTTTCAGAACTTAAAGCAGTCACCCAATGAAACCCTGAGTACGTATCAATGGTACGATGTACGTATCTTTGTTTTCCAAATTCTGCAAAATGAAATACATCCATTTGCCAAATCTCATTCTTTTTAGTGCCTCTAGGGTTATTACCTGCAGGTAATGGAATTTGGTCATAAAAAGAACATGCAGGACACTTTTTAATTATTTCTTTGGCTTGTTGCCAAGTGATAGAGAATTTTCTCTTTAAACCAGAGCTGTTAATGTGATGTTTCTCATGGAATTTGGAAGCTTCTAGCACATTTCCTATTAGTAACTGGTCAATCTCCCCATTTCCTTGTGCCAATGGACCTGGCAAACCTGTATGAGACTGAATATGAGTTATATATAATGGGTTATTTCTAGTTCGGATGACTTGTTGCAATTGAATGAATAAAGAAGTTAATTCTGAATTTTCAGGAATGAATTCAGCAGTTTCTATATTCAACATAACTCTTTCTGCATATAGAGAATCAGTAATTATGTTAAGAGGTTCAGAAAAATCTAATAACATCATAAGGATTGCATACAATTCTGCTTTTTGAACTGATGTATATGGACTTTTGATTACCTTGCTGGTTTTGTCAGTTTTATAACCTGCCATTCCCATTTTGTTAGCATCAGTATAGAAGGTTGGTGCATCAGGAATTGGTGTTTCCTTTATAATACGTGGAAGAATCCAATTAGTTCTTTTTATGAATTGTATGTGCTTGCTTTTTGGAAATCAGTTGTTAATTTCTCCTAGATAATTACTGCAGGCTCTTTGCCAATCCTCATTGATTACCCACAAGGACCTAATCTCAGCATTAGTAAGAGGCACTACTGTTTCGGCTGGATCCATTCCTGACAATTGACGTAATCTTATCCTTCCTTTCACAATTAATTCTGTTATCTTTTCTAAGTAGGTCTTTAATTTTTTACTTTGCTTATGTGGTAAGAAAATCCATTCCATAATACTATCTTCCCATTGCATAAGAAGTCCTGTAGGAGAATGAGTTGATGGTCAAATGACCAAAATACAATCAAGTTCAGGATCAATTCAATCTATATATGCATCCTGTAATCTTTGTTCTACAAGAAGTAGTTCTTTTTCTGCTTCAGCAGTTAAACATCTTGGACTATTTAGATTTGAATCCCCTTGTAATGTCTGAAACAAATTAGTTAACTTATACGTACTTAATCCAAGGGTAGGTCTCAGCCAATTAATATCTCCCATTAATTTTTGATAATCATTAAGAGTTTTCAATTGGTCTGTACAGATCTGTACCTTTTGTGGTCTTATTCTGTGTTGACTTATCTTATAATCCAAGTAGTTGACTGAATATCCTCTTTGTATTTTTTCAGGAGCAATTTGTAACCCCCACAGTGGCAGAATTTTCTGCGTTTCCTTAAATAAGCTCTCTAAAGTACCAGCATCAGAATCAGTCAACAAAATATCATCCATATAATGATAAATAATAGATTGAGGAAATTGCCTACGGATTATTTCCAATGGTTTTTGTACAAAATATTGACATAAAGTTGGACTATTCAACATTCCCTGTGGAAGTACATTCCAGCGATACCTCTTGATTTGTATACCATACTGCAAAGGACCCATTGGCTGAATTACTTTATTTTATTCACAGCTCTTAAATCTGTTACCATTCTCCATTTCCCTGACTTCTTTTTTACCACAAATACTGGAGAATTCCATGGGCTCGTAGACTCTTCTATATGACCAGCTTCCAGCTGCTCTTTTACCAATTGTTCAAGAGCCTCCAATTTTTCCTTTGTTATGGGCCACTGCTCTTTCCACACCGGATTATTTGATAACCATTTCAAGGGTAGGGCTGCTGGAATTTCAGCAGTGGCCCCTGGTATAAATTTGGAAACTCTATGCCTGGGGGGTCCTGTGTTTGGACACTGGACACAACTTATGATTGCTCTTGAGTATCTGTATCAATACCATGTACATGTACATCCATCATTTCATCATTGCTGTTTCTGGGATGGCAGGAATATTAATTTGAGTACCCCATTGTTGCAGAAGATCTCTTCCCCATAAATTTATAGGTATGTCAGTCACATAAGGTCTTAAGTTTGCCTTTTGCCCTTCCGGTCCAACACATTCAATCCATTGTACACTTTGCTTAACATGGGATACTTTACCAATCCTTTTAAAATGTGTAGGGACCTTTTGAAGTGGCCAATTTTAATTACAAGAATTGTGAGATACAATAGTGACATCCACTCCTGTGTCCACCAATCCTTCAATTTCAGTTTCATTCATTTGTACTTTTAATTTTGGTCTCTGGTCATTCACCATTGTTTGCCAAAATACACCCTTGTTAGTACTCCCGAATGCTCTTGTTTTTTGTATTGGAGCAGACTTGCCCTTAGCATATGGAAACAACAGCAGCTGAGCAATGTTATCCCCTGCCTTAATCGTCACCTCTTTCTACATGGATACCATAATTTTAATTTCTTCTTTACAGTCTCCATCTATAACACCTGGATGTACCAAAAATCTTTGACAAGTGAATCCCCTTTTTCCAAAGATTAAACCTATTGTTCCTGATGGTAATGGACCATAAATGCCTGTGGTCAACATATAACACTCATTGGTTTTGGATAATGTAATGGACTTGTCTGTGGCCAGATCTAAAGCTGCACTGCCTTCATTTACATGCAGAAGATCAACCACATTTAATTTTGTTCTTCCTGATTCATTATTTCCCTCTGAGTGGCTGATGGACAACGGTTCAGATTTTTTGATTTGGGGCCTTGAACCGGCAGGCCCCTCCCCCCATTTCCTTGCAAAGGGTTACCTGTGACATCTGTTTTTGATATACAATCCCAGGACCAGTGTTTACCTCTTCCACACCTAGTACAAAAACCTGGAGACCTTGACCTTCCATTGTTATCAGAAACCATTTGTTCTCTGTTATGACCATGTACTATAGAACCATGATACCTGTTATTTTTTTTAATAATTTATTTTTTATTTCTTCAAGTTACATCTCAATCACAATCCCCTCCCTACTCCCCCCTCCAGTCCCACCCTCCCACCCTCCTCCCACTCAACCCCCCATCCTCTTCCCTTTTTTTTTTTTTTTTTAGTTTAAGGTGTTTCTTTTTCCCCCCAACAGCTCTCCCTTTCAGTTCAACAAATGGTTCTTTTTCTTATAACTATAAATACAATACAAAACAACAGAAATAAATAGGCCACAATTATAAGAGTTATATGGCTTAGCATACATTCCCAATGTCCAGTCCATATGTATTTGGCACGTTACTTTAACATTCTACTATCTAACCATCTCCATGAGTTTAAAGTTCTATATCTAACTCCGCTTTCATACTAACTTGCCTCACAATTTTAAAAATATCTTCTTAGATCCAGAACACCCTCTTGATTCCTAAACAACTCAAAATTTAACTAGGAGACTCTAGCTATCTATTCTTCAACCACCTCAGAGACCTGAGAGGGATAAATATATCTGATTATGTAGGAAGTGCAGGGCCTGCAGCTTCTAAAACTAAGAAATGACATACCAGTGGCTGCCTGGACAGTTCACATTTTCTCTCCATACATTACAGCATCAATCTTCAGCCATTTGGCCCCGTTTCTCTGACAGACATTGATTGTAGAGCAGGAATTATGAAGGACTTACCTACCCTGTCTTGGCAGAACTAGGCTGTCAACTTATCTGCTTTCAAGTTTTGTCCTTTTTGGACAGAAGTCTGCCTACAGTTGAAGCAAGGGGTTTTTCTTGCCAAGAGAAAGGCTTACCACCAATTCAGTCATCTCCCACTGGAGATTCTTCAATGCTCATCTTCTACTTGGAGTAGAATAGGGGGTGCTGTCAGGAGCTGACATGTCTCGATATAAAAAAATCTTAAGAAAACATCTTTGAATGCCATATTCTGCAGATCTCTTGGGGTTTTTGAAGATGCCCTATCTATCTCTTATATTTAGATAAGCAAATATTGCTTGTCTCTTAGCAACTTGATTTCTGAGTAGCTTAGAAAATAACTGTGATAGACTGTCATAGTAACTAACAAAATGGCACGTTTTCATGACTATTAGTTTCCATTTCTTAATTATCCTAAACAGTTTATGTCGGTTGGTAGCAAGAGGCCAAAACTTGACATTTCATTTTTAAGCATTACTAGGAACAATACCTTTAAGAAGCGTTACCCTTAATTTTGCATCAATATACAAAGATCAATACCAATGTGGCCAAATATAATCTTAATTTTGTATCAATATACAAAGATCAATACTGATGTAGCCGAATACAATCTTAATTTTACATCAATATACAAGGGTCAATACCATTGTGGCCAAATATACTCTTAATTTTGTATCAATATACAAAGATCAATACCGATGTAGCCCTATACAATCTTAATTTTGCATTAATATACAATGATCAATACCAATTTAGCCAAATATAATATTAATTTTGTATCAGTATACAAAGGTATAAGGCCATATTCAATAATCTGTCCTTTTTTCTTGATCTTTCCTATACTATGTCTATGTCCCAGTTTTCTCAAGTCTGTTCACTCCTACATAGGAGAGAAAGAAGGATACAGAAAAGAAAAAGAGAGAAGTCCCTGGGTCTAACCTCCAAAACCCATTTAACAAGACCATTTAACAGCTTGTAGTCTTTTCCCCTAAATAACAAAATTTTCTATTATCTATCAAATAACCAAAGGGAGGGGGGAACACCCTCCCCACCTTCTGGGGATGGGACGTTGTTCTCTTAAAATGACTTCCTGCTGATTTAGGATGTAGTAAACCTGTTTGGGGCCCAAATAAGAATGGAAAAATGGTTAAAAATGTTAATAGAATCATTTGATGTTCAGTCCTTTTGTGCTCAGCTATTTAGATGTCCTAAGATGTTCATAGACAGAAGCCGATCTTCAGAGCTTTACTGAAGATCTGTCTGGAGTAGTCTGTGGAGCTGAATGATCTTAGCGATTTTGAGTTGTTATGGTTGTAGACTTTTGAGGAAACTGCTATTGAGGAAGTCTGCAAGGCTGGATCATCTGGGCCACTGGTCTTCTTTGGTGTCTGATCTGTTTTCTGCTGAGGTTTCCGTTGTCCAGTTGTCCCTGGATTCCTTGAATGGATGCTTTAAATCTCCTGGAAAGATAAGAACAGAGCTCTGCCCTAATCCTAACTCTGGGACAATTACCTTTTTTTTTTGGGGGGGGGTCAGGTAATATTTTTCCTGGAGCAAATTTGGTTTTTTGACAATATATAAAGTATTACCTTTCAATCCAGATTAAAGAAGAAATTATTTTGATATTTTAGAGCTAAACAAACCTTTAGTGTATATATTTTGAGATCTTAAAGGACAGATACCTGTTATTTTTAACTCTGAAATCAGTTTGAGCTCTTGAAATTGTAGCTGTACAATCTTTTTGGAAATGACCAAATTCACCACATTTAAAGCATCGATTAAAACCCCTAGCAATAGCCTGTCCTATGATATTAGCCTGATATTCTTGAGAACTAATATCTGTTGTTTCTCTTATCCAATCGTCTATTGTGGCTCCTCGAGCCTTTAATGGTCTAATTATTCTTTGGCACTGGATATTGGCATTTTCAAATGCTAAGGTATTTATTAACTGTTGTCTGATATCAGGGTTAGGTACATCTCTCTCCACAGCTGAAGTCAACCTTTGTAAAAAATCAGTAACGATTTCTCCCGGACCTTGTTTAATCTTAATATATGAAACATATCTTTCTCCATTTTCTGTAATCCTGTCCCAGGCCCTTAAAGCTGTATTATGGCATTGTTCAATTGCAATATCATCCATATGAATTTGTTCCCTTAAGTCAGCATACCGTCCCTCACCAAGTATTTGATCGATTGTAACATTTATTCCCCTTTCCATATTTTGTTGTGCTAACTTTGTAGCTTCATGTCTCCATCATGAAAACCATTGTAATTTCTGGCTACCTTCCAGCACAGCTAATACCAGTCCCTTCCAATCCTGAGGAATGACTCTATGGTGCATTGCCCAGTTATTAAGCATTTGCTTGACAAAGCCTGAATGGATACCATAAGATACAATACACTCTTTGAATCGTTTCAAATCCAACATATCAATTGGATACCATGTTAATTCTGGATTTGGTTGACCTTCATTAATACCACCAGGCCTATTTTGATAAATTACTGGAAAAGCTAATGGTGCCTGTGGAGTACCAAGTGGCTCCTATGGGGGCGCACTGGGTTTCACACCATTACTTGTCTGATCTTCTGCTGTTTCATGTAATGGCTTTGCAGACCTAGATAGGAAGGTACGAGGTGCAGGACGGGGCCGCACCATGGCTTGCAGCTCCTCCTTCCCTGTTTCAACCATTGGAAAGTTGTCAGTTGTAGTTACCATCTTTGGCAAATTTTTCTTTATTTCCTCAATTTGCATTTGTAAACTTTCTAATTGTGAGGCTGACTTCCTTATCATAAGCCAATAAAAGAGGAAAAAGCAAACAACATAAAATATCTGGTCTGACTGGAAAATAGGACAGAATTCAGTTGCAAACATTGTCATTTTGTCAACCACCAGTTCCATAGTTTCAAATTTTGCAGTTTCCTCTATAGTTTTGAAAGCCAAGTTACCCATAATGTCCTACCATGTTGAGCGCCACCTGTAACCGAACTTTTCAATTATTATTGTTTATTTACTAACAATATTCACCTATAACAAATATCAACAATTTCTTAACTATTAATCCTACAAATTCCTACAATCCCTTTAACCTAACCACTAATCCTATTGACAATTATTTTCCTAACCTTTTAGAAGGATACAGTCTCTGGGGCAGGTCCTCAGTCATCAGGAACATAGTCTTTGTTGTAGATTCTTTAGCACACTTAGCAGTCCTTTTTCTGGATCTCTCAGATGTAGATTCATCAGGGGAAGTTGGTCATTGCAGTCTCACCTTAAATAAGGCTTGATGCTTTCTTCTCTCTGGGAGACCCCAGCCCCTTCGCATCAGCAACTCTGCAGCTCTACCTCAGAGTCCTTAAAGCCAGGCACAGTTTTCTTTAGGCCACTGTTTGGACAGATCAAACCCCTCTAGGCAAAAGCTGAGCCACAGGGTTTAGTCCTTGACCTTTTGGTGTCTTGCTCAGGCATTCTTTGCTCACCAGCTTCTTTCTGCCTCAGGGAAATCTGGCCATCAAATGATGGCCAGCACTTTTTTCAGCAGGACTCTGGGAGCTCTTTAGCATCAGGGGTACTGTCAAAGCAGAGGCAGCAAGGAGGGCTGTTCAAAGACAGTGTCTGTGGCAAAGCCAGGAGCAGAGCAGTGTCCACAGGGTGCTATCATTTGTGGATAGAGATTTGGCTGTATATAATAGTTACAGCTTTGCTGGGTCTGTTAAATAATGTCAGGAGGTGCCATTAATAAATAACCAAAATGGTGCCTTTCCTTATAATACAGCGAATTTTAACTGGTTAAATTACAAGATGTATTCTAAGAAACCAGTACTTATGGAGTGATGCCAGACTATACTGTATACAGGGGACTAAACATGAGCTAACCCAAACATATTATTAGCTTATATTATTAGCTTATAACTACATTTTGAAGTTTTTTTTTTTTTTCGTTTCCAAATAGTTTCAGAGTTTCTGGTCTTATATGAAAGGGCCATGATGCCTTACATATGTGACTAAAGGACTTGAAGTGGGCAGGTTGTATAACTAGCTCAGAGAAGTCCCTGCTCTAGTCTGTCTAACTTGGTCATCTCACACCCAGCTATAAGCCCTCTTACCTGTTTTTTTCCCTCAGCACTGCATATTCTACTGTGTAACTCTTAATCTTCCTTTCAACTATAGCCTTGACCCTCACTGCAACATCTGTGAGCAGCTTTCAGTTTTCAGCCTTTTCTCTTAATACCTACAGACAGCTCCCTCCTACCTCAATATGACAGCTGTATTCTTCCTGGGTATCTGCCCTAATGTCGAGAGCGCAGTTTAAGTATCCAGATCTCGACACCTCCTTCTCATGGAAGGGAGTCGTGTGACCAGGTTGCGGCACTCGTGACCCTACTCGGTCAAATGGTAAATAATTGGCATGAGACAAGCAGAGTATAATTTAATTTATATTTATTAATTATTTCTTAACATTCAGTATTAACTAATTTATTTAATTCTTCACACCTAACTTAAACGTATATATTAAGTTCTATTGATTGACTATTCCCGTCTCTGTATCTAAT
>CAJQZJ010031933.1:11542774-11557352 GCA_907164525.1 Lophiomys imhausi
CACTGCACTCATTGTCATATCTTATTACTAACATCTTCACAGCACCCTTAACACTTCACACATGTTCTCCGGGAGCTACCCGTCCTTATCTATGCCCCTACAGGTTTCTGCCCTTCAGCAGTCTGCCTGCTTACAGACTCATTCCACCTAAGGACTGTATCAGCGTATCAGAGAGACACTTGTACATCAGTGTTCATGGCAGCACTATTTAGCAGCTAAGTTGTAGAAACAGTCTGGGTATCCCACAACAGAGGAACTGAAAGAAAATGTGGGCAATATACACAAGGAGATTTTTTTTCCCTCAATCATAAGGAAAATTGAACTTATGCATTTGAGAAAAAAAGATGCAATGGGAGAGAACCCTAATAATGAAAATAAGTCAGCTTCAGAAAGACAAATATTTCTGGGCAGTGGTGGTACATATCTTTAATCCCAGCACTTGGAAGGCAAAGGCAGGTGGATCTCTATGAGATCGAGGACAGCCTGGTCTATAAAATGAGTTACAGGACAGCCAGGGCTGTTACACAGAGAAACCCTGTCTTGAAAAAAACCAAAAACCAAAAAGAAAACCAAATATTACGTTTCTTTTGTTTTGTGGCTGAGGGAGCGAAGGCTCTGTGCACCAAACTCCAAGGACATCTCCATTTACCTCCAAAAGCAAAACAGGCTGAATGTTGAGACCTATTCTCCTGGAAACAAAATACTTCTCATTCTAACATTTTCCACGATACCAGACTGCTTAGTCTCCAGGCCAATCAACATATTCCAAACACAATTCCCTCTTTTATTTCATAGCACACTCCTCAAGATATAGTCTGTAAGTCTTGTTCCTTTAGGACTTACAAATTCAGAAAGGAGACCTGAAGTGCCTGGCATGGTGGCACACACCTTTAATTCCAGCGCTAGGAAGGAAGAGCCAGCTAAATATCTGAGAGTGCAAGGCCAGCTTGGTCTACATAGCAAGTTCTAGGCTATCCAGGGCTACAGAGAGAGAGACCCTGACTCAAAATAAACCAAACCCCTCAAAAACAAACAAGATCTGTGGGAATTGGAGGGAAGGCTCAGAAGAACACTTACTGCATTGGCAGAGAATCCTAGTTTGGTTCTTAGCACCCATGTCAGGTGGTGCAGAACAGCCTGTAATTCAATTTTCACACACACACACACACACACACACACACACACACACACACACACACAAACTGTAAAACAACAGTAAAAAGAGATCAGTGGCCATGGAAAGGCCGCATCCTTGACTTGGCAGGGATCAATTGCACTGCATGTGGCCCAGGCTCAGGTTCTTCACTATGTGGGTACAGTTTGGTGCTTCAAGAGAAAGGTGTTGTCTCTATTTGTTCCATCAAAAAAAGATGAGCTCAAAAGTTTTGACTTTTTAGAATTCTGCCTCCTAATTGTTTGGAGTACTGGAGCAGATGAGGCTGCCTTTGGAACATGTATTTGGATGAATAATTGAGGAAAGAATAGCCTAGCACACACACATGCACATACCAAATGCTCATGTGCAGACTAACATGCACAAATCCTTAGTTTCTACTGACAAAAGGGCTAAGAATATTATCAGATACCATGTAAGGCCTATTGGAGAGTTTTCTCCATTTTTATAATCCACACATCTGATGTACCTACCAATGTATTTGAAAAAGCATTGACTTTCTTTTTTGTTACTATAAAAAACATCAAGAAACTGCATTTACATTGGAATATGGAATTTGGAGTAACAAAAGTCTGTGTTTTGAGGCTACAGTCTCTCATATTTGGCTCCAGAATGAAACTCTTATCTGCTTCGAGGTGAGATTGGTGTTTCTGTGTCACCAAACTCTTATGGAAAGGTAGTGGCTCCAGGCTTTAACTGTTTCTATTGTACTCCTACCTAAGACACTGCCAGAGCAACTCTCTAATCTCATTTATCAAAAAAGGAGAAAAAAAAAAGGGAGAGAAAAATTTCTTAGCAACTCAACTCTTAGAGATATTATGTCAAGAGCCACAAAAATGGCATATATGGGTAAAGCTGAGAAAGTGAGTCTCTTCTTTGAGAAACCCACAGCCATGCTCTCAGGCATGACTTTTGATAAACTCCAACTCTGCTTCATACTGGTTCTTATTGAAATTATTTGTATCAAAGTTGAAGATTGGTTGACTCTAGACACATGGAGGCTGTTGTGGGCAACAGCTTGGAGTTGAGTGTCTAGTGGGTCATTGTTGACAGTGATGCCAGAATCATTTATCACAGTGTCATTTCTTGCCAAGTTTCTCAAAATGTCATAAACAAATATTACTAAATTCCCCAATCTCCTATATTTATTCTTTCCCTGCCACACCACACTGAAAGCACTCCATTTGTATCTGTAAGAAATTTTTACATAAGAAAAACTATTTAGCCAGGAGGTAGTGGTGTGTGTCCTTTAATCCCCACCAGCAGAGGCAGGTGGATTTCTGTGAGTTTGAGGCCAGCCTGGTCTACAGATTGAGCTCCAGGACAGCCAAGCCTACACAGAGAAACCTTGTCTCAAAAAAAAAAAAAAAGAAAGAAAGAAAAAGAAAAGAAAGGAAAGAAAGACTGTTTAAACATGTTTCCCTCACTGGGTGTGGTGGCACACACCTTTAATACCAGCTTTCAGGAGGCAAGTGGATCTCTGTGAGTTTGAGACCACCCTGGTTTACACAGTGAGTTCCAGGACAGCTGGAACTATGTCAAGAGACCCTGTCTCAAACAAACAACAACCGCAACAACAACAAGAATGTTTCCAAGATGGTGACTGACAAGGCATGTATTGTAAAGCATGTCGGGTAATCACGAGTGCCAGTGAGTCAGGGCTGTGCACTTCCTTTAGCGATCTCAGCTGGTACCCACAAGGGAGGCAGGGACAGAGGAAGGAATGAAATAGCTCTGCCACTGCCTCCACTGCTTCTGATTAAGATGGCCCAGGGTCTAGCCTCCCTATAGCCTTTGGATCAAGTACTTTGCTTGCAGAGAGGCCAGAGCCCCATAGTGGCCTCGCTAAAAATATGTTGCAGAGTAAGGCAGGCAGAATGCTATGAGAAATAGGGGCCAAAACAGTAGGAAACATAGGCCTTCCTGCATAGCTCTGCAGCCTGCTCAGGGGTGTCTTGTAACACCTGTCAGGCCGATGAGGTTTGGGCCACCATACCATCCGTGGTTTCTATGCCAAGATCTTTGTGGGTTATGCTTGTGAGTCAATAAGATCAGATTTCTTTTAGTTAGCTGGGGCATAGTTCAAAGAAAAATCTTGAGTTTGGTGCCAAGAAAGATGATGGTAAAGAATGGTAACAATGATAAATCAAAGCAACTCAGACAAATAACTTAGAAAATATGTAAAACCAGCAGCAAACATACCACCATCCACACTTGCAAAAGGTGGAAACAGCAATGCAGTCTTTAGAAATGTTATAATAATAAAATTAACTTTTTAAGGAAGAGGGAAAAAAAACAGGGGTGTGTGGGGAAAAAAAAACTGGTAAAGACGGCAGGACAGTTGGCTTAGTGGTGAAGAGCACTTACTGCTCTTCAACAGGGCTGGGATTTGATTCTCAGCACCCACATGACAGCTTGCTCACACCCATCTGTAGCTTTAATCCCATAGAATATTTTTTCCTCCTCGGGTCCCTAAGGCATACATGTCGTGCACAGACAAACATGTAAGCAAAACCTTCATGCACATAAGATAACAAAACAAATCTAGAAGAAAATAAAGGGAAAAAGAAGGGATCAGAATTAAGGTACAAAATGAAAGAAAATGGGTTTGGGGATGTAACACTGTGGAACCAGTGGCAGAGTATGTATTCCACCACACATACTGAAAATAAAGTTAAACAATCAAAACCTAACAGAAAAATGGAGAAATGAAGATAGATGAATAAAATGAAGTAAAGGATCCAGATAGAACTCCTCACAACTACAACACCTTATTCTGGACAGTGAGAATAAAAGAACTCATTGGAGAAAAGAAAGCATATTCATCAAATGTTGGTGACAAACTACTTGTCTGCATGAAGAAGCATGAAGTGAAACCATTACCTCTTATTCTGCACAAAAATTAATTCCAAATTAATGAAAGGCTTTAAAGTAAGAGCTGAAAGTACTTAACAAAAAAGAAAGGATTTAGTCTGCTAGATACAGGCATCAGTGAGCAAGAAATTTCTGAATAAGACCTTGGTTACCCAAGAAATAAGCTCAGTAATTGACAAATTATACCTCATGAAATAAAATGTCTTATGTGCAGCAAAGGAAACTGTCTACTGGGTCAAGAAAAAGCCTTTCCAATCACATACATGACAGAGGTTTAATCTCTAGAATATTAATAATAATAAAGAACTCAAAAACGTAAGCCCCACAAAAGCAAACAACTCCCTGAAAATTAGCCCATGCCTATGTAGTGGGCATCTAAAAACTCTGAGTTATAAGCAAAATTATTTATTTAAATAGTAAAACTAAACCATGGAATTGAAGAGCAAGCTTTCCCCCAGAGACTTGCTGCACTATTACTAACTAGTAATTCATCCTTGCCATTTTTTACTAAATCTGGCCAAGAAAATTTTAATATTAGCCCTATGTGAATCTCAACCCGGATTACAAATGTGATAGGTTTAGTATTAGCATATAATAGCATAGGGAACTTGGAATAAGACTGGACTTTAAGATAAAAGACTTACTTCCAAAGTGACACGGCCTTGGGAACTCACCAAGGACCAGGACCTCTTTGATCTTAGGGCTAAGGGCAGGATATGCCCCCTGAGGTGCCCACCCTCCAGAGGTCTGTTGTCGTTTCACCGCCTCTTCAAAAAGCATCTGAATGACTTACCCTGAGGCACCTGCCCCCACCTGTGAATTCATGCCCCTCTGCAAAAAGCTTTTTTGAAAAAGACTGAGCCCAGGGGCATAACTTGAAAAGTGCACAAAAGCTTTTTTTTTTAAGGCAGGATTCACATGGACAGGGGGGCTCTCTCTCTCCTGTTCCTGACTCGCTCAACAACATTTTCCTCGACTGGCAGAAAAACAAGCATCATAATCTCATCGGAAAGTTTCACCCCCTGATATTGACCCAGTTCAGGTCTGGAGAGGAGATGGATTCTCCCTGAGGGGACTTTAGGTCTTTGCAGGCCATAAGCATCTGAATAGGTGAGACAGCTGGGAAACTTTCATATGTTAATTGGTCCTAAGACTACAAAGGCGACAAACAAAATTCAGAGGCTTTAAGAGACTGTAAAATTGTATGAAGACCAGCCATCCGTTGGGACCCACGCTCAGAGAAAAATATCCTTTTGAGAAATCTTAGGTTAATGTTAAATGCTTGTATTATAGGTACTAAGAAGTTCTAGGGGCTAGGTTTCAGAGTTAGTGTTTGGAGGTTAAGGATTTAGGAATTTTATGGACCATTATTAGGTAATTGTTAAGTATTAATAAATATATGTGTGATAAGTAAAAATTTACTGTTACATACAAAATAGCTCTCGTGAAGTTTAATTAGGCCAGAAAGAACTAGATGTTGTGTGGTCACTTTACACAAAAGGACTACATATACCAAGTCAGAGTTGCTGGAAATAACAGTTTATGGAACCCTGCAATGGACAACCTGACCTTGAAAGGGATGTGCTATAACCCACAATTTGGGCTCTTGGTTTTAAAGATGCTTATTTACATAGACACCATGTTTTCTTTTAGCATCCATTTTAAATCCTGAAAGCTCTACAATGTACACTCACTAAACTGTTTTTGTGAGAATGAATAAAAGTAAATATCTCATAATTTTCATTTTTTATTGAAGACATTTGATTTCATACAATCTTTTGTGAGACAATAAAATCGAAAGTTTCACCAAAAACAACCAAGCAATCAAAGAAAAAAACAAACAAAATAAACCAAGTAAAAACCTCAGGGGTTAATGCTTCAAGGAAGTAGGGAGGCACTCCTTGCCTTACTTGATGTTATTATCCACATTTGACTGGGAGTTGGTGATCTGTAGAAACCAAACTCAGTGTAGGTATAACATAGGTAAAGCATGTGTAACTAACTTTTTTAAGTACTCTAAAAATACAATGTATATTACACAGAGTATCTGCCTTAATTTAAGGCACTGTGGTGGTTAGAATAGGAATGGCTTTCATAAGCTAGTAGGTTTGAATGATTGGTCACCAACGAGTGGCACTATTTAGAGGTATGGCCTTGTTGGAGGAAGTGTGTCACTGGGGGTTGGATTTTAAAGTTTCACATGCTCAAGCCAGGCCCATGTGGTGGGGCTAGTGATAGTATTTGGCAGCATAGGGATTTTGGAATAGCAAAAAGACAGGCATCTCAGATAAAAAGATATGAATGGATCCAGTTACATCTGGATATGATTGATGTTGAAGGGCATTCCTTGTAACAAGCCTGCCAAAAAGCTAATAATGAGACCAGATGATGCACTTTTTGTGGGCATATCTTGCAAAAGCTTGCCAGGAACCATAACAAAAGGCCAAAGTTGATGCTGAGATCTTTGTGACACATTGTGACAGAAGGGATTTAAAGTTGGAAGCCCACACGGCCTCCCAGTGTCTTCCTCCTCATCTTGCCAAGAGGCTTCATCAAACTCCTCCTGCACTGCCCGCTTTCCTCCTTGTCTGGCAGAGCCACATCGCCGTCTAAGTGGGAGGCTTCACCATCTTGCACCGACCTATCTGTGGTGGGTCTGGGAACAGATTCTCCCTGGTACCTGGAGCGTCTAGGCAGGAAGTTGTCTCCCCTCAGAGTCTGGGGCCATCAGATTGGATGGAGCACTGGAGTGATACCTTTGGAGGCCCAAAGCCTCTTAATGGTGAGCCTAGGAAACTTTATAATTGGGCTCTAAGACTACAGAGACAATTCTTGTTTGATATAAGGGCTACCCTACCTCAGTGGTCAAACAGATTAAATTTATAAACTGCCTTAAGGTCTGACAAACGAGATTTCTAGACTTTAAGACTGAAAGATTTGGTGGAAATCAGCCATCCATAAGGATCCATGCCCAGAGAATTAATCTAAGAGAATATCCTTTTGAGAAACTTTAGGTTAGTGTTAAATGTTTGTTTTATAGGTATTAGGGTGTTTTAGTTTAGGTCTTAGAGTTAGGGTTCAGGCATTAGGATTTAGGAACTTTATAGGTAATTGTTAAGTATTAATAAATATATGTTTGATAAATAAAAATTTACTGTTACACAGGCCTAATGTCTCTCTCTCTCTTCCTGTTTCCTGCTGATATAGATGTTGAATTCTCAGTTAACTCTCCAGCACCTCCAGCACCATGTCAGCCTGTGTGGCACCATGCTTCCTGCCATGGGGACAATGAACTAAACCTCTGAACTGTAAACCAGCCCCAATTAAATGTTTTCCACTATAAGAGTTGCTGTGGTCAAGGTGTCTCTTCACAACAATAGAAACTCCAACTAAAACAGGTCACTGCAGTGACCTTTTAAAATAGTAGGTAGCCCCATGGCAAGTTTAAACTCACTAGTGTTTCTACTTCATATGCATCTTTGCTTATCAGAATTCTGTTAAAATGGAAAGAGCAGAAAAGTCACTAGTTGTCAAAGCCTTATTTGATTAATATACAACAAATGGTCTTTCCTCAACAAAATGTACATCCTTTGTGAGGAGAGAGTTCTTGTTCCTAGTGACACAGTCCAGTTACTATACACTCTATGCTGGACTGCTACTATCACAGTAGTAGATAATTTCCATTTTTCCACAAGATAAAAGTGTAATGACTGTAAGTCATTTTCTATCTCAATTTCTCTGCCTGGAATCTAAAATTATAATGAAGTGGGGAGAAGTGAGTAAGGCACATTTGATGATGCCGCCCTCCAACATCAGGTGACTTGTAAAGTTGAAATACATTTAGAATCTATTTTTTTAATAATTTATTTTTTATTTCTTCAAGTTACATCTCAATCACAATCCCCTCCCTACTCCCCCCTCTAGTCCTACCCTTCCACCCTCCTCCCCCTCAACCCCACCATCCTCTTCCCTTCTTTTTTTTTTTTTTTTAGTTTAAGGTATTTCTTTTTCCCCCCAACAGCTCTCCCTTTCAGTCCAAAAAATGGTTCTTTTTCTTATAACTATAAATACAATACAAAACAACAGAAATAAATAGGCCACAATTATAAGAGTTATATGGCTTAGCATACATTCCCAATGTCCAGTCCATATGTATTTGGCACCTGACTTTAACATTCTACTATACTTTTTAAGGATATCATTTTCAGAAAGGCTGTTTTAAGGTCTTTTTCTTGTGCTTTAGCTATTTTGTAGTATTCAAGGTCTGTTGTGGTAGGTTTACCAGACTCTAGTGGAGATATATTGTCCTGGCTGTTGTTCATTCTGTTTTTATGCTGGTGTGTACACATCTGGGGTTGGGAAGGTTGTAGTTCTAGATGTTGATATATGGTTTTATCCTTAGTGTGTGGGTGTTTTGTTCCGTGGATTCTGCTTCCTCTTTGGAACTTAGGAAATTGTGGTTGCTATGTTTTGCCTGGTAGGAAATTTTCTGTGGACTTAATAGATGTGACCACTTGGGGTTCCAGGTTAAATGTGTTTCTGGGTATTGGGAGCTGACACTTAGGAATGTAGAAAGGCTAAGGGGTCTGAAGTGGTTCACAAAAACCTTTCTGAAAATGATATCCTTAAAAAGGAAAAAAATAAATAAACCTCTGTTTATAAAATCCAAGAAAACACAAACAATAGAAGGAAATGAATAAAACTGTTCAAGACCTAAAAAAAAGTAAATAGAATCAATAAAGAAGGAGGAAAGCAGAGTGCTCAACCAAAATCTCTTGATTTAGTCTCCTTGGAACAAGGGTAGAGAATGAAGAGAGGCCACCCTAGAATGTCTGCTATAGAGCTGGGAATGAGACTATAGAATTGGATCTGGAGGAACAGGAGAGGGGAAGATGTCTGCCTACCTGGTTCATTTGCAGGTGTGGCCTATGGTTTAGCAGGGGGTGCCTGCTCTATTTGGGGGCTGGGATAAGGCAAAAAATGGGAGCAAGGAGATTAAGAGGGGATGGTCTATAGAATCCACAAGAGATGTGGGCAGAAGGACAAGAAAAGATGCAGCAGGTTTTCTGTTGCAGAGCTAGGGATGAGACTAAAGGGTTTGATGTGGAGAGAGGAGAAAGTAGGGAAGGTGTTAGCACTTTTGCCTGCAGGAGGATGGGAAGGTATCCTGAGACTCATGAGCCCAGGAACCACATGGCTCTGAGGGGGGGTGGTATCCACAGTGAAAGTATTACAGTTCTGAGGAAGGTATCCTGGACTCAGGAGCTCAGGAACCACACAGCTCTAAAAGGAGGCTTCCTCATCAGAGATGTTGCAGCTCACAGGAGGGAGTTTCCTCAACCCTTACTGAGCTAAGGAGTCCAAGCATGTCTTCTTTGCTTCTTAGCTTCTTTACTGCTTGGCTTCTTTTCTTCTTCTTTGCTTCTTCCCCAGGACAAATGATAGAGTCTCAGCAGGCAGCAAATCTCATAAAGGAGATTTTATTGGAGGGTGAGGAACAAATTCAGGGTGTGGTTGTCTCTGTTCCTGGAGAATGGAGAAAGCTCAGGACTTATATAGGGTTTTTTGGGGGCATGGCTTTCTAGGTGCAGGGATTTCCAGAGTGAGTGTTGGTGGGCCTTCAAGTCCTGAGCTTGGGGGAGCTTGTAGATTGATGGGGTTTTATTCACATAGATTAGCATAAACATGGGGGGTCCCATTGCAGGGCTAGAGTCTGTTAGAGGCTGAAACTGCCATTTTGTCGGAAGCGCGGTTTGGTCATCCAAATCCCGACACCTCCTTCTCTATGGAAGGGAGTCGTGTGACCAGGTGACGGCACTCGCCACCCAATAAGGTCAAATGGAACACAATTAGGCAGGCTGGTCTTTATGATATTTATTATTAACAACTTATACTAGATGGAATATTTCAACTTCTATAGGATCAGGATAAGCTGCATCAATCACACAGAAACACTTAATGGTCATTAAAGCTAGAATAACTAATATTACAATATATATAACCACCACATCCTACACTTATATTAATATTCCCACATCACACATCATACGACCTGTTCGAAGACCTTGGCTCTCCTGTTCCCCTGCGTCGATGTTCAGGGCAAAGCCCCATTTCTAGTCTCAGTTCAAGGCCTGAGTGAATGGGCAAGGGATAGAGAGAGAGGTCTCAGCACAAGGTCTGAGGAAGGGGCATAGACCTAAGATAGAGACAGAGGCAGGACGTCAGTGACAAGACTGATCGCCACTTACTGCTTGTCTCCTTTGGTTTCTTATACTTTCATTTTAGCTTCATTATAATATCCGCATAAGGCGGGCTAATTATTCTAATTACTACGTCATCCACATATGGTGGCACTCCTTATCTACTTATCTGGCTCCTACAGCTGGTCTCAGCTTGGGCTGTGGCTGACAGCTCATTGCAGCTAAACGAGAAGCTATTACTTATAATCCAATACTTAAATTACTTTACTAAACTTCCTGCAGCCCTTCTTTATGGCTGCTTACAGGCTCCTTAAACGTTTTGATAGAGAGGTGTGGGGAAAGGGCTTATTAACTCAAGTTTTACAGGGTTTAAACAAACTTGAACTCCAACAAAACAACTTTCCTTAACTAAACTGAATTCATCCTAAAGGGTCAGATTCCTAGTCCTGATTCCTGGCTGGAAGTGCCAGACCATCCAAAGCTCCCTGCTTGGTGGGTGGGGCATGGCTAATTTATACATTGTTGCCATAAAGATGGCCACACAGTTTACAGACAGGCCTCCCTCCCCTGAATTCTCTTGTCAGCTAAAGCTCTAAGTGAAGACTACTGTGTTGCTGGCTCCAGCTTTCCAGTGTTTTCTTCAGTCCCCCTGGAGTCCTGAGGTGTAACTGTATTACCCAGGGGAGTTGCAGGACTGAAGAGGGGACACCCAGGGAAAGATATAGGGGGAGCCCAGAGGCAAAACTCAAAATAGTGGGGCCTGACTGATGGGGCTCCTCAGGTGGAGACCTGGACACTTTCCTGTAAAGTATACAAAGTTTTTAAAAGTATACAAAGTTAAGAAAGAGAGTCCGTGGCAGGAAAGTCTTTCCCGCAGCATGAATGGCTGACGGAGACTGGAGAGGAGGTGCTGCCTCTGCATAAGCTGAGGCAGGAAAGATGTCTCCTTGGACCGCTTTCCTAGTCGGCAGCAGGCTGAGGCAGGACAACTGCTGAGGCAGGACATCTCTCTTGTCAGCAGCCTGTCAGTAAGCTTTTGTGGCATGCTTCTCAGGGACTTTACTGACACTTGGGGAAGGGGGTGTGTGTGTGGGTCATTTTGATGAATTGCTGCGGCAGCCACGTTGTTCACATCTGCATTGGGACAACAAAGTTCTCCAGTTAGCTTAACTTTTTCCCTGGCCTGCTCAGCTAGAGTTTTACCAGGGAATGCTTACTGATGTTGGAGCCTAAGGTAGTGTGGTGAGTTGGGTGAAGGAAGGTTGAAGGAGAATATATTCCTGATCCATTGGGAATGGGAGCAGAGAGGAAAGGGAGACTCCAGCAGGTTGTCTGCTACAGAGCTGGGGGTGAGACTGGAAGATTAGATTTGGATGAGAGAGGAGGGAGAGGTGAAGATCTGCCAGAGTGGTTTTGTTAAGTTGGTGATTTTTTTTTTCATTGAAATACATTTTTAGTTAATTTGTTTAAATAGAAAAGAATCAACATAGGACAATTTTAAGCTTGTTTCACAGTGTTCCCTAGCTCACTCACTTCTTCTTAGGCATTCTCTTCATGACAACCATTGCTCAAAAGTTAATGCAGTTTGCCATGTCTATTCACCCTAACGTATGTCATACTTTCCTACTTCAAGAAGGAAGAAATCTCAATAAAGTTACAATATCAATAAAGTAAAAAAAAAAAAAACTCTGTGTGAATAACTTCATGTTCAATTACTCAGATTCACTAATGATCTTCTGGGCTGCTCCTAAGTGCTTGGTCCTTTCTCTGGTTCTCCAATTTGCAGCACACACAGCTTGTCTTCTAAGCAGGCTGCACTGAACTGCTGTTGCTTTTCTCAGTGGTCCTCCTATGGTACAACATCTCCAAAATGCTGGGGTCCTCTTCTACAATTAGGCTGAACTTCAGCAGTAGCCCTTCCTGGCTCTCTCCAGGTATTCCAGCCCTGCAACCCAGTGCTAAACCTCAGCTGCTTTCAATTACCCTTTCATGGCTTCAGAACCAGTGTTACTTGGGTGACTCATATACTACCAAGTTCAGCTGACATCACAAAGTGCAACCTTGGCTACTCTGGAACACAGCATCTGTGTGCTGACCCCGAGGAAACATTTTCCAAAAGACATCACCTCAGTGATACTGGTCTCCTCTTCATCACAGTCAGTTCTTCAGCTCCAGCTGAGTAGGCATCACAGATTCTTCACACAAATGTCCCAGTGAGTATGAAACTCCCCAAGTCATACCTCTATCATATGTAGTATTAGCAACATTCTTATCTTCCAAGCTTCGACAGAACAGTTCACTGAACTCTCAACACTCAACAACTTCTAGTCTAAAGTTCCAAAGTCCTTCCACAATCCTCCTCAAAACAGCATGGTCAAGTTCTGTCATAGAAATACCACACTTCTGGTTCCAATATTTGGATTAGTTAGTGTTACTACTGCTTTGATAAAACACCATGACCAAAGTAACCGGGGCAGGAAAGAGTTTATATGGTCGTGTTTCCACATCACTGTTCATCATTGATAGATAGGAACTTAAACAGGGCAGGAGCCAGGAGGCAGGATCTGATACAAATGCCACAGAGGAATGCTCTGTAATGGCTGTTACTCATGGTGTTCTCAGTCTGTCTTCTTAATAGAACCCAGGACTGCCAACCCATCTACCATGGGAGGGGCACTCCCGTATTGATCACCAATTAAGAAAATTGCCTACCGGCTTGTCTGCAGCCCAATCTTATAGAGGCATTTTCTCAATAGAATCTCCCTTTTCTCCAATGAATTTAGCTTATATCAAGTTGACATGAAACTATCTAGAACAGCATGTTTATCACCATCTATATGTCCTTTCTTTGTCACATATAACCACCCCACAAATTCAGTCTTCCTACCTCCTGTTCCAGGTTCTTATACAAGGGGTCTAACTTGCCTCCCTATCCACACTTCCCAAACTCACCAGGTCTAGCCCTGACCCAAAATCCAGTGCCTCAGACTTCTCTGGAATTATCTGTCAGGACCCCAAAGAATCTCCAGGCTTCTACCAGGACTTTCACTACATACCCCCAACCCATAGGCTTCTTAAATGCTATATCTAACATTTCTACCCAGTCTATTAGCCTGACACTCCTGGCAATGACCAGGAAGCATATATCCTGCACACCAACCCAGTTCCCTCTGTGTACCTGACTTCATTCCACCCAACTAATCTCCAACCTCTAGGCCCTCACCCTAAAGGAACCATAGGAAAGAAACACACAAGAAAAGTGGGACACCATTAAAAACAAACAGCAAACCTTCAAACTATAGGTATACATGAAGGTGAAGAATTATAAGTCAATACAAAACACAAGTCTCATAGAAAATCATAAGAAAAAAATCAGAATTACACTTGATTTATCAGTGGAAACTTTGAAAGCCAGAAGAGCTTGGAGCAATGCTTTCCAAGTCCTTAATTATCATGATGGGCAGCCTAGACTATTAGACCTATTAAAAGTATCTGCCAGAAGTGAAAGAGAATCAAAAACTTTCCATGATATAAACAGCTTAACACTTTATATTCAACAAGCTAATCTAAGGAAAATAAAGAAAGCATTATGTTGAAGAGGGAAATGAGAAAAGCAGAGAGGCTGTGGAAAAAATATAAACCCACAAACATTTAAAGAAAAAGACTACCACAAATAACACCACCAAAAATCAACAGAATGATCACAATTAACACATACATTTCAATAAAACTTTAAATAACAATGACCTCAATACTTCAATCAAAAGAATCAAAAGACACAGAATGGCTGAAAGAATCAATAAAAAATAATCTAACTGATGTTTATAAGAAACACCATTTTGTAAGTCCACCAGAGACCATGCTGAGGTCCGTGGCACATGCTGACCCCCGAGACTATGTTGATATCCATGGGCCAAGCTGTCACCAGAAACCGTGTGTAAGTCCATGATCTGTTTTCCTACAGACTGTAAGGACATGGACAGTACTTTTGTAGTGGTATCGAAGACTGCAGACCCACAGTTGAGAAAGAGGAATACAAAGCTTCTGTGACAATCCCTATCTCTCCCACCCCTAAAAGTAACAGGCTAGACAAAAGTCATCAAAGAGAACCCTTAAAAATTATGGTAAGGATGCTGAAGTGTAGCTCTCCACAGTTGATGACTTCTGGCAGGGGTGTTGGTGGGGAAGGATTCAATTTTATTTAAGAGGCTGGCCCCTGGGAGTTTGACCATGCTCCAGTGGGTATATGGGGGTATATGGGCAACACAAATTGAACTTCTTTCTTCTTCTTCTTCTTCTTCTTCTTCTTCTTCTTCTTCTTCTTCTTCTT
>CAJQZJ010031933.1:11557362-11637061 GCA_907164525.1 Lophiomys imhausi
TTCTTCTTCTTCTTCTTCTTCTTCTTCTTCTTCTTCTTCTTCTTCTTTTTCTTCTTTCTGTGGCAGGATGAGGGGATGGGGGAAATCACAAGGGTAGCAGGCTGGACCTTGGAGAATTGGGAAGTGAGTGTGATCAGGGTTCATGATGTGAAATTCCCAAATAATAATCAATAAAAATATCATAAAAAGAAAGAAGCAGCTCTTAGCTTTATGACTCTACCTTAGAGTAGAAGGATGGAAAAAATACTTTAATCGAATGGGAAGAGAAAGCAAACAGACATCACTATCCTAATATCTGACAAAGTGGACTTCAAACTAGAACTAATAAAAAGTGATAAAGAGGGACACTTCATTCTAATCAAGGGGATGATTAAACAAGAAGGCATTAATACCCTAAACATACATGGACCAAAATCTGGGATGCTCAATTTTATAAATAATGTTCTAATGGATTTAATAAGGAAGGTTAACATCAAGCCATTAATAATAGGTGATTTTAATCCCCCAATTTCCTAATAAACAGAAAAATCAGAGATGAAAATCTTAATAATACAATGAAAATATTTGGAAAAACAAAAACAAGAACAAAACAAATTCAAAACCGATCCATGCAAAAAATAGTAAATTCCAGAGGAGAAATGAATGAAATAGAAATAACAAATTTTTAATGAACCTAAGAGCTGATTCTTTGATTAAATAAAAATTGACAGACCCTTGGCCCAACTAACCAAAAGAAATAAAGAAAGGATTGTAATTAACAAAATAAAAAATAAACGCAAAGCATGATACCAGACACCAAAGAAATTCAGAATATTATAAAGGAATGTTTTAAGAAACTATACTCTATTAAGCTAGAAAATGTAAAAGAAATTAATACATTTCTAGATTCAGTCAAACTACTAAAATTAAACCAAGAAGTCAATAACCCAAACAGACCCATAACCAATGACCCATTTCAAAAAGTAATACAAAGCTTTCCAGCAAAATTTCCAGGGCCAGATGAGGTCAGCTGAATTCTACCAGACATTCAAAGAAGATCTACAGCCAATCCTAAACTCCTTCCACCAATTTACCATCTCTATAATACAAAAACCATGTAAAGACACAAGTAATCTACAGATCAACATCCCTAAACATATGCTAAAAATGTTCAACAAAATACAGAGTATAGACATACATAAAAATGATTATCCAAGAGATAAAGTTGGTTTTATCCTGAAATAAAGGGATGGTTCAATATATCCAAGTCAATAAAAATAATAAACCTTATAATGACTTAAAGACAAAAATCACATGATCATCTCAATAGATCCAGAAGAGCCTTAGGCAAAATCCAACATGCCTTTATGACAAAAGGCCTCACGAATATAGGGTCGGGGAAACATACGTCAGCACAAGAAAAGCTGTACTCGAGAAACCTACAGACAATATCATCCGAAGTGGGGAAAAGCTTGAAGCAATTCTACTGAAGTCAGACATGACACAGGGATGTCCAGTTTCCCCACTTCTTTTTAAATTTTGTTCAAAGAGCTTGCTGGATCAATAAGCTAAGAGAAGGAAATTAAAGGAATACAAATCTATCCCTATTTTCAGATGACAGATACTATATATAGAAATTTTACAGATTCTACCAGAATTTTTATAAATGATTAAAAAAATTCAGAAAAGTGGCAAGACACAGAACCTACTTTCAGAAATCAATAGCTTTTATATACACCAAGAAGAAATGTATAAAGAGAATATAAGCACATTTCCATTCACCATAGACTCAAAACATAAAAGATCTAGAAATAAACATAGCCAAGGAAGTGAATGACCTCTACAATGAAAACTTTAAACCTCTGAAGAAAGAGATAGAGGAAGATACTATTAAGTGGTAACACATCCCATGTAATTGATTAGTAGAATTAATATTGCAAAATGATCATTTTTCCAAAGCTAATTACAGCATACAAAAGCCATTGCACTCCAAATTAAAACCCCTATATAATTCTTCACAGAAATAGAAAAAAAATCATAAAATTCATATGGAACCAGAAAAGGCCCTAGATAGTAAAAATGATGAACAAAAAGAATAATGATGGCAAGATTATCATTCCAGATTTTAGAATATATTACTTCGGGGGGGGGGGGGCAGTGACCTACACTGACGCATTTTGAACATGGGAGAAAAGAGCCATAAAAAACACAGAGCTATTGGACACTGCAAAAATCGGAGGGGCTAGACCCTCTGGGAACACTCACAGCTCCCAAGGGACTGTTAAAAGTCCCAGGGTAAGGCTCTCACCCCATCTCTCTCAGACACGGAAGCCACTAAATCCGGGATTCGGGAACTCCCGTTTGGAGAGGCGCCTGGTAAGATTGACCCCAACTCACAGCAAGCAGAATCAGAGACCACATGGCGATCGCCCACTAGCCTACTGGGCTCCCCACACCTCAGGAAGTCTTTATAGCTACTTAGGAAACTTTGCGGGATAGTGGAAGTCTTAGCAAGGAAGAAACAGGGCGCTCGGTGGGTGGTCCGCAGCCGCTCGAGCAGGGGAGGATCCGAGAGAGCAGGAAGCGGGCGGGCAGAGAAATCAGGGTGGGAAGCAGGCAAAGGCGGGCGGGAGGGGCCGGGGCACCCACGGCAGAGCAGTTGGGGAGGGAGGCCAGCACAGGCGGCAGGAGGGGCCGGGGTTCTGGGCACCCACGACCGAGCAGCTGGGGAGGGAGGCCCGCACAGGCGGCGAGAGGGGCCAGGGATCCGCGTACTCGCGGCTGAGCAGCTAGGGAGGGAGTCCCGCACAGGTGGCGAGAGGGGCCGGGGATCTGCATACTCACCGCTGAGCAGCTAGGGAGGGAGTCCCACACAGGTGGCGAGAGGGGCCGGGGATCCGCGTACCCGTGACTGAGCAGCTAGGGAGGGAGTCCCACACAGGCGGCAGGAGGGGCCGGGGCCCCGCGCATCCGCGGCTGAGCAGACAGGCAGGGAACCCGGCACAGGCGGGCGGGGCTGAGGGGCCAGGCCTAGGGAGAAACCAGAAGTCAGGGGACCATAGCTGTATTCTGGAAAATCCAGACATATTAGATGTGGAGCCTGGCCCTGTCAGCCTCCGTGACGACAAACAAAGCCCACAGAATCTGTGCCTGGGCAAACAGGTACATACCATCAGAACCATTACAGGTTGATAACGCAGTGTGCAACATAGAGAAGTCTGAATTGGGAGCAGTGAAACAATCCCGGACCATTACTCACCACCTGGGAATAGGCTGCACCAGCTCATAGTGCTTCAGGTTATTAAAACCACAGTGACCCTGAGATTCCCCTGTAAGCAACGACAGATAGCCAAGCAACTCATCCCCTGCACCAAAGCATCCCCTGTGGATCCAAGCACAGAAAACGACAAGAACAGACAGCTAAACACATCCAAATGGCCAAAGGTCCAAGAAAAAATAGAAATCAAGGAAATATGACTCCAACAAAGCAGAATTATCCTAGCTCATCCAACTTGGATGACCTCACACCAACAGAAACACATGAAAACAATGACAATTCTGCATTATGGAAAGTAATAGAGTCCCTTCAAGAAGAACTTAAATTTATGAAGGAATTCAAAGAAGCCACAATTTTACAAGTCAAAACAATGAACAACACCATTAAAGAACTCCAAGCCAAGGTGACAGAGCTTGAACAGGAAAAGGACAAAGCAATGAAAGATTTTCAGACAAAAACAAACAAGCTGGAGAAGGAAATGTACGAAAAGAACAATACCATACAAGACATGAAAATAGAAATAGAAACAATAAAGAAAACATAGTCAGAGTTAAAAGAGGAAGTGGAGAATCAAGGGATGAGAACAGAAACTATGGATGTCAGTATCAAAAATAGGATGCAAGAGATGGAAGACAGGATCTCAGGCATGGAAGATTCGATGGAAGAAATCAGTACAACATCCAAAGAAAATGAGAAGGCTAAAAAAATCTCTCACTCACAACATCCAAGAAATCAAGGACTCAATGAAAAGACGGAACCTAAGAATTATAGGTTTAGAGGAAAGAGAAGACTCCCGACTCCAAGGTCCAGGAAATATCTTCAACAAAATCATAGAGGAAAACTTCCAAACCTGAAAAAAGAGATGCCAATAAAAATCCAAGAGGCTTACAGAACACCAAACAGATTAGACCAGAAAAGAAACTCCTCTCGCCACATAATAATTGAAACACCAAATGTACAAAACAAAGAAAGAATATTAAAAGCTGTAAGAGAAAAAGGTCAAGTCACATACAATGGCAGACCCATCAGAATTACACCTGACTTCTCCTCAGAAACTTTAAAAGCTAGAAGGGCCTGGTCAGATATCCTACAAGTCCTGAGAGATCATAGGTGCCCAGCCAGACTACTAAACCCAGCAAAACTATCAACATAGATGGAGAAAACAAGATATTCCGTGACAAAATCAAATTTAAACAATATCTACCCACAAACCCAGCCCTACAGAAAATCCTAGAAGGAAAATTCCAACCCAGAGAAGAAAACTACACCCAAGAAAACAAAGGGAATAGAAAACCCCTCAGCAACTAAACCAAAAGAGGCACAGGACCACCACCTATACCAAACCAATGGGAAACAACAACCCCAGGTCACTAATATCCATCAACATCAATGGTCTCAACTCCCCAATAAAAAGACACAGGTTTACAGAGTGGATCCGCAAGCAAAACCCGTCCTTTTGCTGCATACAAGACACACATCTCACTAACAAAGATAGACACTACCTCAGAGTAAAGGGCTGGGAAAAGGTCTTCCAAGCAAATGGACCCAGGAAGCAAGCTGGAGTAGCCATCCTAATATCAAACAAAACAGACTTCCAACTGAAGTTAATGAAAAAAGACAAAGAAGGGCATTATATACTCATTAAAGGGAATATTCATCAAGAAGAAATCTCAATACTGAACATCTATGCCCCAAATACAAAACCATCTACTTTCATTAAAGATACACTTCTAAAACTTAAATCGCACGTCGATCACAACACATTAGTAGTGGGAGACTTCAACACCCCACTCACAACAATGGACAGATCATCAAGACAGAAGCCAAATAGAGAAATATTGAGTCTAACAGAGATCATGAACCAAATGGACCTAACAGATATCTACAGAACGTTTCACCCAAACAGAAAGGAATACACCTTTTTCTCAGCACCCCACGGAACCTTCTCCAAAATCGACCACATAGTTGGACACAAGGATAGTCTCAATAGATACAAGAAAATTGAAATAACACCTTGTATCTTATCAGACCACCACGGAATAAAGCTGGACTTCAACAGCAAAAGAATCAACAGAAAGCCTACACACACATGGAAATTGAACAGCTCCTTACTGGATGACCACTGGGTCAGGGAAGAAATAAAGAAAGAAATCAAAGACTTCTTAAAATCCAACAACAATGAAGACACAACATACCCAAACCTATGGGATACAATGAAAGCTGTGCTACGAGAAAAGTTCATAGCACTAAGTGCTTTCAAAAAGAAAATTGTGACAGCTCATATTAGTGAATTAACAGCTAAGCTGGGTGAATTGGAAAAAAAGAAGCAAACACTGCCAAGAAGAGCAGAAGGCAGGAAATCATCAAACTTAGGGCTGAAATCAACAACTTAGAATCAAAAAGAACTATACAAAGAATCAATGAAACCAAGAGTTGGTTCTTCGAGAAAATCAACAAAATAGACACACCCCTAGCCAAATTAACTAAAAGGCAAAGGGAAAGAACCCAAATCAACAAAATCAGAAATGAAAAGGAAGAAATAACAACAGACATTGAGGAGATCCAGAAAATATTCGAGTCCTACTTTAAAAATCTATATTCCACCAAATTTGAAAACCTAAGGAAATGGACAATTTCCTCGATAAATTCCACCTACCAAAACTAAATCAAAATCAGATTAACAGCTTAAACAGACCAATAACACCCAAGGAAATAGAAACAGTCATTAATAATCTCCCAACCAAAAAAAGCCCAGGGCCAGATGGCTTTAGCACGGAATTCTACTGGACCTTCAAAGAGGAACTAACACCATTACCCTTCAAACTCTTCCACCACATAGAAACAGAAAGAACACTGCCAAACTCATTCTATGAGGCCACTGTCATTCTGATTCCTAAACCACACAAAGACGCAACAAAGAAAGAGAACTTCAGACCAATCTTCCTCATGAACATAGATGCAAAGATACTTAATAAAATACTAGCAAACCGAATTCAAGAACACATCAAAAATATCATACATCATGATCAAGTAGGCTTCATCCCAGGAATGCAGGGTTGGTTCAATATACAAAAGTCTATCAATGTAATTCACCATATAAACAAGATGAAAGAAAAAAACCACATGATAATCTCGCTAGATGCAGAAAAAGCATTTGACAAAATCCAACACCCCTTCATGCTAAAAGTTCTGGAGAGAACGGGCATACAAGGACCATACCTAGAAATAATAAAGGCAATATACAGCAAGCCAGTGGCCAACATCAAATTAAATGGAGAGAAGCTTGAAGCATTTCCTCTAAACTCAGGGACAAGACAAGGATGTCCACTTTCACCATATCTCTTCAATATAGTACTTGAAGTCCTTGCTAGAGCAATAAGACAACTAAGGGCATCAAAGGGATAAACATTGGAAATGAAGAGGTCAAATTATCCCTAATCGCAGATGATATGTTAGTATACATAAGCGACCCCAAAAACTCCACCAAAGAACTCTTAAAGGTGATAAACAACTTCAGCAAGGTGGCTGGATACAAAATTAACTCAAAAAAAATCAGAAGCCCTTCTTTATACAACAAACAAATGGGCTGAGAAAGAAATAAGCGAAACAACCCCCTTCACAATAGCCACAAACAATATAAAATACCTGGGGGTAACTCTAATCAAGCAAGTAAAGGACCTATATAACAAGAACTTCAAGCCCCTGAAGAAAGAAATGGAAGAGGCCTTTAGAAGATGGAAAGATCTCCCATGTTCATGGATAGGTAGGATCAACATAATAAAAATGGCTGTCCTACCAAAATCAATATATAGATTCAATGCAATTCCTATCAAAATACCAACACAATTCTTTATAGACCTGGAAAAAGCTATTCTCAACTTCATATGGAACAACAAAAAGCACAGAATAGCTAAATCAATCCTGTACAATAAAAAAGCATCTGGAGGTATCACCATCCCAGATTTCAAGCTGTACTACAAAGCAACAGTAATAAAAATAGCATGGTACTGGTATATAAACAGACCAGTGGATCAATGGAATCGAATTGAAGACCCAAACATGGACCCACACACCTATGGCCAACTAATCTTTGACAAAGAAGCCAAAACCGCACAATGGAAGAAGGACAGCATCTTCAACAAATGGTGCTGGTCCAACTGGATGTCCACTTGCAAAAGAATGAAATTATACCCATACCTTGTACAAAACTTAAATCCAAGTGGATCAAAGACCTTAACATAAGGCCGGCCACACTAAATATACTAGAAGAAAAAGTAGGAGAAACCCTCGAACTCATTGGTACAGGTGACAACTTCCTGAACAGAACACCAACAGCTCAGGAGCTGAGATCAACAATCAATAAATGGGACCTCATGAAACTGAAAAGCTTCTGTAAGGCAAAAGACACTGTCATTTGAACAAAACAGCAACCAACAGACTGGGAGAAAATCTTCACCAACCCCACATCTGAAAGAGGGGTATTATCTAAAATCTACAAAGAACTCAAGAATCTAAATGCCAAGAAACCAAATAATCCAATCAAAAAATGGGAGACGGAGCTAAATAGAGAATTAACAAAGGAGGAATCCCGAATGGCTGAGAGTCACCTGCAGAAATGCTCAACATCCTTAATCATCAGAGAAATGCAACTCAAGACGACCCTGAGATTCCATCTCACACCTGTCAGAATGGCTAAGATAAAGAGCTCAAATGACAGCACATGCTAGCGAGGGTGTGGAGAAAGGGGAACCCTACTCCATTGCTGGTGGGAGTGCAGGCTTGTGCAACCACTATGGAGGTCTGTCTGGCGATATCTTAGAAATCTTGGAATAACCTTACCTCAGGACCCAGCCATACCACTTCTGGGCATACACCCAAAGGACCTCTCACGGAGACATAGGGAAGTCTCCTCATCTATGTTCATAGCAGCCTTATTTGTAATAGCTAGAAACTGGAAACAACCCAGATGTCCCTCAACTGAAGAATGGATTAAAAAATTGTGGTACATCTATACAATGGAATATTACTCAGCTATCAGAAACAATGAAATCATGCAATTTGCAACCAAATGGATGGATCTAGAGAAGCTCATCCTGAGTGAGCTAAACCAGACTCAGAAGGATGCACATGGCATCTATTCACTTATAGTAGGATTTTAGCTATATCGTACAGGATATCTGTACCACAACCAACACACCAAAAGGAACCTGGACATAAACTTTTTTTTTCTTTTTCTTTTTCCTTTTCCTTCTTTTCTTATTCTTTTTCCTTTTCCCTTTTCTTTTTCCTCTCTTTTTTGTTGTTATTCTTTGTTTTGTGGGTTTGTGTGTTTGTTGGTCTTTTTTTAGTATTCCCCCAGTAGCAAGGAGACACCTTTCACTGGCAGTACTGCCTCGTAGGCCCTCGGTGAATGAAGAGGCTCTTGGCCCTCATATGACTCCTGATTTGTGGTGAGAGACTGTTATGCAGGGACACTCCACCCCAGAGGAACAAGATGGAAGGGTCAGGGGGTAGAGCAAGGGAGGGTGGGACTGGGAAGTGGGAAAAGAGGACAATATGATAAGGTTGTAACCTGAAGCAACAAACAAATAAATTTATTAATTAAAAAAAAGCAGGTAACAATGCTAAAACACTGTAAATAAAATAAACGATACAGCCGTTCAACCTCGTTTTATAAACCTCCAAGTGTCGAAAAAACGTAGAGCTAAGGTAAAATACATGAGAATTGTGGTGTTAACCCATGCCTTTAAATTCAGCATAGACAGGAGGTGCACCATAGAGTTAGTGGTCTTATAAATGAGTTACCCCGGAACAGGGTGGTGAGGGTGCACTCCCTTAATCCCATCATTCAAGAAGAGTACACCCTTAATCCCAACACACTAGAGACAGAAACAGGCAGATCTCAGAGCTCAAGGTCAGCCTGATACAAAACAAACTCTAAATAGAGAAAAACTTCGATCCAGGAGTGGTGGAACACATCTTTAATCCCTTCAGATGGGAACCACAGGTCTCTGATCCAAATAATTAGAATGCAGAGAAAGGCACATAGGATTTGGAAGGACCTAAGTTTAAAAGCTACTTACAAAAGGCCTACTAATACAAACAAATTGTCCTTTGAGATCTCAAAATATATACACTAAAGCTTGTTTAGCTCCAAAATAACAAAATAATTTCTCCTTTAACCCAGATTGAAAGATAACACTTTATATATTGTCAAAAAACCAAATTTGCTTCAGGAGAAATATTACCTACCCCCCCCCCAAAAAAAAGAGGGTGATTGTCCCTGAGTGAGGATTAGGGCAGGGCTCTGTTCTTATCTTTCCAGGAGAATCAAAGCATCCATTCAAGGAACCCAGGGACAACTGGACAACGGAAACCTCAGCAGAAATCAGAATCAGACACCAAAAGAAGACGAGTGACCCAGTTGATTCAGCCTGACAGACTCCCTCAATAGCTGTCTCCATCAAAAGCCTACAACCACAACAACTCAATATCGCTAAGACCGTTCAGCTCTACACAATGCCCCAGCCAGAACCTCAGTAAAGCCTGGAAGTTCAGCTTCTGCCTACAAACCTCTTAGGACATCTAAACAGCTGAGAACAGAAGGACTGAACATAAAAGGATTGTACTAACATTTTTAATCATTTTTCCATTTTGATTCGGGCCCCAAACAGGTTTACTACGACCCAAATCAGCAGGAAGTCATTTTAAGAGAGCGATGTCCCATGCCCAGAGGGTGGGGAGGGTGTTTCTCCGCCCCCCCCCCCTTTTGGTTATTTGAAGGATAACTGAATCTTCTGTTATTTAGGGGAAGAGATTACAAGCTGTTAAATGGTCCTGTTTAATGAGTTTTGGAGGTTAGACCCAGGGACTTCCTTCTTTTCCTTTTCTGTATCCTTCTTCCTCTCCTATGTAGGAGTGCATGGACTTGAGAAAAATGAGACATAGACATAGCACAGGAAGGACCAAGAAGAAGGGACAGATTATTGAATATGCCCTTATACCTTTGTATATTGATACAAAATTAGTAGTATATTTGGCTAAAGTGGTATTGACCATTGTTTATTGTGCAAAAATAAGATCGTATTGGACTATATCGGTATTGATCTTTGTATACTGATACAAAATTAAGATTATAGTTGGCCACAATGGTATTGACCCTTGTATATGGACGTAATATTAAGATTGTATTGGGCTACATAGGCATTGATCTTTGTATATTGATACAAAATTAAGAGTATATTTAGCCACAAGTGAATAGATCTTTGTATTTTGATACAAAATTAAAGGTAACACTTCCTAATGGTATCATACCTAGAGATACTTAAAAATAAAATGTGAAGCTCTGGCCTCTTGATACCAACAGTCTAAAACTGTTTAGGATAGTTAAGAAAAACAAACTCCTTGTCATGCAAACATGTCACTTTGTTAGCTACTATGACAGTCTATCACAGATATTCTCTAAACTACTCAGTAATCAAGTTGTTAAGAGACAAGCAACATTTGCTTATCTAAATACAAGAGATGGATAGGGCATCTTCAAAAACCCCAAGAGATCTGCAGAATATGGCATTCAAATATGTTATCTTAAATTAAGATTTTTTTTGATATCGAGACATATCAGCTCCTGACAGCACCCCCTATTCTACTCCAAGTAGAAGATAAGCATCGAAGAATCTCCAGTGTGAGATGGTTGAATTAGTGGCAAGCCTGTCTCTTGGCATGAAAAAACCCCTTGCTTCAACTGCAGACAGACTACTGTCCAAAAAGGACAAAACTTGGTAGCAGGGAAGTCGACAGCCTAGCTCTGCCAAGACAGGTTAGGTAAGTCCTTCATAATTCCTGCTCTACAATCAATGTCTGTCAGAGAAACAGGACCAAATGGCTGAAGACTGATGCTGGAATGTGTGGAGAGAAAAGGGGAACTGTCCAGGCAGTCACTGGTTTGTCATTTCTTAGTATTGAAAGCTGCAGGCAGTCACTGGTTTGTCATTTCTTAGTATTGAAAGCTGCAGGCCCTGCACTTCCTATATAATCAGATATATTTATCCCTCTCAGGTCTCTGAGGTGGTTGAAGAATAGACAGATAGAGTCTCATAGTTAAATTTTGAGTTGTTTAGGAATCAAGAGGGCGTTCTAGATCTAAGAAGATGGTTATAATAGTGATGCAAGTTAGTATGAAAGCTAAGTCAGTTATAGAACTTTAAATTCATGGAGATGGTTAGATGGTAGAAAGTTAAAGTCAGGGGCCAAATATGTATGAACTAGACATTGGGAAGGTATACTGGGCCATTTAACTCTCATGAATGTGGCATATTTATTTCTGTTGTTTTGTATAGTATTTACTGTTATTAGAGAAGGAACCATTTGTTGGACTGAAAGGGGAAGCTGTTGGGGGGAAGAGGGTGGAAGGGTGGGACAGGAAGGGGGAATAGGGAAGGGTTTGTGACTGAGATGTAACTTGAAGAAAAAAAAATAAAGCAGTTAATAAAAAAAGAATATATTACTTAGGATATGTATATTATATATTAATATGATATTAATGTAAATAATATGACATACATATATTAATAAAAGCAACATTGTACTGACACAAAAAAAGACATTTAAACCAACTGAAAAGATTAAATACTCAAATGTGAGTACAAGTAACCTAGCAAATTAATATTTTACAAAGATTCTGAGAACATAAGCAGGACTATAGGGAGGAGAATCAGGGAAGCACCTTGAACTAAGAAGTCTTTCAAGTGCTGAGCTCCTGAATTATAAAGCAAATGTCTCCTAAGAATCCAGTGCAGTTGTAGAATTTTATGTAATGATGAAGAACAAGTAACTGTTTTAGATTTCTTTTTCTTTTCTTTTAAAAAAATATTTGTGTAAATGTGGATGGGGCATGTGGTGCATGCTTGCTGTGGCATATTGTGGAGGTCAGAGGACAGTTTGTGGTAGTTGGCTCTCTTCTTCTTCCGTGTGAATCCAGGACATAGAACTCAGATCATTAGGCTTGCTGTGGGCAACTTTATCTGCTGAGCTTTCTCACTTATCACAAATAAAATGGGAATGGGATCAGATAAATTTATAAGTCTTTTTGGAAATCCTATTTATTTGGGATCAGAGAAGTATGTTATTTATCAACTCTCTGAGTTTACAGTTGTTTGCAGAGTGTCCCAACTGGGGAAAAATATACTGTTTGAAAGATGTTTTATGATCAATAATTTCATTTTTCTACTGATACATACATGGAGCTAATATAAATAATCATAGGTTCAACATTGGTAATTATAACTTAGAAAGCTTTTTGTTTGAGAAACATACTCTTACATTAAAAACACAAAACTTCCTCCAAGCACCCAATAGTTGGTACAGTAAGCAATTTCTTCACTACACACTAGATGTCAGTGCTGGCTTACTTATATACATAAATTATTATTTTTTATTTCTGAGCTAATTGAAATAAGAACAAAATACTAAACATCATTTCTATTGTTCCTGTAGGTGTCATCTAGCTAGACATGCCTAGCTCAGGGTTCATAACAGTAGAAAGAAGGAAGGAACAAAGGAAAGAAGGAAGCATGGAGGGGGAGTGAAAGGAAGAAGGAAAGAGAAAGAAAATACAAAAATAAAAAGAAATGAAAGTGGAAAAGTGATAGCAGTGAAGGTGGCCTCTGTTCTATAGAATGATTAACTATACCTCATTCTTGACACATTAGTAATTTTTATATAATTACTACTATGGTGTATAAGATATGTTTGTAACTAGCAATGTTACACATGCTAAAAGTAAGTGGGAAGAAAACTATAGTGTTAGACCTGGGTAGTAAGAGTCTGACACAAATCTACATATTTACAGTAGTGGGTAGTTTGGAAGGGCAGAAGTTACAGATAATGTGAATGAATCATATAAGAGTCCAGCAGTGTAGAAATATGTATGAATAACTCCAGAAGTTTAAAGATGGAATCGTGTGAAGACATGATAAAAGAAGTGCGAGCTATGGAACTGACTTCAAATACAATACAACATGAGAAAACACATTAGTGGTATTTTGATCCTTTTGGTGAGGAATAGAATTATAGGATTGAAACTGCACATAAGATGGAATTTTAAGAATCAAGGCTGTTTCCTTTTTTTTTTTTCACCTCAGGATTCTTCAGAAACAGTGCCATGATTAGGAATTATAAATTAGTGAAGGCTAAATTCTTGCATTTTAAAGTTTTTATGATAAAGAGTAACATTTGCATGAATTCTACAGGTTCCATCTTCCAGGGAGACTCATTTTACTTGTTGCCTTCTTTAAATGGAAGTTCCCCAAAGTACACGCTCTCCATTATAGATAACTTTAATATTTTAATTCTATATTACCTTCTGGACCACATACATATCTTCTAGACCACACTGTATCTTTTGGATTATTTGGCTTTGCATATTTGTATGTTATCTAAAAGCAAGATTCTGGTTTTAGTTATATGCCATTTTATCATCTCTTACACCTATTTATGTTACACAAGTGTAAGACATTATTTCAGAGTGTATTCTCTCAATCATAGCTTTCTTTGTGATGACACTTTAGGAAATTTTAAAAAAAGGATTATTTTTATTTCATGCACATAGTGTCTTGCCTGTGTCTGTGTACCATACTCTCATGCATGCAGGGCCTTCAGGATCAACCAGGCAAAGGATCTCCCAGAGCTGGAGTTACTGGAGGTTGTAAACTTCTATATGAGTACTGGGATCAGGGCCTGTGACCTCTGGGAAAACAGCAAGTGGTCTAAGTCACTAAACCACCTCTCTAGCTATTTACAAACACTTTAAAACACTTTAATCTGTAAAGTTACTTGTTCTTGCTCATTATAAGATTCTTGGAAAAAATCTACATTGTTTTATAAACAAACAAAAGTTGTGTGATCTTTGAGGGAAAGTGTTGCTCTGATTGACATAAATCACAATGTAGAAAATTGTTCTCATATACTTTTAGGAGGAAAGTGATAAACGAATGAGCGTTTTAGTCTTCTTTGTTGAAAAGACTTACAGGGCATGAATGCCAGCTGTTGAACTCCATCTGGTCAGAACTCTCTAAGACAACACTGAACATTGCTCAATGCAGATTTACAAAACAGCCTGTTAATATCTTTGTGGAAACAAATGGCTTCTCTGTATAATAAGGTACATTTTAAGCCTAAAATTATAGATTTGTAAAAATGGAATAACTCATTTATACACTTTATACTTTAAGGATACAGTACTCATTGAATAAGTGATCTATATTTTGAGTTTACTTGTTCTGTTGCCCAGGAAGCACTTGTTAATAGTCTTCCATGAGCATTGTCCAATCTAATAAATGACTCTCTTTTATAGAACATCTTCCCAAACAACATTTAATTCTCATTAGTGTTTATCCCTTCCTTCCTTATTATTTATTTTTTATTTATAGTTAGTTTTGCTGTGCTGAGCATCAGACCCAAGCAAGCTAGGTCTTCATGCTTGGCAAGCACTGAACTTCTCAACTATACCTCTATCTCCCCCAAAATGTATTATGATTGAATAAGTGGGCACAACTAAATTTGTGAAACAGTTTCCAAAAGATATTTTGAATTTCAACAGCTTCATAAATAAGACAGACGCATAATTCATAAAAGCTTCTTGGTAAACAAGAAAATAAGAGATAAATGATGGAATTATAGCTTATAATCTATGATAATAGAATATTTTACTTGTATAATTCCTTATAATATACTTAGCATCTTAAGAGGACTTTTATTATTTGATTATATAAAGCGTTATTGAGTTTATTTATATGTTTTACAGATGATTAAACTGATGTTAAAATAAGCTAACTGACTAACTTTGCATTACCATTATTTCCAAAGCAGAAATGAAATTATACTTTATGGTACAGCTATAGTACTACTTGCACATGTCTCTGGAGTACCTGATGTTCTCCATTGTCTCTGAACAGATCCCTTACCTTGGCTTTCCTATATCCTCTTAGACAAATATGTTACTTGAGTCTTCAAGTACTTGTTAAAGTTGAGAAAACCTGATTTTCTAGAGAAATTATTTTTATGATTATTTCAAATTTACCTTTAATATTCAGGGAGAGTTGCAACAGGACTTGCCTATTAACTGTAGAGTAATCAAAGCAATCCTCACATTTCTTTAGACTGTCCTAAGGAATCCCTGAATTAATTTTCTCAGGCTCAAATATTAATTTCATGAATGTTTGCTTAGTTGTCCTATTGCTGTGAAGAGACACCATAACCATGGCAACATTTATAAAGGGAAGCATTAATTGGGGGCTTGCTTACAACTTAGTCCATTATTGTCATGGCACAGATCATGGCAGCAAGGAGGATGGCGGCAGGCAGGCATAGTTCTGGCGAAGTAGCTAAGAGGTATATCCTGATCAATAAATAGGCTGAGAGAAAGACTGGGCATGGTGTGAGTGAGGTTTTTAAACTAGAGTCTCATAGTTAAATTTTGAGTTGTTTGGGAATCAAGAGGGTGTTCTAAGAAGATGCTTTTTAAATTGTGTTGAAAGTTGAGTTGGATATAGAACTTTAAACTCATGGAGATAGGTCGACAGTAGAATGTTGAAGTCAGGTGCCAAATACATATAGACTGGACATTGGGATTGTATGCAAGCCATATAACTCTCATAATTTTGGCCTAATTACCTCTGTTGTTTTGTATTGTATTTATTATTATAAGAGTAAGAGCCATTTGTTGGACTGAAAGGGGGAGCTGTTGGGGGGAAAAGATATATCTTAAACTTAAAAAAAAAAAAGGAAGGGGATGGGTGGGTTGAGGTGGAAGAGGGTGGGAGGGTGGGACTGGAGGCGGGGTAGGGAGGGGATTTCAATTGAGATGTAACTTGAAGAAATAAAAAATAAAGTAAAAAAATAAAAAATAAAAAATAAACCTCAAAGCCCACTCCCAGTGGTAAACTTCCTCCAACAAGGCCACACCCCTTAATCCTTCTAATAATTCTCAAATAATTCCACCTCCTTTTGACTAAGCATTCAAATATATAGGCCAATGGGGATCATTCTTATTCAAACTACCACAAATGTGAAGTTCACATTACCCTTTGTAATATGGAGTAATGAATGATCTAAACATTCTGAGTAGCCACAAGAGACTCAGCAGGGTCTAGTTGCTTGTTTCTTCAATGTATTAGGAAGCAGCAGACATCAGCATAGTCATTTCTCTCATAAACACAAACTAAAGGTAATCCTACTATTTGCGGGTTCATGCTCACTCTTGAATGTCACAGGGAACTTACCACCTGAGATTCATTTACGCTCATTGCAACACTCAGACACTGAGATCAGCTAAGAAAAATTTTGTCACTCCAGAATATGTGGCTCCAGATAGTCAGTAAGAATAAAATAAAGAAAAGCTGATACTCAATTCAGATACTGTAAATAAAGACATCTGAAATCCATCCTATTATCATGAGGATCCAGGGAAAAACACTTACAGAGGAAGAGAGCAAGAGTCATTTGCAAAACACCACAGACTAGCAATATTACAGATTGGTACAAAGAGTCTTTGTAATAGAAAGAAGCTCTCCCAGGGTATATATGTATTCAACCTTCCTAATGCTCTGATACTTTAATACAGTTCCTCATGTTGTGGTGACTCCCACAACCATAAAATAATTTTTGTTACTATTTCATAAATGCAATTTTGCTACTGTTATGAATTGTAATGTAAATATCTGATATGCAGGATATCTGATATGTGACTCCTGTGAAAGGATTGTTAGACCCCCCCCCAAAGGGGTTGCAATCCACAAGTTGAGAACTGCTGTTATAGAACCAGATTATTATGTCACTCAAATAAGAAATTTGTGCAAACTATTGTTAACTTTGGTGGGAGAAAATTGTAATTTTCTCATACTCATAATTCTGTCATTTATTCTCTGTTGTGTTTTTATCCAATAAGTTTCTCTCTTCTAGATTTCAAATGATAAATATGAACCAATTCCAGTATCACACTGCTCATATTTTTGACATTTCTGCACTTCATGACTGTGAAGATAGCCCTCCTATCACCTAGTTACACAATGTGTCTCCATTGAGTTGTTGTTGGACTAGAGGAATGGATATATACTGATTTGATATATCAAATTCTCAGTCTTCATGTGGCAATATTTGAGAGACTTTTCATGAGTGTGTGGATTACAACTTACACTATAGATAGAATTCATTATCAAAAAATTGAAGGCTCTTGATCATTAGCAGTAAGAATCAATGAAAGAATGTTGTCAACCATCCTTCATGTTAAAGAGAAACTAAAATTTAACTTCAGTAAAAACCTAAAGACCAAAAAAAGTCATCAAGATATATAGAACAATGAATCTACTGCTGCTGAGGTGACTGAGGTACCACTATCTTCTCCTGATTTGACTCTGATTCCATTTTGTCTTTGCTCAGGTGCTTTTCAGCTTCACAGCTTTGGACCCTCTGCAGTCCAAAATCTGCAGTATTTTGGACTTTCCCTGATCTTGACTCTAACCATAGCCCAGATACATAGCCAAAATATCTGTTGAGTGTGTACCAAAACAAAGAGTACCAGGTTCCCTGTCCTTCACCTACAGTAATGTCACAGTGGTTTTTACCTTTGACAATATTCCTCTGATCCTTGGTGCCTGAAAGTCTTCAGAGCCTGCTCATAAAATACTCTGATTTTACCTTGTATGTGTGTTTTGTAACTTTCTGACTTGAACAGTAACACTGCAGAGACATGCTTAAAGATAAAACTGACAACCCTGAATGTTTGAAAAGACTGGATTGTCAGGAGGAGATTGACAGTGTTTACAATGGAAGACGACGATGTTTTGGTGATATATGAATATAAAATGTAGTGGGATACACTAGGAAGAGAGAAGAACATAATGTCTTTGGAATCTCTGAGAGCCAGTAGAACCAAATAAGTTAAAATTTCACAACTAATTTACATATCATAGACACTTTAAGTAAGAAATGTATACATTTATTATAATAAAGTCCATTAAGTTAAAGTAGGAAGAGATCATTGTGTTTCCCTTAACACCACTCTATGATTTACACCTGTTAGAATGGCTAAGATAAAGAGCTCAAATGATAGCGCATGCTGGCGAGGGTGTGGAGAAAGGGGAACCCTACTCCATTGCTGGTGGGAGTGCAGGCTTGTGCAACCACTATGGAGGTCTGTCTGGCGATATCTTAGAAATCTAGGAATAACCTTGCCTCAGGACCCAGCCATACCACTTCTGGGTATACACCCAAAGGACCTCTCATGGAGACATAGGGAAGTCTCCTCATCTATGTTCATAGCAGCCTTATTTGTAATAGCTAGAAATTGGAAACAACCCAGATGTCCCTCAACTGAAGAATGGATTAAAAAATTGTGGTACATCTATACAATGGAATACTACTCAGCTATCAGAAACAATGAAATCATGCAATTTGCAACCAAATGGATGGATCTAGAGGAGCTCATCCTGAGTGAGCTAACCCAATCTCAGAAGGATGCACATGGCATCTATTCACTTATAGTAGGATTTTAACTATATCGTACAGGATATCTGTACGACACCAACACATCAAAAGGAACAAGGACATAATTTTTTTTTTATCTTTTTCTTTTTCCTTCTTTTTTTCTTTTTTCTTTTTCCTTTTCCCTTTTCTTTTTCCTCTCTTTTTTTTTTTGTTGATATTCTTTGTTTTTGTGGGTATGTGTGTTTGTTGGTCTTTTTTTTTAGTATTTCCCCAGTAGCAATGAGACACCATTCACTGGCAGTACTGCCTCGTAGGCCCCCGGTGAATGAAGAGGCTCTTGGCCCTCATATGACTCCTGATCTGTGGTGAGAGACTGTTAGGCAGGGACACTCCACCCCAGAGGAACAAGACGGAAGGGTCAGGGGGTAGAGCATGGGAGGGTGGGGCTGGGAAGCGGGAAAAGAGGACAATATGATAAGGATGTAACCTGAAGCAACAAACAAATAAATTTATTAACTAAAAAAAAAAAAAAAAAAAAAAAAAAAAAAACGCAGGGGGCAGGGCTGAAACACTGTGAATGGAACAGAGGATACAGCCATTCGGCCTGGTTTTGCAGACCTCCAGGTTTAGAGAAGACGTGGAGCTAAGGTAAAATACAAGAGAATTGTGGTATTGGCCCATGCCTTTGACTTCAGCGGAGATGGTGGGGGGGAAGCACCGTAGAGTTGGTGGTCTTATGTATTCTGGAGTCATACGGAGCGGGGTGGTGAGGGTGCATACTCTTGGTCCCACCATTCAAGAAGAGTACACCCTTGGTCCCAGCTCCCAGCACACTGGAGACAGAAACGGGAAGATCCCGGAGCTCAGGGTCAGCCTGATGCAGGGCAAACTCTAAATAGAGAAAGACTTCGATCCAGGAGTGGTGGAACACATCTTTGATCCCTTCAGATGGGAAACACAGGTCTCTGATACCAATAATTAGAGCTCAGAGACACACACATGGGTTTTGGAGGGACCTAGGTTTGGAGGCTACTTACAAAAGGCCTTCTCGATGCAGGCAGATTGTCCTTTGGGATCTCAAAATATATACACTAGAGCTGGTTTAGCTCCAAGGGGACAGAATGATTTCTTCTTTAACCCGGATTGAAAGATAACGCTTTGTATGTTGTCAGAGGCCAAATTAGCTTCAGGAGAAGTACTACCTAGTCCCCCCATCCCCCCCCAAAAAAAAAGAGGGCAATTGTCCTAGGGTTGGGATTGGGGCAGGGCTCTGTTCTTATCGTTCCAGGAGAATCGAAGCGTCCATTAGGGGAGCCTGGGGACGGCTGGACAGGGGAATCCTCGGCAGAGAGCAGAATCAGGTACCAAGGAGGACGAGTGACCCAGTTGATTCTGCCTGGCAGACTTCCTCAATAGCTGTCTCCATCGGGGCCTGCAACCACCACAGCAATCCAATGTCACTGGGACCGCTCAGCTCTACACAATGCCCTGGCAGGAACCTCAGTGAAACCTGCAAGATCAGCTTCTGCCTACAAACCCCTTAGGTCATCTAAACAGCTGAGAACAGAAGGACTGAACATAAAAGGAGTGTACTAACATTTTTAATCATTTTTCCCATTTGGGTTCGGGCCCCAAACAGGTCTACTACGACCCAAATCAGCAGGAAGTCACTTTAAGAGAGCAACGTCCCATGCCCAGAGGGTGGGGAGGGTGTTTCTCCACCCTTCTTTTTGGTTATTTGAAGGATAACTGAAAACTCTGTTATGTAGGGGAAGAGACTCCAAGCTGATAAATGGTCCTGTCTTAATGGGTTTTGGAGGTTAGCCCCAGGGAATTCCTACTTTTCCTTTTCTGTATCCTTCTTCCTCTCCTATGTAGGAGTGCATGGGCTTGAGAAAAATGAGATATGGACATAGCACAGGAAGGTCCAAGAAGAAGGGACAGATTATTGATTATGCCCTTATACCTTTGTATATTGATACAAAATTAGTAGTTTATTTGGCTAAAGTGGTGTTGACCAATGTTTATTGTGCAAAAATAAGATTGTATTGGATTACAACGGTATTGATCTTTGTATATTGATACAAAATTAAGATTATAGTTGGCCACAATGGTATTGACCCTTGCATATGGACGTAATATTAAGATTATATTGGGCTACATAAGCATTGATCTTGGTATATTGATACATAATTAAGAGTATATTTAACCACAATTGAATAGATCTTTGTATATTGATACAAATTTAAAGGTAACGCTTCCTAATGGTATCATACCTAGAGATACTTAAAAATAAAATGTGAAGCTCTGACCTCTTGATACCAACCATCTAAAACGGTCTAGGATAGTTAAAACAAACTCCTAGTCATGCAAACATGTCACTTTGTTAGCTACTATGACAGTCTATCACAGATATTCTCTAAACTACCCAGTAATCAAGTTGCTAAGAGACAAGCAACATTTGCTTATCTAAATACAAGAGATGGATAGGGCATCTTCAAAAACCCCTAGAGATCTGCAGAATATGGCATTCAAAGATGTTATCTTAAATCAAGATTTTTTTTGATATCGAGACATATCAGCGCCTGACAGCACCCCCTATTCTACTCCAAGTAGAAGATAAGCATCGAAGAACCTTCACTGTAAGATGGTTGAATTAGTGGCAAGCCTGTCTCTTGGCATGAAAAAACCCCTTGCTTCAACTGCAGACAGACTACTGTCCAAAAAGGACAAAACTTGGTAGCAGGGAAGTCGACAGCCTAACTCTGCCAAGACAGGGTAGGTAAGTCCTTCATAACCCCTGCTCTACAACAAATGTCTGTCAGAGAAACAGGACCCAAAGGCTGAAGATTGATGCTGGAATGTATGGAGAGAAAATGGGAACTGTCAAGGCAGTCATTGGTATGTTCTTTCTTAGTTTTGGAAGCTGCAGGCCCTGTACTTCCTGTATAAGCAAATATATTTATCCCTCTCAGGTCTCTGAGGTGGTTGAAGAATAGACAACTAGAGTCTCATAGTTAAATTTTGAATTGTTTAGGAATCAAGAGGGTGTTATAGATCTAAGAAGATATTCTTAAAAGTGTGTTGCAAGATAGTATGAATGTTGAGTCACATATAGACCTTTAAACTCATGGAATTGGTTAGATAGTAGAATGTTAAAGTCAGGGGCCAAATATGTATAAACTGGACATTGGGAAGGTATACTGGGCCAATTTACTCTCATAAATGTGGCATATTTATATCTATTGTTTTGTATAATACTTACTGTTATAAGAGAAGGAACCATCTGTTGGACTGAAAGGGGAAACTTCTGGGGGGAAGAGGGTGGAAGGGCGGGTTAGGAAGGGGGAATAGGGAGGGGTTTGTTACTGAGATGTAACTTGAAGAAAAAAAAATAAAGTATTTAAAAAGAAAATCACAAAAATAGCAAAAGGCCAAAACTTCACATTTCCTTTTTAAGCATTACTAGGTACAATACCTTTAAGAAGTGTTACCCTTAATTTTGTAACAATATACAAAGATCAATACCAATGTTGCCAAATATACTCTTAATTTTGTATCAATATACTAAGATCAGTACCGATGTAGTCCAATACTATCTTAATTTTGCATTAATATACAGTGATCAATACCAATTTAGCCTAATATAGTATTAATTTTGTATCAATATACAAAGGAATAAGGGCTTATTCAATAATCTGTCCTTTTTTCTTGTTCTTTCCTATACTATGTCTATGTCCCATTTTTTCTCAAGTCTATTCACTCCTACATAGGAGAGAAAGAAGGATACAGAAAAGAAAAAGAGAGAAGTCCCTGGGTCTAACCTCCAAACCCCATTTAACAAGACCATTTAACAGCTTGTAGTCTCTTCCCCTAAATGACAAAATTTTCTTTTATCCATCGAATAACCAAAGGTGGGGGGAAACACCCTCCCCACCTTCTGGGCCTGGGATGTCGCTCTCATAAATGACTTCCTGCTGATTTGGGACGAAGTAAACCTGTTTGGGGCCCAAATAGGGATGGAAAAATGGTTTAAAATGTTAATAGAATCATTTGATGTTCAATCCTTTTGTGCTCAGCTATTTAGATGTCCTAAATAAGCCTTTTGCTACCAACCATCATGAACTCTTTAGGATAATTAAGAAATACAAACTAACAGTCATGCAAGCGTGTCATTTTGTTAGTTATTTTCTAAGCTACTCAGAAATCAAGTTGTTAAGAGACAGCAACATTTGCTTATCTAAACATAAGAGATAGACAGGGCGTCTTCAAAAACCCCAAGAGATCTGCAGAGTATGGCATTCAAAGATGTTTTCTTAAATTAAGATTTTTTTGATATCGAGACATGCCAGCTCCTGACAGCATCCCCTATTCCACTCCAAGTAGAAGATGAGCATCGAAGAATCTCCAGTGTGAGATGGTTGAATTAGTGGCAAGCCTATCTTTTGGCAAAAAAAAAAAACTCAAAAAACAAAAACAAAAACAACCCCTTGCTTCAACTGTAGACAGACTGCTATCCAAAAAGGACAAAACTTGTAAGCAGGTAAGTCGACAGCCTAGCTCTGCCAAGACAGGGTAGGTAAGTCCTTCATAATTCCTGCTCTATAATTAATGTCTGTCAGAGAAATGGGGCCAAACAGCTGAAGACTGATGCTGTAATGTATGGAGAGAAAATGGGAACTGTCCAGGCAGCCACTGGTATGTCATTTCTTAGTTTTGGAAGCTGCGGGCCCTGCACTTCCTATATAATCAGATATATTTATCCCTCTCAGGTCTCTGAGGTGGTTGAAGAATAGATAGCTAGAGTCTCATAGTTAAATTTTGAGTTGTTTAGGAATCAAGAGGGTGTTCTGGATCTAAGAAGATGTTTTTAAAATCGTGATGCAAGTTAGTATGAAAGCTGAGTTAGATATAGAACTTTAAACTCATGGAGATGGTTAGATAGTAGAATGTTTAAGTCACGTGCCAAATACATATGGACTGGACATTGAGAATGTATGCTAAGCCATATAACTCTCAGAATTGTGGCCTATTTATTTCAGTTGTTTTGTACTGTATTTATTTTTTGTACTGTATTTATTGTTATAAGAGAGAGAACCATTTGTTGGACTGAAAAAAAAAGAATTATGCATTCTGGGGGAAGAAGGGTGAAATGGTAGGAGGGTGGGGCTGGGAGGGGTGGAGGGAGAGGGCTGTGATGGAGATGTAACTTGAAGTAATAAATAAACATTTTAAAAAATCACAAAAAAGTCACATATAGGAACTTCATACATTGTATATTGATAACATTAATCCCTTCCCTCACTTCCCGCCAGATCCTCCCTCATTTCCTTAACTGCACAACTCCATATTTTTCCCTCTTTTTCTCAAATGAAACAAAAACTAAAGTGTTGAGTTCAATTTATATTTTCCAACTATTCCTGGACATGGGGCCAGCCCTGGAATGTGGCCACTATGCCAATTGTCACTTCATGTCTCCGTTTCTAATTGTTTTTTTTCCTTAGGGTTTAGTTTTATTTTTGAGTTTTATGTATATTCTACGTACTAACCTCCTATAAGTTCTATACTTGGTAAAGATTTAGTTCCCACTCTGTAGGTTACCTCTTCATTACATGTACAGAAATATTTTAGTTTCATTCGTTCCCATTTGTCAGTTGTTGGACTGAATTATCAGAGTTTTGTTCAGAAAGACCTTTCCTGTCTCAGTTAGTTAAAGTGTATTCACTATTTTCTCATCCATCAGATTTAGGGTACCCAGTCTTATAAAAGCATACTTTTAAACTATTTATTTCTTGTTATATTAATATCCCTACCTCTTTTCTAACCCATTGACCTGGCTACGGGAGAAAAAAAAAGATTAGTAGAGACAAAAGGTGTAGACCTCTTTAGATGTATGTTCTTGCAGCAATTCATCAGGATTCTAGCAGTCGAGGCAAACAACATACACAGGAACAAGTACCAGCAGCTACAGGAACTTAACCAACGAGGAAACCAGCAGCAGTTCAGGGAGCACCAGGAACAGCCAGCAGCAGCATGTCTCATACCCCTGCTTGGGGTCATGATCTTATCCCAACCTGGGCCCCCATCTTCAGTAGGAAAGATAGCAGTAAATTTCAGCAGAAGCAAGTCTTGAAGCGTTGTCTGGAGTCTTTTCAAATAAAGCAGTGATTAGAGGCAGAACTAAGTAAAAAAGCCATGCTTCTATGTCTTTTAGGTTCCCTTTATGCCCTTCTAAGCATCTGCATAAGGATGTTTTCTAATAGGCCAGCATCATGACCCCAAGTACTTTCCTGTTGACCAAGGTCACGAGCTCTCCAAGGAGTCCATCCATCAAAGGATGTTTTCTAGTAAAATCATGTTCCCTACATGTGACAGTTGCTGGCTGGCAAAACACACTCTTCCACCAGGATGTTTTTCATGCTCCTCTCATGAGTCTATATTTCTTTTTTTTTTTTTTTTTTTTTTTTGGTTTTTTGAGACAAGGTTTCTCTGTGTAGCCCTGGCTGTCCTGGACTCACTTTATAGACCAGGCTGTCCTCGAACTCACAAAGATCCGCCTGCCTCTGCCTCCCAAGTGCTGGGATTAAAGGCGTGCGCCACCACCGCCCGGCTATGAGTCTATATTTCAAAGGTGGACAAAGCATCCCCACATCCCACACTTGAAATCAAAACAAAAAAAGTGCATTCATTCAACACAACTGTGCTTTTTAAAGAAATCAGAACTTCCAGCACAGTCTTTTTAAAAAATATTTATTTATTACTTCAGGTTACATCTCCATCACAGTGTTCTCTTTCCACCCCTCCCAGTGTCACCCTCCCACCCTGTACCCCCATCCTTTCCATCCTATTCCTCCAGAGAGGAGTGTCCCTACATAACAGTCCCTCACCCCAGTTCAGCAGTCATATGAGGGCCAAGAGCCTCCTCATACACTGGGGGCCTGCAAGGCAGCACCGCTAGGGCAAAGTGTCTCATTGACAGGAAAAAAAAGTCCATGTTCATATTCCCCTTGGTGCATTAGTTGTAGTATAGTTATCCTGTACTATATGGCTAAAATCTGATTATAAGTGAATAGATACCATATGCATCCTTCTGAGCCTGGGTTAGCTTCTCTAATTCCATCCATTTGGCTGAAAATTGCATGATTTTATTGTTTGTGATAGCTGAGTAGTATTCCATTGTGTAGATGTACCATTATTTTTTAATCCATTCATCGGTTGTGGGACATCTGGGTTGCTTCCAGTTTCTAGCTATTACAAATAAGGCTGCTATGAACATAGATGAGGAAACTTCCTTGTGATTTGGTGAGGAGTCATTTGGATGCATACCCAGAAGTGGTATGGCTGGGTCCCGAGGCAGAGCTAGTCCAAGTTTTCTAAGATATCGCCAGACTGACCTCCATAGTGGTTGCACAAGCCTGCACTCCCACCAGCAATGGAGGAGAGTTCCCCTTTCTCCACAACCTCGCCAGCATGTGCTATCATTTGAGCTTTTGATCTTAACAATTCTGACAGGTGTGAGATGGAAACTCAGAGTCATCTTAAGTTGCATTTCTCTGACAATTAAGGATGCTGAGCATTTCTTCAAGTGTCTCTCAGCCATTAGGGATTCCTCTTTTGTGAATTCTCTGTTTAGCTCTGTCCCCCATTTTTTGATTGGATTATTTCATTTTTTGGAAACAAACCAGTGGATCAATGGAATTGAATTGAAGACCCAGAAAGGAACCCACACACCTATGTTCACCTAATTTTTGACAAAGAAGCCAAAACCATACAATGGAAAAAGAATAGCATCTTCACCAAATGGTGCTGGTCCAGCTGGATGTCCACATTTAAAAGAATTAAATTAGACCCATACTTTCACCTTGTACAAAACTTAAGTCCAAGTGGATCAAAGACATTAACATAAGGCTGGTCACACTAAATCTACTAGAAGAAAAAGTGGGAAAAACCCTCGAACTCATTGGCACAGGTGACAACTTCCTGAACAGAACAACAGCTCAGGATCTAAAACCAACAATCAATAAATGGGACCTCATGAAACTGAAAAGCTTCTGTAAGGCAAAAGACACTGTCATTCGAACAAAATGGCAGCTTACAGATTGGGGAAAAAAAATCTTCACCAACCCTACATCTGATAGAGGGCTAATATCCAAAATTTACAAAGAACTTAAGAAATTAAATGCCAGCACATTCTTATATTGAGATCCTAGATCCATTTGAAGTTGAGTTCTGTGGAGAGTAAGAGATAAGAATCTGGTTTCATTCTTATACATGCAGCCATCCAGTGTGACAGGATCTTTTGTTCACTATGCTGTCTTTTCTCCAATGTCTACTTTTGGCCTTGGTCAAAAGTCAGGAGTCAGTGGCAAAATTTTAAATTTCCTTTTTGAGCTCCATTTTTCCATTCAATAATATGTTGTTTAGTTTCCATGAGTTTGTATAGTTTATGTTGTTTCTAATTGTTGATATTCAGTTTTATTCCTTTGTGATCAGATAGAAACTCTCTCAGATGAGAATTTATTCATTAGTATTTAGATGGAAAGTTCTTTGGATGTCTGTTAGATCCATTTTATTTATGATATTTAATTCCAATGTTTCTTTGCTTAGATTTGTCTGGATGATATATCTATTGATAAGAGTAGGGTATTGAAGTCACTCACTATCACTGTATTAGAGTCTTTGATTTTAGATTGAATACTGGTTCAAATAAATTGGGTACTCCTGTGTTTGGTTTAAAAAAAAAGTTTACAAGTATAATATCCTCCTGGTAGGTGTTTCCTTTAATGAGTATATAGCATTCTTCCCTATCTCTTCTGATTAGTTTTGGTTTGAAGTGTGAGATATTAGAATAGCTATTATCACATGTTTCTTAGTTCAATGTGCTTGGAATATTTTTTATATCCTTTACCCTTAGATAGTGTCTGTCCTTGATAGGTATATTTCTTTTTTTTTCACTTTGGTTTTTTGAGACAGGGTTTCTCTGTGTAGCCCTGGCTGTCCTGGACTTGCTTTGGAAACCAGGCTGGCCTTGAACTCACAGAGATTCACCTGCCTCTGCCTCTCAAGTGCTGGAATTAAAGGCCTATGTCACCACACCCAGAGTAGGTATATTTCTTGAAGGAAGAAAGACAGATCCATTTTCTAATCCAATATGTTAGGCTGTGTAGAAAAAAAAATAGCTAATTAAATGGTTTAACCAGTATTTATATTATCTTTAGTTGGTCAGCAGTGGTGTTAATCCTTAACCCACTATTATAAATGAATACACACAGGCACCAGATGAATTTTAATAAGGCTTAGGCCTGAGTTCTGTAATCCTAGCACATCTAAGCTGGCTCATAATTATAATACCCAAATATGACCTTGTAGGGGTTAGAATAATTAAATTAGATTTATAAAATATATGGGGGTTTCTGATACAGTCTCTTAATTCGGGGCATGAAGATCAACTTGGCTGTGAGTGATTATCTTACCAGCTTGTGGAAAAACAAGGTTGAAGTCAGGAAAAACAGGAAAGACTTAATGGACTGAAAAAACAAGGTTGAAGTCAGGAAAAGCAGGAAAGACTTAATGGACTGAAAAAACAAGGTTGAAGTCAGGAAAAACAGAAAAGACGTAATGGACTGAAAAACAAGGTTGAAGTCAGGAAAACAGGAAAGACTTGATGGACTTAAGAAACAAAGTATTTGGCCTGACATTGTTTCAGCTGCTAAGTGGGCGGAGCCCAAACTAAGCTGAAACAGAGTTCCTCCTATTTAAGGACAGTGCATGGAGCCCCATAAAAAAGAAGAGGCCCCTGATGCTAGAGAGCTCTGAGAGTCGTGCTGAAAAAAGTGCTGGCCATCATTTGATGGCCAGATATTCCTGAGGCAGAAAGAAGCTAGTGAGCAAAGAAAGCCTGAGGAAGACACCAAAAGGCCAAGGACTAAACCCTGTGGCTCAGCTTTTGCCTAGAGGGGTTTGATCTGTCCGAACAGTGACCAAAAGAAAACTGTGCCTGGCTTTAAGGACTCTGAGGTAGAGTGGCAGAGTTTCTGATGCAAAGAGGCTGGGGTCTCCCAGAGAGAAGAAAGCATCAAACCTTATTTAAGGTGAGACTGCAATAACCAACTTACCCTGACAAACCTACATCTGAGATAGTCCAGAAAAAGGACTAAGTGTGTTAAAGAATCTACAACAAAGACTGTGTTACTGATGACTGAGGACCTGCCCCAGAGACTGTATCCTTCTAAAAGGTTAGGAAAATAATTGTCAATAGGGTTAGTGGTTAGGTTAAAGGGATGTAGGAATTTGTAGGATTAATAGTTAAGAAATTGTTGGTATTTGTTATAAGTAAATATAGTAATAAATAAGTGTTAAATAATAATTAAAAACTTAGGTTACATGACCTCATATATACACACGTCCCTTTGGACTATTATTCTTCACACTAAGCCAATGTTCCAGGCCACGTGGAAGGATCTTCTTTAATCTATCCCATGGCGTGTCTTCCTTGTTTGTTACTGGCTTCTCTCTGTCAACCTTCTTCTTCCCAAGATACTCTCTCTCTTTCAAAAAGGCCGCACACCTTAGTTCTGCCTACCTCCATCTTTGTCCAATCTTCAGGCCTCAGAATTTATTTAAGTAATCAGAGTCAAAGTAAGTAACAGACAGCAAACAGGACCAATCAACATTTAGAATGCTTAACACCTCCCCGTCATTTCCCTCCTTTTGTCTAATAAAAAGGCTAAAATTTTTAACTCATGTAGTAAAAACAATAAGAACAAATATGAAACTATCAAGAAAACCATATAAAAAAGGTACACATATAATGTTTAGTTTATTTGTATCAGGTAATCTTGGGGAAGAAAAAAAATCATCTGTCTTGGTGTGTCTAAAGTTCTGAACCTAAATACTTTTATCATATCCTATATTTCCTTTTATATCCTAAATAACTCAAGTTGAATTGAAATTTTATAGCTATTATGTCTTCAACCCCATCAAAGACATAAGAAGGGATAAAGTTATTATTTGAGTGAATAGGAAGCACAGAAGAGCAGCTTCCAAAAAGAAAAAAAATGACAGTTTGCTGTCCAGACAGTCCCAGATATCTTGATACCATTGGAGCAACATCTTCAGCCTTCTAGCCAATCATATCTCACAGACATAATTGTGCAGCAGGAAATAAGGATTTTTCCCATTCTGTCTCTGCAGAATCAGGACATCAACGTACCTGCATTTAAGCTCTGGTCCATCTTTGAACTGTATATAGTCTGTTGAGAGAGCAGGGACATTTTTGTCCAGTAGGAATTATCTCCTGATGGGAGATTTCATTTTGATTTTCATTGTTTTCTTCCAAGTCAAATGGGAGCTGTCAGGAGCTGACTGTCTTAAAATCAAGCAATTCTTAAAATAAGGTTATCTTTTCATACATTGGTATAAAATTTTGTATATTGATAAAAAATAAGATTAATTTTGATAACATTTTACCGTTTGCTTGTTCAAAGGTAATAGATAGATAGATTTATAAATCAAAGATGTCTTCAAAACCCTCAGAAATGTACAGAAAATGGCATTTAAAGATATTATTATTTTAAGAATAACAACAGTTTTAGGTTTCAGAGCAGATTCAATAATCTATCCTCATATCTTATCATTTCTATATTGTATACATATATTCCCTCTTTTTAAGTCCCTTTCCCCTATATAAGAGAGAAAGAAGGAAAGAGAAAATAAAAAGAAATAAAAAAGTCCTTGAGTCTAACCTCCTATACCTTGTTTAATAAGACCATTTAACAATTTGTAACCAGTCCCCCTAAACAACATCTATAACATAACAAATGACCAAAATATTATCCCTCCACCTTTTGGGAATGGTTCATCACTCTCTTAAAATTGCTTCCTGCTGAATTGGGATGTAGAAAACCTGTTTGGGGGCCCAAATAAAATGGAAAAAAAATGGTTAAGCAATTTAATAGTAACATTTGTTGTCCATTCTCTATGTGGTCAGCAATTTGAATGTCCTGAGCAGTTTGTAGTCCGAAGTTGAACTTTGGATGGGAAAGTTCAGGGCTTCATTGAAGTCGTGGAACAATCTGTGAAGCTGGACCATCTGGGCTTGTCTTCTTTGGTGTTTGGTCCCTTTGTACTGAAAATATATAATTTCTCATAATTAACATATCTCTCTATTTTTTCTTTCTAGACAGGATTTCTCTGTATATCCTTGTCTTGGATTTACTTTGTAGACCAGGCTGACCTTGGGGAAGGTCAGGAATCCACCTGTCTTTGTCTCCCAAATTGTGGGATTAAAGGCATGTACCATCACAACCAATGATTAACATATCTTCCCTAGGGTCTAATGTCTCTCTTGAAACCAGTTTTCCAGTGGGTGTCCCATATCTAAGGAGACTGGCTTATGACCCCTTTCTCTTTATATCTTTAAAAATCTCTTATATTTTAGCATTGCTAAATGACAAAAATATCCTTTTTACCTCCCGCTATAGGAAAATCAAAGACATCTAAACAAAAATCAAGCAAAGAAACATTCCTAAAGCCATGGTCTAATCATGCCATCCCATGCTGTAATTAAAGTTCCTTTTATTATTCCTGAAATGAAGCTTTGACTGTATATCCTTGGTGGGACCTTCCAAGATACTCTTGATAAGCACCTAGTACTCAAGCACCTGTGAGTTCCTGCTGCCATCTTTTATATCAGGATGGGCCTCCTTCCTTCCCCTATTGTTATTGTCAGCAACTTAGCATTCCATCTGTATGCTCTTTTTGTTAAGCCTATCCTAGGCAAATCTTTCTCAAAAAGTATATATAGAACCACAATTGTCATTGTAAAAATTATCTGTATGTTAAGAGAAAAAACTCAATTGGAATCCAAACATATCAAGACATTATGAATTTCTCTATTTTAATTTAGGTGGTTAATTCCATTCTCAAACTCTGTTTAGAAGGCTGCCGGTTATTTAGCATATAAAGAGAGCTAAGCTTCCACATTTGCTGTGAGGCAGTAGCTTTTGTTAAGGGAGCCACTCCTTTGAAATGTATTTGGGTTTGGCTCCCTGCTCTTTGGCTAGGGAATTACTTTTTATCTGGGCCTTCTCAAGCTGTAAGCATGGATTCTAATTGCTGTACACTGGGTGCCATATGCAGAAAAAAATAGCTAATTAAACTATTTACCCAGTATTTATATTATGTTTAATTGGTCGGCAGCGGTGTTAATCATTAACCCACTATTATAAATGAATACACACAGAAACCAGATGGATTTTAATAAGCCTAGGCCTGAGTTCTGTATTCCTAGCCCATCTAAGTTAGCTCATAATTCTAATACCCAAATATGACCCCATATATACATATGTCCCTTTGTATTATTATTCTCCACACTAAACTGATGTTCCAGGCCATGTGGGATGATCTTCTTTAATCTGCCCCATGGGTGCCCTCCTTCTTTGTTTCTGGCTTCTCTCTGTCGACCCTCTTCTTCCTAAGATACCCTCTCTCTCTCAAAAAGCCTGCACACCTTAGTCCTACCTACCTCTATCTTTGTCCAATCTCAGGCCTCAGCATTTATTTAACCAATCAGAGTCAAAGTAAATAACAGACAACAAACAGGATCAATCAACATTTAGAATGCTAACACCACCCCATCAGAGCTAAACATAATTCATAAAGGAGGAATCCATAATGGCTGAGAGACACTTGAAGAAATGCTCAACATCCTTAATCATCAGAGAAATGCAACTCAGACTATTTTGAGATTCCATCTCATACTTGTCAGAATGAAATGTGTCCTAATGTATTTATACTTATTCCTAACTTCTTTTAAGACTACAGTCTTAGTTTTCAACAAAATAATCAGATGGACTGTAAGCCCATTTATAAGAGAACTTAATGACCTAAGTATTTTCAAACCCTTATTTCTGTTACAGATGGAAATGTTGTGAGTTTCTACAAATATAAATCTTGGAGTATTCTACAAACTCAGTAGAGACAAATAATCTCTCTTGTATAGTAATTTCTGTAAAAACTCCATATATTGCATTTTGAACTGATAAATGCAAAGCATTGTATGAGATTGTAGACTCATCTTGCCCATTCTACCATCCAAGCCTGTTTAAGTAAATAGACACTTAATTTATAGTCTTCATTTAACATAGTTACAATCAATTCACTATCCATTTTTACCAAGAGGAGAACTAAAATATTTTGAATTATATTTTCCATAGATACTTTTGTTCTAATAATTCATTCCATGGGGGCTTCAGCAGGAGGCTGAGTGGCTCATTACTTAACTGCAGATATACAGCAGGCTCAGATGAGACCAACACACAGAAGATGAACACATAGAAGTTGGAAAAAGAAGCAGGAGCTCCTATGGCTCATTTATGTTCCCAGGAAGGCTTTAAAATTACTCATCATAAGAAATGTTCCTGAAAATTGCATGCAGATGGTGCCTTTCTGTCCACAACAACTCAGTAGATAAACAGAGAAATAGAATTATCCTTGGATCCTCAAATCAGATCTTTAAAAAATTTAGTAGAAAATTATAATGTAAATAAAATTCCTGTACAGTTTGAAGCTCTTCTTGAAGATAGTGAATAGGCAAGGAGAAGAAGTAAGAACGACAGGTCTCAATTCTTGACTTCTTTGAGGTAACAGCCTTCCCAGAAGAGAAAATATTGCTGTAATAGATGAGGACTCTTTCCAAGACACTGAGAGTTTGGCTTCCTTAATTGTGTAAATAAATTAATAAATATAAGAAATAAAAGGAAAAGAAACTGTATGCACTGATCTTCAAAAAGAAGACCCTTCACAATAGCCATAAACAATATAAAATATCTGGAGGCAACTCTAACCAAGCAAGTGAAAGACCTGTACAACAAGAACTTCAAGTCCTTGAAGAAAGAAATTGAAGAGGCCATCAGAAGATGGAAAGATCTCCCATGCTCATGGATAGGTAGGATCAACAAAATAAAAATGGCCATCCTACCAAAAGCAATATACACATTCAATGCAGTTCCTATCAAAATACCACCACAATTCTTTATAGACCTGGTAAAAGCAATTCTCAACAGGGGAAGGAGGGAGGCCCTTTCTGATAGGTAAGACAAAACTGATGGCAGCTGGAGCTCTGAGCTCCCTGGCTACTAATTGATTATCAGGACCATCTGCTAAGAGTGCACCAATGAAATGAAGCCAAAACTAGATTACAAGGAATAATGAGCAGAGCTCTTTTTTGTTTGTTTGTTTGTTTATTACTTCAAGTTATATCTCCATCACAGTGCCCTCCTTTCGCCCCTCCCGATTCCACCCTCCCACCCTCTCCTCCCTCTCACCTATCCCACTCCTCCAATGTGGGATGTCCCTACATATTAGTTCAACAGTCATATGAGGGCTAAGAGCTTCCTCTTGCATGGGAGGCCTACATGGTAGCTAGCACCCCTAGAGCAAATTGTCCCATTAATAGGTAACAAAGTCTGTGTTCCTGATCCTTTTGGTGTGTTGGTTGTAGGATAGTTATCCTATACTATATGGCTAAAATCCAATTATAAGTGTGTAGAAGCCATGTGCATCTTTCTGAGTCTAGGTGAGCCCACTCAGGATGAGCTTTTCTAGTTCCATCCATCTGGCTGCAAATTGCATGATTTCCTTGTTTCTGATAGCTGAATAATATTCCATTGTGAAAATGTATCACCATTTTTTGTTGCATAGAATGGTACAGCTTGACTAAGACTTTTAGAATGTTCTTGCTTTTTTGCTTGAGTTTTGTTTAGATGTCTTTGATTTTTCCCTATATCGAGATTAAAAAGGACATTTTTGTGGTTTGGCAATGCTAAAACATGGGAGATTTTTAAAGATTTGGGACAAATTTTGAATTGTCCCTGCAGTTTAGAGTTCCTCTCTGGGTTACAGAGTTACTATTATCTGAGATTTAAGTGAAGCATTTGAGCAGGGTGGTAATGGCACATGCCTTTTATCCTATCACACTGGAGTACTAGTCTAGCCTGGTTAAACAATGAAGTCAGGGTGGGACCACTTGCCGATAAAATAAGGCTACTTGCTAAAGACAGTCTAGAATTCAAATGGCACATTTTTTCCTTGAAGGTACTGTATAAGTTTTTACTTAGTAATAAATGATAATGTCCTTACTGATCTAATGGATAAATACCAATAATCTTAAATTTATGTAAAGTGAACAGGGTGACAAGCCAGTCTCTCTTAGGTGTGGGGATCCCACAGGAGAACTGGTTTTAATAGGTATTTTGCCCTGAAAGAGATATATTAGTCGCTGGGCATGGTGGTGCACACCTTTAATGCAAACACTCAGTAGGCAGGGGCAGGCAGATCTCTGCGAGTTCAAGGCTAGCCTGGTCTATGAAGTGAATCCATTACAGTCAAGGACACACAGAGAAATCCTGTTTCGAAAAAAACTACAGAAAGAGAGAGAGAGAGAGAGAGAGAGAGAGAGAGAGGGAGAGAGAGAGAGAGAGAGAGAGAGAGAGAGAGAGAGATTAGTCAATGTCAGGACCCAGAATTAAGCTGGGGGAGGAAAATGCAAACTTCATGCCTCCCACTGCCAACAGTTAAAAAAAAAGCTAGCATAAAATAGCATGTCATATCAACCTACTCTAAATCAATCTCCTCAATAATGGGGCTCCCATGGGAAAATGGACTCAGACTAATACAAAATGGTTTAATTAATATTATTGTTTAATAAAGGTAATTCAATGAATTAAATTCATACCTTGATCCTAAAACTTGGACGACAAGGAAAAAACAGGTTCCTTGTGTCTTTGAGGCCAGTCTAATCTATAGAGCTCTACAGAGCAAATCAAGACAGCCCAAGCTACGAAGAGAAACCCCGTCTCAATAAGGATAGATATATCCATATAGAAAGTAAATCTCCAAGGAAAGGTAAAAAGGAAAGAAAAAATATAAATGCACACCTTTGATCCCAAAATGTGGGAGACAAAGGCAGAGACAGATAGGTTCCTTTTGAGTTTGAGGGCAACCTATTCTATAAACAGTCCGAGCTACACAAAATAAACTGCCTCAGTCAATTAATAAATTTATGTTAACTGTAGAGGAGAATACTTATACTCCATAGAGTCTTATGCTGCATTTTCAACTTAAAAATGATTATATAGGGGATACAAGATGGCGCTGTCCATAGAACATTGTATCTGAGTAGTAGGTGAATGAGATCAGTCACTGTGGAGTGAATGTGAGGTTGTGTAGCTGGCTGTGAAACACAGTGTCTGAATTTCTATGGCAAATACTGACTCTGGTTACCATGTGAAACTGCTCATGCAGTTCCCAGAAATACCACCCTGAGATCAGCCAAGTCAGACACTTTTCTGGAGGAGAGCACCTGCCAGGGCAGATCTAGCCCATGAGTGTATCCAGACCACAACTCCAGCCACAGATCAGTGGCCCTGCCCATATGTAACATATCCGGCATCCATGAGGACCTAATTGGGAAAAACAGCTGGACCACAAGAGCAAAGGTAAGTAAGATTTTCTTTTCAGAGTTCCCAACATGGTGGCACAGTGTGTACTTAGCTGAGTGACAGAGACCAAACTCTGCCACAGCAAAGCGAATAGGAGCTGAGACTGACTGCAAACGTAGCCAGACACAATGTGTTCCCCACAAATATTGGGGCAACTCACCTCAACACCTGAACTTTTGAGGCAGTCAGCAACAGGCACACCCGATGCTGACACCTGTCGTGGGTGGAGTTCCCTTCCTAGTTGCTGAACCAGAACGAATGTGTCTTCACCAACCTGACATTTGACAGAGAGCTAATATCAAAAATATTATAAAAACTCAAGAAATTAAACACCAAAAAAATCAAATAACCCAATCAAAAAATGGGGTATAGGCTAAACTGAGAACTCACAAAAGAGGAATCTCTAAAGGCTTAGAGACACTTGAAGAAATGTTCAACATCTTTGGTCAGCAGGGAAATGCAATTCAAAATGACTCCAAGAATCCATTTCACACTTGTCCAAATGGCTAAGATAAAAAACTCAAATGATAGCATATGCTAGTGAGGATGTGGAGAAAGAGGAATACTCCTTCATTGCTGGTGGGTGTGCAAACTTGTACCACCACTTTGGAAATAAATCTGGAGATATCTTAGAAAATTGGAAATAGTTCTACCTCAAGACCCAGCCATACCCCTCCTAAGCGTATTTCCAAAAGATTCTTCACCAAACCACAAGGACATTGTATTTACAATGTTCATAGAAGCTTTATTTGTAATAGCCAGAAACTGGAAACAACTCAGATATCCTTCAATGGAAGAATGGATTAAAAATTTGTGGTACATTTACACAATGGAATACTACACAGCTATCACAAATAAGGAAATCATGCAATTTGAAACTAATTGGATGGATCTAGAAAAACTCATCCTAAGTGAGGTCAGTCCCAGTAAGATAAAAATGGTATGTATTATCTTATAAGTGGATATTAACCATATATCACAGGACAACCATCCTGCAACCCACAGACTCAACCAAATAGGAACCTAGCATAACTATCTTAGGAAAAACTCAACCTAGCAGTGAGTCATGAAACCTGTTACAAGTCAGTAGAACATCTAACCCTAGATGGGGTGCCATATCAAGCCCCAGTATAAGAGGAAGCTCTTGGCCCTCACATGAATGATGAACTGAGAGATTATGATATGTGAGGGCCCATCTCATATGAGGAGAAGGAGAGTACCAAGAAGGAGAATAGTGAGAGTGGGACTGAGGGAGGGATGGACTGTGGTGGGAGGGGCGGAGGGAGGAAACTATGTTCAAGAGGTAACTTGAAAAACAAGTAAATTTTAAAAAGGGGAGAGGAAACTAAGCTTAAAATTTATAATAAAAATAAAATATAAAAATTCACAAATGGTAATTTATCAAAGGCATACTTGTCCTACTGGCATGAAAGGAAAAAAGGTCTTAATTTCAAGTTAGAAAGTTAGACTGCAGGATGCCACATAGCTCATATACTCTTGGATATCAAGAGTATTATAAGTTTGTTTCCTATATATAAGGGATATCTTTGTTGCTTGGCTCTAAAAAGGCAGTTAAGAGGCTTAAAAAGTAGTAAGTAAATTGAGGGTTAATACAGTTCAACCTGGTTTTCTAAACCTCTAAGAGGTGAAATAATTCGGAGCTAAGGTAAAATATTTGAGAAGGGTGGTGGTAGCCAATGCCTCTGGCAGAGACATGGGGATCACTATGGAGTTAGTTGTCTTTTAAAATCTAGAGTTACAAAGAGAAGGGTGGTGATGGTGCACAGTTTTAATCTCATCACTTGAGAGGCATACACCCTTAATCCCAACATGCTGGAGACAGAAACATGCAGATCTCTGAGTTCAAGGCCATCCTGACACAGAGTAAGATCCAAATAGAGAAAAACTTAGATCCAGGGGTAGTGGGTCACACTTTTAATCCCAACAATTGGGAGGCACATGCCTTTGATTCCAATACTTGGAAGGCAGAGGCAGGCACATAGGATTTTTAATAATTTAAATTTAAAAACTACTCACAAAAGGCATTCTGAAATTCAAAGGAAATCATGCAATTTGAAACGAATTGGCTGGATCTAGAAAAACTCATCCTAAGTGAGGTCAGTCCCAGTAAGAACAAAATGAATTGTCCTTTGTGATCTCAAAATATATATACTTAAATGTATATTTATTTCCAAAATATCAAAGGAATTTTTTAAAAATCTCAATTGAAAGGTAGTACTTTTTATATTGACAAAAAACCCAATTTGCTCTAGGAAAGATATTACCTGCAAAAAAAAAAAAAAAAAGTAGTACCACAGAGTTAGGATTAGGACATGGCTCTGTTCTTATCTTTCCAGGAAGTTAAAAGCATTCATTTAAGGAATTCAGGAACAACTGGAGATCTGAAACCTCTGAAGAAAAGGGACCAGACACCAAAGAAGACAAATATCCCAGATGATCCAGTCTCACAGACTTCCTCAATAGCTGTTTATCAAAATCCACAACCAGAACAACTCAAAATGGCTAACTAAGATGGTTCAGCCCCATAGAGTGTTCCAGGCAGGAATTCAGTAAAACCTTGAAGTTCAGCCTCTGACTACACACTTTTTAGGACATTTAAATAGCTTAGCACAAAAGGACTGACCATCAAATGTTACTATTAACGTGCTTAACCATTTTTCCATTCTTTTTGTTTTGTTTTTGCTTTTGGTTTTTTTGATTTTTTTCAAGACAAGGTTTCTCTGTGTAGCCCTGGCTGCCCTGCACTCACTTTGTAGACCAGGCTGGCCTCGAACTCACAAAGATCCGCCTGCCTCTGCCTCCCAAGTGCTGGGATTAAAGGCGTGTGCCACTTCTGCCCAGCTCCATTTTTCCATTCTTATTTGGGTCCCAAAGGTTTTCCTCTTCCTAAATCAATAAGAAGCAATTTTAAGAGAGGGACATCTCATTCCCAGAAGGTGGGGTGGGTGATTCCCCCCCCCCTGTCATTTTATGGGTTGTAGATGTTTATTGTTATTCAAGGGGATTAGTTACAAGTTGTTAAATGGCCTTGTTAAATAGGTTTTGGAGGTTAGACCCAGGGATTTCTCTCTTTTTCTTTTCTCTATCCTTCCTTCTCTCCTGTGTAGGGGGGAAAGACTTAAAAAAATGGGACATAGACATAATATAGGAATGATAAAGAAGGGACATATTATTGAATATGCTCTTATATCTTTGTATATTGATACAAAATTAAGGTATTGTACCTAGGTAACCCTTAAAAATACAATGTGAAATTTTGGCCCATTGATAGAAATTGTCACGAACTGTTTAGGATAATTAAGAGATGCAGAGTAAAAGTCATTCAAACATGTCATTTGGTTAGTTACTAGCATAGTTTATCACAGATGTTTTCTAAGTTAACTTGTTTTCTAAGGAAATCAGATTGCTAAGAGACAAGCAAGATTTGCTTATCCAAATATATGGAGATACATAGGTAGTCTTTGAAAACCTGAGGAGATCTGTAGAATTTCGCTTTCAAAGAAGTTTTCTTAACTTCAGATTTTTTTTTTTTTTATATTGAGACATGTCAGCTCTTGACAGCACACTTTATTCTACTCCAAACAGAGAATGAGCATTGAAAAATCTCCATTTGGAGATTGTTGCATTAGTGGTAAGTCTGTCACTGGTCAAGAAAAGTCCCTTGCCTCAACTATAGACAGAATGCTGTTGAAAAGAACAAAAGTTGGAAGCAGGTATGTCGACAGCCTAGCTCTGCTGAGTAGTTAGACAGGGTAGGCAAGTACTTCATAATTCTTACTTTACAAGTAATGTCTGTCAGAGATACTGGGCTAAGAGCTGCAAATAGATACTCTAATGTATTGAAAGAAATTGGGGACTCTCCAGGCAGCCAGTTGTCTGTCATTTCTTAATTTTGGAAGCTGCGTGCTCTGTACTTCCTGTTTATTAAGATATATTTGCCGTTCACAGGTGTTTGATGTGGTTGAAGACTAGATAGTTATAGTTTCACAGTTAAATTTTAAGTTGTTATGAATTAAAAGGATGTTCTAGGTCTAAGAGCATGTTGTTAAGTTGGTAATGTAAGTTAGGGTGGAAAATGAGTTGGGTATAGAATTTTGAACTCATGAAGATAGATAGATAATAGAATATTAATATCAGTTGGTGGATATGTATGGACTGGACATTGGGAATGTATGTTATACCTTATAATTTTCATAATTGTGCCCTAATTATTTAAAAAAACTATGAGTTTTGAGAGAAGGGGGAGAGGGTGGGAGCATGGGGCCTGGAGGGGTAGAGGGAAGGGAATGCGAAAGAGTAATAAATAAACATTTAAAAAATGACACAAAAGCTCTGCTCTGCACACTCATTTGAAAGGGAAGGCTCAAGTGCATCTGAGTAGTAGGTGAATGAGATTAGTCACTGTGGAGTGAATGTGAGGTCCCCTAGCCTACTGTAAAACACAGATGGTGTCTGAATTCCTGCGGTGAACATTGAGACTGGTCACCAGGTAAAACAGCCCACGCAGTTACCAGGAACAACACCCTGAGATCAGCCAGCTCTGTCACCAGTCTAGAGAGGAGCTCTGACTAGAGGAGATCTAGCCCCAGGAGCCGATCCAGCCCATGGCTCCAGCCACAGATCAGCGGCCCCGCCTGTCTGCCTGATATCCAACCTTCATGCAGACCTGTACACCTGAGAGGGAAAAACAGCTGCACCACAAGAGCAAAGGTAAGTGAGATTTTTTTTTTCTGGAGTTTCCAACATGGTGGCACAGTGTGCACTGTAGCGGAGAGGCAGAGACCTAACCCAGTCACAGTAAAGCAATTAGGAGCCAAGACGGACTGCAAACAGAGCCCTCAACTGTGTGTTCTTCACAAACATTAGGGCAGGTGGAACACTCACACTAGCACCCAAGCATCTGAGGCAGTCAGCAACAGGCACACTGAGGCCAGTACCCATTGGGGGTGGGGCTCCCTGCCTGCACAGTCAGCCTAGCTACAGAGCCAGAATGACTGGGTAAGTGAGAGGAGAACACAGACCCAACCACAGCTCTACCTGCCTTTCTGGGAGACATGCCAGCTCCCAGGTCCTCAGAGGATAGCCCTCTCCCCACTCCAATCCCCTCTATATTGGTTCAATTGGGTCACAAGAAGTTGAGGAGAACAGCAGCCACTCTCCTCTCCCAGAGCCAGTCTATTACAGAAACCTGACCACCATCTGGAGGTAAACACCAGGATCTCAGGATCAGCCAACCCCCAGGGCAGGGAGTTTTCCTGAGCACCAAGGTCAGCTGACAAAAGAAACAAACAGACAACACCTGGGTCAATAGGATGACAAAAGGTCAGCGCAAGAACATGGTAAAAAAAAACAAAACAAAACAAAAAAAAACCAAAACAATAGGATATCTCCAGATCCTAGCAATAATGCTACAGACAATTCTAGAGAGCCGAACATGATTGAAACAAAGGAAAATGATCTTAATCCTACGCTTATATTAATAATAGAGGCCTAAGGGAGAAAATCAAATACCTCAGAGGGCAACAACAAAGTACTGCAAAGGAGGTGATGGAAATGAATAAAGCACTTAAAGGAATGGAAGACCTGAAAAGGGAAGTTGAAGCAATGAAGAAAATCCAATCCGAGACATCCATAGAAATGGAAAACCTTAAGAAAAGAATTGGAACTACAGACACTAGCATCACCAACAGAATACAAGAGATGGAAGAAAGAATTTCAGGCTCAGAGGATAAAATTGAAGAAATTGACACATCTGTCAAAGAAAATGTCAAATCTAAAAAAGTCCTGACACAAAACCTTCAGGAAATCAAGAATGAAATGAAAAGACAAAATCTCAGAATAATAGAAATAGAAGAAAGAGAAGAGTCCCACCTCCATGGTCCAGAAAATATCTTCAACAATCATTGAAGAGAATTTCCCAAATCTAAAAAAAGAGATGCCTATAACTGTACAGAACTCCAAATAGATTAGACCAGAAAAGAAAATCTTCCTGCCACATAATAATCAAAACAATAAATATACAGAAAAAAGAAAAAATATTAAAAGCTACTGGGGAAAAGGGTCAAGTAACATATATAATGGCAAACCTATCAGAATCACACCTGACTTTTCTTCAGAGACTCTAAAAGCCAGAAGGGCCTGGACAGACGTCTTGCAAACCCTAAAAAACCACAAATGCCAGGCCAGACTACTATTCCCTACAAAATTGTCAATCAAGATAGATGGAGAAAAGAAGATATTCCATGACAAAGCTAAATTCAAACAATATCTATACACAAATCCAGCTCTACAGAAGATGTTGGAAGGAAAACTCCAACCCAAAGAGGTTAACTACACACAAGAAAGCACAGGAAGCAAATAGCATGCCTGCAGCAAAACCAAAAGAAAGAAGCCCACTCACACACTATTTCCACGAACATCAAGATGGCAGGAAGTAACAATCACTGGTCATTAATATCTCTCAACATCAATGGACTCAATTCCCCAAAAAAGGGCACAGGCTAGCAAAATGGATGCGAAAACAGAATCCCACATTCTGCTGCTTACAAGAAACCCACCTCAGCAAAAGAGATAGACATTATCTCCAAGTAAAGGGCTGGAAAAAGATATACCAAGAAAATGGACCCAAGCAAAAAGCTGGAGTGGCAATTCTAGTATGCAACAAATTGGACTTTCAACCAACATTAATCAAAAGAGATGGGGAAGGACACTACATACTCATCAAAGGAAAAATTCACCAAGATGAAATTTCAGTACTGAACATCTATGCTGCAAATGTAAGATCACCCACATTCATTAAAGAAATACTACTGAAGCTCAAATCCCACATTGAACCTCACACATTAATAGCGGGAGACTTCAACACACCACACTCACCACTGGACAGATCAACGAAGCAGAAACCAAACAAAAGTAATGAACCTCACAGATGTCATGAATCAAATGGACCTAATTGATATCTACAGAACATTTCACCCCAAAACAAAAGAATACACTTTCTTCTCGGCACTCATGGAACCTTCTCCAAAATTGACCATGTAGTCGGTCACAAAGCAAGCCTCAACAGATACAGGAAAATTGAAATTACCCCTTGTAGTTATACAAACTACTATCAGACCATTATGGAATAAAGCTAGACTTCAACAATAACAAATACAACAGAGAGCCTGCAAAAACATGGAAACTGAACAACTCTCTCCTCAATGACCTCTGGGTCAGGGAAGAAATAAAAAAAGATATTAAAATCTTCTTAGAACTCAATGAAAATGAAGGCACAACATACCCAAATTTATGGGACACATTGAAAGCAGTGCTAAGAGGAAAGTTTATAGCTCTAAGTGCCTTCAAAAAGAAACTGGAGAGTTCCCGTACTAGCCACCTAAAAGCAAACCTGAAAGAGCTAGAACAAAATAAGCAAACACTCCCAAGAGGAACAGACCAGAGGAAATTATCAAACTCAGGGCTGAAATCAACAACTTAGAAACAAAAAGAACAAAACAAAGAATCAACAAAACCAAGAATTGGTTCTTTGAGAAAATCAACAAAATAGATAGGCCCTTAGCTAAACTAACTAAAAGGCAGAGGGAAAATACCCAAATCAACAAAATCAGAAATGAAAAGGGGGAAATAACAACAGACTGAGGAAATCCAAAGAATCGTTAGGTCCTACTTCAAACTTGTACTCCACAAAATTGAACAATCTAAATGAAATGGATGATTTTCTTGATAGATTCCACCTACCAAGGTTAAATCAAGGACAGGTAAACAAATTAAACAGTCCTATAACTCTTAAGGAAATAGAAGAAGTCATTAGAAGTCTTCCAACCAAAAAAAGCCCAGGCCCAGATGGTTTCAGCACAGAATTCTACCAGACATGCAAAGAAGAGCTAACACCAATATTCTTCAAACTCTTCCACAACATAGAAACAGAAGGAATACTGCCAAACACGTGCTATGAGGCCACAGTCACCCAGATACCTAAACCTAACCAAGACCCAACAGAGAAAGAAAATTTCAGACCAATTTCCCTTATGAACATGGATGCAAAGATACTTAATAAAATACTTGCAAACCAGATCCAAGATGACATCAAAATTATCATATACCCTGATCAAGTAGGCTTCATCCCAGGGATGCAGAGGTGGTTCAACATTAGAAAATCCATCAATGTAATCCACCACATAAACAAGCTGAAAGAAAGGAACCACATGATCATCATATTGGACGCTGAAAAAGCTTTTGACAAAATACAGCACCCTTTCATGTTGAAAGTCTTAGAGAGATCAGGCATATAAGGACCATATTTGAACATAATAAAGGCAATTTACAGCAAGCCAATAGCCAACATCAAACTAAATGGAGAGAAACTTAAAGCATTTCCTCTACAATCAGGGACAAGGTAAGGCTGCCCACTCTCCATATCTCTTCAACATAGTACTTGAAGTTTTTGCTAGACCAATAAGACAACTAAAAGAGATCAAGGGGATACAAATTGGAAAGGAAGAAGTCAAAGTATCCCTATTTGCAGATGATATGATAGTATACATAAGTGACCCCAAAAATTCCACCAGAGAACTTCTACAGCTGATAAACTCCTTCAGCAAGGTGGCTGGATACAAATCAGTTCAAAAAAATCAGTTGCCCTTCTTTACACAAAAGATAAATGGGCTGAGAAAGAAATAAGGGAATCAACACCCTTCACAATAGCCACAAATAATATAAAATACCTGAGTGTAACTCTAACCAAGCAAGTGAAAGACCTGTATGATAAGAACTTCAAGTCCCTGACGAAAGAAATTGAAGAAGATATCAGAAGATGGAAAGATCTCCCTTGCTCATGGATAGGTAGATTCAACATAATAAAGATGGCAATCTTACCAAAAGCAATATACAGATTCAATGCGATTCCTATCCAAATACCAACTTAATTTTTTACAGATCTGGAAAAAACAATTCTCAACTTCATATGGAATAACAAAAGACCCAGAATAGCTAAATCAATCATGTACAATAACAGAACATCTGGAGGTATCACCATCCCAGATTTCAAGCTGTACTGCAGGGCAATAGTAATAAAAACAGCATGGTACTGGTATAGAAACAGACCAGTTGATTAATGAAATCGAATTGAAGACCCAGAAATAAACCCACACACCTACAGTCACTTAATTTTTTATAAAGAATCCAAAAACATACAATGGAAAAAGGAAAGCATCTTCAATAAATGGTGCTGGTCTAACTGGATGTCAACATGTAGAAGAATGCAAATAGATCCATACTTATCACCCTGTACAAAACTTAAGTCTAAGTGGATCAAGTACCTCAACATAAATCCAGACACACTAACACTAATAGAAGAGAAAGTGGGGAAAAGCCTTGAACTCATTGGCACTGGTAGCAACTTCCTGAATAGAATATCAATAGCTCAGGCACTAAGAAAACAGTCAATAAATGGGACCTTATAAAATTGAAAAGCTTCTGTAAGGCAAAAGGTCACTGTTCTTAGAACAAAATGGCATCCTACATACTGGGAAAGGATCTTCTCCAACCCAACATCTGACAGAGCGCTAATATCCAAAATATATAAAGAAATGAAGAAATTAAACACCAAAAAATCAAATAACCCCATCAACAAATGGGGTACAGAGTTAATCTGAGAATTCACAGAAGAGGAATCTCTAAAGGCCGAGAGGGATTTGAGGAAATGTTCAACATCTTTGGTCATCAGGGAAATGCAACTTAAAACAACTCTGAGATTCCATCTCACACCTGTCAGAATGGCTAAGATCAAAAACTCAAATGATAGCACATGCTGGCGAGGATGTGGAGAAAGAGGAATACTCCCCCATTGCTGGTGGGACTGCAAACTTGTGCAACCATTTTGAAAATCAATCTGGAGATATCTTAGAAAATTGGGAATAAATCTACCTCAAGACCCAGCCATACCCCTCTTGGGCATATATCCAAAAGATTCAAAACGAAACCACAAGGACAATGCCTCAACAATGTTCATAGCAGCTTTATTTGTAATAGCCAGACACTGGAAGCAACCCATATGTCCTTCAACTGAAGAATGGATAAAAAAAACTGTGGTACATTTACACAACGGAATACTACACAGCTATCAGCAATGAGGAAATCATGCAATTTGAAACCAAATGGATGGAGCTAGAAAAGCTCATCCTAAGTAAGGTGATACAGTCCCAGAAAGATGAACATGGATGTATCCCCTTATAAATGGATATTAACCATACATCACAGGATAACTATCCTATAACCCACACACCCAAATAGATAGGAACCTAGCATATCTATCCTAGGAAAAATTTTACCCACCTGTGAGTCATGGAATCTGCTGCAGGTTAGTGGAACACCACACCCTAGATGGTGTGTGTTATCAAGCTCCCGTACAAGTGGAAGCTCATGGCCCTCACATGACACAAGATCTGAGGGAGTATGATATGTGAGGGCCCACCTCATTGAGGAGAAGGAGAGTACCAAGTAAAAGAACAAGGAGGGAGGGAGGGAGAGAGGGAAGGAAGGTGGGAGGAAGCGAGGGGCCAGGAGGGGTGGAGGGAGAAAACTATGTTCTAGAAGTAAATAATATTTTCTAAAAGAGTTAATAAGCTTAAAAATATAATAAAAATACAATATAAAATTTTCAAACTATTATTTACCAAAGGTATACTTGTCTTACTAGCATGAAAGGAAAATGGCTTTAATTTCTGATTAGAATGTTAGACTGCAGGTGGCCACATAGATTACACAAACTTGATAACATCTTAAAAGTTCTTTTTTTTTTTTTTTTTTGGTAGAGGCATAGGATATTTTCACGGTTTGGCATTAAAAAGCAGGTAACAGGTTTAAAATACTATAAGTAAATTAAAGGTTACAGCTGTTCATCCTGGTTTTATAAACCTCCAAGAGTTGAAAAAACTTAGAGCTAAGGTAAGATAGATGAAATGTGTGGTATTAGCTCATGCCTTTAACTCCAGCAGAGACAGAACTATAGAGTTAGTTGTCTTATAAATTCTAGAGTTACAAGGAAAAGCATGGTGATGGTGCACACACTTAATCCCATCATTCGAGTAGAATACACCCTTAATCCCAACACACTAGAGACAGAAACAGGCAGATCTCAGAGCTCAAGGTCAGCCTGATACAAAACAAGCTCTAAATAGAGAAAAACTTGAATCCAGGCGTAGTAGAGCACATCTTTAATCCCATCAGTTGGGAACCACATGTCTTTGACCCCAATACTTAGAATGCAGAGACAGGCACATAGTATTTGGAAGGATTTAAGTTTAAAAGTTACTTACAAAAGGCATGCTGCAATTCAAACAAATTGTCCTTTGAGATCTCAAAATATATACACTAAAGGTTTGTTTAGCTCCAAAATATCAAAATAATTTCTTCCTTAATCTGGATTGAAAGATAATACTTTATATATTGTCAAAAACCAAATTTGCTCCAGGAAAAATATTACCTGACCCCCTCCCCCCAAAAAAGGTAATTTTCCCAGAGTTAGGATTATGGCAGGGCTCTGTTCTTATCTTTCCAGAGTTAAAGCATTCATTCAAGGAATCCAGGGACAACTGGACAACTGCAACTTCAGCAGATAACAGATCAGACACCAAAAAAGACGAGTGGCCCAGACGATCCAGCCTTGCAGTCTTCCTCAATAGCTGTTTCCTCAAAAGTCTACAACAACAACCCCTCAAAATTGCTAAAGATCGTTCAGCTCCACAGACTGCTCCAGCCAGAACTTCAGTAAAGCCCTGAAGATCAGGTTCTGTCTACGAACTTATTAGGACATCTAAATAACTGAGCACAAGAGGACTGAACATCCAATGATTCTATTAGCATTTTTAACCATTTTTCCATTCTTATTTGGGCCCCAAACAGGTTTACTACATCTCAAATCAACAGGAAGTCATTTTAAGGGAGCGACGTCCCATCCCCAGAAGTTGGGGAGGGTGTTTTCCCCTACTTTGGTTATTTGATGAATAATACAAAATTTTGTTATTTAGGGGAAGAGACTACAAGCTGTTAAATGGTCTTGTTAAATGGGTTTTGGAGGTTAGACACAGGGACTTCTCTCTTTCTTTTTTCTGTATCCTTCTTTCTCTCCTATGTAGGAGTGAACAGACTTGAGAAAAAATTGGACATAGACATAATATAGGAAAGATCAAGAAAAAAGGACAGATTATTGAATATGCCCTTATACCTTTGTATATTGATACAAAATTAATATTATATTTGGCTAAATTAGTATTGATCATTGTATATTAATGCAAAATTAAGATTGTATTGGACTACATCGGTATTGATCTTTGTATACTGATACAAAATTAAGATTATATTTGGCCACAATGGTATTTACCCTTGTATATTGATGCAAAATTAAGATTGTATTGGGCTACATAGGTCTTGATCTTTGTATATTGATACAAAATTAAGATTATATTTGGCCACATTAGTATTGAGCTCTGTATATTGATACAAAATTAAGGGTAACGCTTCTTAAAGGTATTGTACCTAGTAATGCTTAAAAAAGAAATGTGAAGTTTTGACCTTTTGCTACCAACCCTCATAAACTGTTTAGTATAATTAACAAATGCAAACTAAGAGTCATGCAAGCATGTCATTTTGTTAGTTACTATGGCAGTCTATCACAGTTATTTTCTAAGCTACTCAGAAATCAAGTTGCTAAGAGACAAGCAACATTTTCTTATCCAAATATAAGAGATAGATAGGGTGTCTTCAAAAACCTCAAGAGATCTTCAGAATATGGCATTCAAAATGTTTTCTTAAGATTTTTTGATATCGAGACATGTCAGCTCGTGACAACACCCCCTATTCTACTCCAAGTAGAAGATGATCATTGAAGAATCTCCAGTGTGAGATGGTTGAATTAGTGGCAAGCCTATCTCTTGGCAAGAAAAACCCCTTGCTTCAACTGTAGACAAAATGCTATCCAAAAAGGACAAAACTTGGATGCAGGTAAGTAGACAGCCTAGTTCTTCCAAGTCAGGGTAGGCAAGTCCTTCATAATTCCTGCTCTACAATCAATGTCTGTCAGAGAAACGGGGCCAAATGGCTGAAGATTGATGCTGTAATGTATGGAGCGAAAATGGGAACTGTCCAGGCAGCCACTGATATGTCATTTCTTAGTTTGGAAGCTGTGGGCCCTGCACTTCCTATATAATCAGATATATTTATCCCTCTCAGGTCTCTTAGGTGGTTGAAGAATAGATAGCTAGAGTCTCATAGTTAAATTTTGAGTTGTTTAGGAATCAAGAGGGTGTTCTGGATCTAAGAAGATGTTTTTAAAATTGTGAGGCAAGTTAGGATGGAAACTGAGTTATATATAAAACTTCAAACTCATGGAGATGGTTAGATAGTAGAAGGTTAAAGTCACGTGCCTAATACATATGGACTGGGCATTGGGAATGTATGGTAAGGAATATAACTCTCATAATTGTGCCCTATTTATTTCTGTTGTTTTGTATTTATTGTTATAAGAGAAAGAACCATTTGTTGGACTGAAAGGGGGAGCTGTTGGGGAGAAAAAGATATACCTTAAACTAACAAAAAAAAAAGGGTAGAGGATGGGGGGGTTGAGGGCGATGAGGGTGGAAGGGTGGGACAGGAGGGGGAGTAGGGAAGGGATTATGATTGAGATGTAACTTTAAGAAATAAAAAATAAATTATAAAAAAATGAGAGAAAGCTATTGCTCTTCTCAAAATAAGGTTATGTTTTGAAACATTGGTATAGAATTTTGTATATTTATACAAAATAGGTTAATTTTTTTGGTATAGAATTTTATATTTTGATACAAATGTATGTATATCTCAACTCTTATATTGTGCCTATACAACTCATTTAAAAACACTGACTATTCTTCCAAAGGTCCTGAGTTCAATTCCCAGCAACCACATGGTGCCTCACAACCATCTATGATGACATCTGGTACCCTCTACTGGAGTATAGGCATATACAAAGGCAAAATACTGTATACATAATGAATAAATAAATTAATATTTTTTTTAAAGTACAGGCTTACTTCCAATCCTTTTATGGGTTGCTATTGCGATCTATTTAGGAATCTGTGTAATACAAGTTGATGGCTGGCCAGGCCAGTCAAATACTAGTCTTAATTTATCACAAAATATGCTTCTTAAGTTAAACAGATAGTAAATGGTTGCAAATGTACTGTTTACTTGCTCAAACATTAGATAGATAGATAGATAGATAGATAGATAGATAGATAGATAGATAGATAGATACATAGATAGATAGATAGTTAGATAGGTAGATAGATTTGTAAATAAATCAACAGACATCTTCAAAATCCTCAAAGGTTGCACAGCATTGGTGGTATAGTGGTGAGCATAGCTGCCTTCCAAAATCCTCTAAGTGTACAGAAAATGACATTTAAAGATGTTTTTATTATTTTAAGAATTCTTTGACTTGAGACACTCAGCTTCTGACAGCTCCCATTTGACTTTGAAGGAGACAGAACATCAAAAAAAAAAAAATCTCCATTAGGAGATAATTCCTACTGGACAAAAATACCCCTGCTCTCTCAACAGACTCTTTACAGTCCAAAGATGGAACAGAGTTTAAATGCAGGTAAGTTGATGGCCTGATTCTGCAGAGACAGAATAAGCAAATTCTTATTTCCTGCTGCATAATTTGTCTGTGAGATATGGTTGTCCAGAAGGCTGAAGATTATGCTCCAATGGTATCGAGAGATATTTGGAACTATTTAGACAGCAAACTGTTATTTTTCCATTCTGGAAGCTGCTCTTCTATGCTTCCTACTCACTGAATGATAACTTTATCCCTTTGTATATCTCTGATGGGGTTCAAGACATAACAGATATAAAATTTCAATTGAACTTGAGTTGTTTAAGATTTAAAAGGATATTTTCAAATCTAAATAAAATCTTTAGGTTCATAAATATAGGATACAGTAGAAAACATTTAGGTTCAGAACTTTAGACTCACCAAGCCAGGATAGATGGAACAGAATATTTTTTATCAACACTTATATTTATTAATACTTAAAAATCTATAAAATGCTCAAATCCTATAACCTGAAACCTATAATCTAAAATCTATAATCTATCTAAAAATACATTAATACCTAAAAAAACTCTAATACCTATCTAAAAACACTTAACACTATTTTAAGTTTCTTAAAAGGATATTAATATTCTTAGTGTAGGTCTGTGCAAGATGGCTTGGTTTATGGCAGTCCCATCAGGTAGTATCTTTTAAACTTAAATTCCATTGGGTCTTATTTTGCCAGTTCATAAGGCCAGTTTATTTCCACCACCAAATTGTGGCCAGTTTATAAAGTTAGTCTGTTCCAACCGCCAACTGAGGGTGGCTTTTTCAATCAGCTAAGACTTGCCTCCATGGTCTCTTTGGCCCAGGCAAGTCTCAAGGCCAAAAGCTTCTCCAAACAGCTTTGTAACTCCACTTGCCTCACTCACTTGTCTGGTGCTCTGGTGCAGCAAAACAGATGCCCCAAAATTTTTTAGACTGTCTCTCAGCAGGTTTATGCTATGCCTTTGCCTTGGGTTATAGCAGTCTAAATTCTGTTAATGGCGTACCTTGCTGTGCACTTTTTCAGTGTGAACTTCTCAGTCGGTGAGGGCAGGAGGAAGAGACCAACCGCATGGACTCTCTGGCTTATATATGGCATTATCTCGTGATCCTTGGTGGTCTCAAGGGTCCACGAGATTTCTCTCAATGTCCAGCAGTCCTGTTGCTTCTCATGGCAAATGACATCATCTACATGGCTTTCAAGGTTTCTTGGCAATGCCCTTTCAACAGCCACAACTATCTCCATTGATATTAACAAGTAAAGAGACACCAAGCTCCTTATGTGCAGCCAGATGCTAATCTGAACTGCCTACCAATTTCACCAAAGAGACCTAATTTCTACCACAGATAGATGATTGTTTTTTGTTTTTTTTCTTCAAGAGTGCCTGATACAAATATGCCAAACATTATGTATGTTACCTTTATATATGGTTTTCTTGATTCTTTCATTTTTGTTCTTACTGTTTTAAAAAAATTAACCTTTTTATTAAACAAAAGGAGGAAATTGATGTGGTGATATTATACATTCTAAATGGTAATTAACCTGTTCCCAGAGCCCTGCTTGCTGCACATCAAGTAATGCTGTGTTATCTTGCTTTCTAATCATTGTCTCTGATTGGCTTTAATAAAATACAAAGGCCTATGATTGAACCGAGAGAAAAGTAGGTGGGGCAAAGGTTCAGGTTTCTAGGGCAGACAGAGAGCATCTAGGGTAGAAGAGAAGAAGCTAAGGGAGGAAGAAGGCACATGATGGGGTAGACAGAAAAAGATCATGCCATATGACCTGAAACATCAGCATTTTGTAGAGAATAACAGCCCAAGGGGATGTATGTGTATATGGGGGTCATAATTTGGGGAATAGAATAAGCTAGCTTAGATGGGCCAAGATTGCTCAATCCAGGTTAAGGCTTATTAAAATCCATCAAATGTCTCTGTGTGCTCATTTTAAAGGCGGGTTAAGGATTAACACCACCAACCAATTAAATATAGTATAAATAGTGGTAAATAATTTAAATATTAATTTATACAGAGGTTAAAGAGAAGAAAGGAAAGGGAGAAAAATTGTGATATAATCTCAAACCTAAAAAATAAAATTATTATGAATTAGCTAGTAAAATGGTCTTGTACTGGTAAGAAAATAAGTCTTAAGGGATGTAAGTAGCCTGCTAACCATTACCCTTTTAAAAGACAGTGCCCTTCCTATCACTGCAACTAATACAGTTTTTAACATGTTTCACTAAAGTTGCTTTGCTAAATATTCAGAGGAATAAAAAACACTAGTGTGCTAATAAAGTTCTATCATTTTGTTTCCAGGTTCCCTTTCTCCCTTTCAACTGATGTGAAGAGACACCATGACTGAGGCAACTTATAAAAGAAAACATTAAGTTGGGGCTCACATTTCCAGAGGGTTAGAGTCCATGATCATTAAGGTAGAGTTCATGACATTAGGCAGGGTTGCATGGAACTGGAAAAATAGATACTTATCCACAAGTTGGAGGCAGAGGGAGGGAGAGGGAGGTAGGAAGGGAGAGAGGAAGGGAGAGAGGGACAGAGAGATGGCAAAGAGAGAGAGAGAGAGAGAGAGAGAGAGAGAGAGAGAGAGAGAGATTGAGATTGAGACTGGGAATAATGTGTGCTTTTGAACTAGTGATACAGGGTCTCCAATGAGACCTCAGCTCCCTCCAGAAGACCACACACTCTCTAAAAGGCTAGACCTACTTGTCTTTCTGAAACAGTTCCATATATTGAGAACCAAACATTCAAACATTCTTAGTTGGTGGAGTTATGTGTCTGGTTAATTCTGATATCAAGAGATCCTTGCATGCTAACTAGTTATGTGATCCATGAACTACTGGTACCACACAGACAGGATTGACAGATTGGTAGCTCTTTCTCATTCCATGAGTGGAATTGCAAGTCCATTCCTTGTTGGTAATATGGAGACACATATTGCTTTGACAAGAACAACTAGGCTGCTTTTGCAGCTTTGGGAGATTTTTGGATTAGGAAATCAGTTGAATGCTGTATGTGGGTTTAACAAGTCACCCAGCAGGAGTTTAGAAGGCTGTAGTGCTAAAAGAAACATGGACTATGGAGGCCCAACTCAAGAGTTTTCAGAGGGGATGAATATTATTAGTAAATGAACTACAGACTGTTCTTGTGATATTTTGGAAAAGACTTTGACTATTTTATTGTCCTTATCATAAGAATCTTTCTGCAGCTAGATTAAAGAGTTTGGGACTAATTCATTGGCAGAAGAGATTTCAAGTCAGCCTACTATTGACTTCGTCATGTTTTTATTGTTAATCAGTCTCATGCAAATCTACAATGAAAAATAGTAAGCAGAGCAGGAAGAAATACAATATATAGTTTGAGGAGAAAAAAATACCCAAGGAAATGTATTGCTGGAGCCAATGTTTATGCTAAAAGAGATAAGAAAAGGCCTGAAGCAAAATGTAATAAAGGGAGTAGTGCCCTCAGTATGAGACTCCACCTGACATAATCCTGCAACTTGTGAAAAGAAAAGGCCTAAAAAATCATTTGTTCCTAAAGAGCAACCATTAAGGAAACCTTATAGAAATTTAACTCACCAGGGAAACAAAAAAGTCCTGATCCACAGAGTTTGCAGTTTCATTGTGTAAATGTCCCCATCACTGTCTGACTTTAAACTATGGCTAGGATGAAAGGACCAGAATCAGCACAAGATACCTCAAGACCAAGTTCTCAGTATAAAGGAGATGTATTTGTTCCAGAGGGACAAAGGGCAAGGAATAAAAGACAAAGACAGGAGACAGTGGACTAGGGAGAATGGAAAAGAAACATGGGAGAGGGGGAAGGGATATTTGCCCCAGAGGGACAAAGGACTGCCTCTGCCTGGATAGAGAGGAGACAGACATGGTGCATAGGCAAATAGTGGTTTATAAAGGGAAAAGGAAAACTCTGTGTTAGGATGAGTTGGTTTGTTTTGATTGGGCATGTTAATTAGGTGAGCCAAAGGGGGCTTTTGATTACTGGACTTCAATACATTGATAGCTGGACCTTGGTAGTCAGCCTCAGGAGGAGGAAGTGGCCAAACAAGGGAATAGACCTTGGTGGTTAGCTTTAGGAATATAATCTAACAGTTTAGCGAGGCAGAGGGAAGGAGGGAAGGGAAAGGCCAGCCAGGGCCATGTCTGCCATGTGCAGGCCTTCTAGAGCCCTTTATGTGAGGCTAACCATACTCAATATTCTTGAAATTACAAGTCATCACCATTATGTCATTAGCTCAAAATAAATTAGGGAATTAATTTGTTTTTAATTATTTCTTTTATTTTTGAGATTATATCATTTCTCCTGTCAATTTGTCTTTAATTAACTAAAATACAGATGCTATTTTATACATCTAGAAAGAGCTACACAAAATGATTGAAAATACAATGGAAGATATAAAACAACTAACACTCTTAACATGAAAAAAAATTAACACTCTAGCATTTTTTAATGCTTGATATTCATGGAGAATGGTAAGATATTCTTATTTCCCACAGACATTTGCTTATTCTATAACACAATCATTTATTTTATGAGAGCAGGAATGAATTTTAATAAGTATCAAGGCAAGTGCAAAAATGTTTGCATGAGCTTAATTTATGAGTCAAAACAGCTCAAATGACAACTGAGAAATATTTTTTAAAAAATTATGCTACTGTAGAATAATACAAATTGTAACAAGAAATAAATTGCTGATATACCAGTGGGGCATATTAAAAAGCCATGTTTATCAAAGGAAGGCAAACAATAAAAAATAGATCCATATGTCTTATTCCTGTGAAATTCAAAATAAAAGGTAATGAAATTGAAGCTGATGATTATCTGAGAAAGTGGAGGAAATGCTAGGTCTGTGGACATGAGTTTGTCTTCTAGGAGACTGGGCATACTTTAGAATTTAATCTTTGTGGCATGGATTCTGCACATATCTAACTCTCTAAACCTGTATATTTGAGATTTGCATCTATGGAAAGTTCACAATACTTTGACTTTTTTTTTGAAGAGTAATCTTGGCGCTCTGCAGACATGTATCCACAATCATTTCAGACTTAGTTCATGCACAGTCAGGAGTTCCTGATTAGCTAAGTGTTTTAGCTCAACCTATTCTTGAAAAAATGCCTTTCTTTCAAATGCCAGAGAATCTTGCTTATGCTTCCCATCTATTTATAAAAAAAGCCATTGTATATTAATCCTTCATATACTCAATTTACTATTAGACCTGGTACTATTTATATTTTATCTTTAAATTTTTCATAATATATATTTTGATCATATTCTTTGCCCTATCTGAACTCTTCCCAGATACTCCCCAATCCCACCTAACTTCATGTTCTTTCAAAACAAACAAACAGACAAAACCCCAAACAAACAAAAACAACCAACCAACCAAACAAAAAAAGCTCAGAGACGTAGAGTATATTTTGTGTTGGCCAATTGCTCCCGAACATTGAGACCTACTCTGGAGTATGGTTGATAATCTCAGTATCAGTCCATTGGAGAAAATATTTTCATTTTCCAAGTAGCTATCAATTACAGATAACTTCTTAGTCAGTGGTGGGACTTTGGATTCACTTTGCCTTCTCCATATTGGAATTTTGTCTTGCTGTTACTTAATGCTGGTCTTATTCATGCTTTCAAAGTCTCTATATGCATTGTTGCTGGAAAATGCTATTTCCCTGGAGTTGTCCACCATCATCTCTAACTCCTGTAATCTTTCTTCCTTCTCTTCTGCATATATCCCAAGGCTTGGGCAGAGGAATTTGACACTGACATATCATTTAGGGCTAAGTGCATCAAAGTCATTCTCTATACATTAACCAGTTGTAGGTCTCTGTTAATTATCATCTACTTCAAGAATAAAGATCTCTGATAAAGATTGTGCAATCTTTGGTTAGAACAATGTGTCAACTAATTAGGAGTCATTTAACTGCTAGGTTCATTTAATATCATAATAGTCGGATTTTCCTTAGGACCTATGAGCTATCTAATATCAGGTTTGTGGTCTCATTAACAGTGTCTATTATGGGTTTCATTTTATGAGCTGGGCTTTATATCCAACTGAAAAGTACTTGGAGGCATCATAACATCTGTGCCTCTATTGTACTGGAATATCTTTCAGGAAGGTCTCTATTGTAACTCACAAAATTTATAGCTGGGTGAAATGGATGATTATGATAACTCCTGCTCTAGGATTATACAACACTATAAATGCTAGTCAGGAGGAGTGAAGCTTCTAGTTGAGCACCAGTTCAATTTCTACATGTTCAGTGACATAGTATCTTCAGTAATAGGGTCTTACCATTAGGCTGTGGAGGATAACCAACATCATTGGTAAAATTATGTAATGTTTAGGGAGAAAGATAGTACAGCATTGACCAATAACTCAAAAAAGGTGAAGCACATTCTTTGTATTGGGATTTTACTTGGTAAAATTTGGATATTTAGTTGGGGTACTGTCTCCCTCATTTCATGGTAACTTCATTTAAATCCCATTTTTTTAATACTTTATTTTTTATTTCTTCAAGTTACATCTCAATCACAATCCCCTCCCTACTCCCCCCTCCAGTCCCACCCTTCCACCCTCCTCCCCCTCAGCCCCACCATCCTCTTCCATTCTTTTTTTTTTTTTTTTTTTTAGTTTAAGGTATTTATTTTTCCCCCCAACAGCTCTCCCTTTCAGTCCAAATAATGGTTCTTTTTCTTATAACTATAAATACAATACAAAACAACAGAAATAAATAGGCCATGATTATAAGAGTTATATGGCTTAGCATACATTCCCAATGTCCAGTCCATATGTATTTGGCACCTGACTTTAACATTCTACTATCTAACCATCTCCATGAGTTTAAAGTTCTATATCTAACTCAGCTTTCATACTAACTTGCCTCATAATTTTAAAAATATCTTCTTAGATCCAGAACACCCTCTTGATTCCTAAACAACTCAAAATTTAACTATGAGACTCTAGCTATCTATTCATCAACCACCTCAGAGACCTGAGAGGGATAAATATATCTGATTATATAGGAAGTGCAGGGCCTGCAGCTTCCAAAACTAAAAAAAGACATACCAGTGGCTGCCTGGACAGAAGTCATTTTAAGAGAACAACGTCCCATCCCCAGAAGGTGGGGAGGGTGTTCTCCCCCTTTGGTTATTTGATAGATAATAGAAAATTTTGTTATTTAGGGGAAAAGACTACAAGCTGTTAAATGGTCTTGTTAAATGGGTTTTGGAGGTTAGACCCAGGGACTTCTCTCTTTTGCTTTTCTGTATCCTCCTTTCTCTCCAATATAGGAGTGAGCAGACTTGAGAAAAATGGGACATAGACATAGTATAGGAAAGAACAAGAAAAAAGGACAGATTATTGAATATAGCTTTCTACCTTTGTATACTGATACAAAATTAATATTATATTTGGCTAAATTGGTATTGATCATTGTATATTAATGCAAATTTAAGATTGTATAGGGCTACATCGGTATTGATCTTTGTATATTGATACAAAATTAAGATTATATTTGGCCACAATGGTATTGACCCTAGTATATTAATGCAAAATTAAGATTGTATTGGGCTACATCGGTACTGATCTTTGTATATTGATACAAAATTAAGATTATATTTGGCCACATTGGTATTGATCTTTGTATATTGATACAAAATTAAGGGTAACGCTTCTTAAAGGTATTGCTTGTAGTAATACTTAAAAATGAAATGTCAAATTTTGACCTCTCGCTACCAACCGACATAAACTGTTTAGGATAATTAAGAAACGGAAACTAATAGTCATGAAAACGTGTCATTTTGTTAGTTACTATGACAGTCTATCACAGTTATTTTCTAAGCTACTCAGAACTCAAGTTGCTAAGAGACAAGCAATATTTGCTTATCTAAATATAAATCCCATTTTTAAGGAAGATTTTATAGTAGTAGGTTTTCATATGACTTTTCAAAATGCCTTAAGTTTTAGTTATCCTTCCTTATACTCCCTGATTTACCTTTCCCTCCCATACATCTCTCCATTTAACACTGCTAACTTCTTTTAATCTTAAAACAAGATGATAGCCTTACCTCTCTTAAACTCTATACACACTACCTCGGATGAAGGTAGCACACTGAAGATTCAGATGGGTACTCATTTCTCTCCCCACTTAATCCACACACCTCACCTCTGAGAGGTGTTACCACTAAATTATCTTATATATGGATTCTCTTGGGTTACCTGATTTATTAGTATAAAAATTATACAAACACAGATCTGCCTTTCCCTCTAGGTACTCAGTCCTTGATAAGGATGACCAGCCTACTGGTTACACATTCTCATAGAAATTTTCTGATCATGTCAAATTCTGCAGGTACCTGAGATCCTGTCCCAAAAAGCTGAAGAGGCCAACATAATTCTGCATCTTGTTGTGTGGTGGATTGAGTAAGAATGTACCCTCCTACCCCAAAGGTTCATACATTTGAATACTTAGTCATCAGAAGGAATTGTAGTATTAGAAGATGTGGCCTTGTTGGAGAAAATATGTCACTGGGGGTAGGTTTTCAGATATCAAAAAGCCTATTCCAGGCCCAACATCTCTCTACAATGCCATGTTTTCTATCATGATCCCTGACATGATGATAATGGAATGACTATCTGAAACTATAAGTAAGCCAATTAAATGCTTTCTTTTATAAGAATTGCCTTGGTCATGGTGTCTCTTCATAACAACAGAACAGTGACTAAGATAGAGTTTGGTAGCAGAAGTGGGGTATTGCTGTGAAACAACTGTTTTTTTGGAGGAATATGGAAAACTTTGGGTTAAAGAAGTAGTTGAATGTTTTAAGTAGTGTTCACTCAGCAATTGCAGTAGAAGCATGGAAAACAGTATTGCTGAGAGTGACATAAATTGCAATCAACTCAAGAGATTTCAGAGAGTAAGAATATTAGTAAGTGGCCTAGAGATCATTCTTGTGATATTTTGGGAAAGAATGCACATGGTTTTTGTTCTTGTCTTAAAATTTTGAAAGCCCAATTTTGAAAATTCCTCCCTCAGACTGAACTGGAGGCATGTCTCAAGGGAATTTTCTTGATTACTGGTTAATGATGTGAGAGGGTCCCAGCCATTAAGGGCAATGTCATCCCCTCAGCAGGTCATCTTGGCTTTTGTGAGGAAGCAGGCTGACAAAGCCCATGGGAGCAAGCCAGTAAGCAGCATTCCTCTGTTGTTCTGCTGAGCTCCTGTCTCCAGGTTCCTGTTATGAACTTCCTCAATGATTGTAAGCCCAAAAGCTTTTTAATACTTTCATACTTTTGGATATACTATTTACCACAGCAATGTAGAGCAAACTAAGACAGATATTATTACCAAGTTTGCGGGGGATTGCACATGAAAGGCCCAGTTCTACAGAACCAAAGCTGTAAGATTTCCCTGACACAGGACAACAACAGTATATTTGAGAGGAGTCCTAATGAGGATACAGTATTGATAGTGTAGCAGAAGCCAAAGGCTTTGTACCAGACCAGTGACTCATTGAAATTAACATTTGTAAGTAAATAAGTGTGGGCAAATGGGGACACTCTATGAGACACTACAGCTTCCACCACGAGATTTCCTTTCTCTTCGGGGGGGAAGATTTCAAGTGTGGAGGGCTTGTACAAGAGAAGGGGAGATGCATGGAATTAGGGTGCATGATGTGAAAAATCACAAAGAATCAGTAAAAAGTTAAAAAACATGTTGAGGGCAATGCAGATCATGGAATTTATGGCTTATGAAATCCATAAAACACTTTCAGGGTGATGTATGATTTCAGTGTGAACAAAACTTCCTGAAAAAGAAGCTGTGTCTACAGAGACTGATTGGCTGATTAGAATTTTAGTGATGTGGAGAGACTGAATTGTTACAGGTCCAAAAGACTAGTTTGTAGAATGAGCTATTAATATCTATAATTGATACTTATGGTTATTAGGCCAACAGAGTTATCCTTTAGCTGGCTTATAAATAATCACACAGACACCTGATGGATTTTAACAAGGCTTAGCCTGGATTGTGCAATCATAGCCCATCTAAGCTAGCTTTTAATTCTATTCCCAAATAAAACTCCATATCATATACATACATCCCCTGGGCTGTTATTTTCCATGCTATGCCAATGTTCTAGGCCACATGGAGATATGATCTTCCATTAACCCAAGGAATCTGGCTTTCTCCTTTTCCTTTTTCTGCCGCTCCTTCCTTCTGTGATCCTCTCTGCTCCAAAAGCCCTTGGATGTTCTCTCCACCTACTTCTCTTCTACCCAATCTAAACTTCAGGCACTTTATTCAACCAATCAACTTTTAATTAGGTAGAGAAAGGCTTACACAACAAAGACAGGTATATATGACGATTTATGGGGCAGCAACTAGATATTGTGGGCCAGTAAATAGCAATAGAATATAAGTGGCTTTCAGATCACCCTAACAGTAGCTACTTTATCTTGCACTAGTTCTAACTCTCTGTAACAGCCATTCCTCACTCACCTCTGTGTCAGAACTAACATCTTGTGGCTTATTAGAGAAAAAACCCTTTATGAATCAATTAACTTAGCAGTCACTAGCTTCCAGCATTCCGAAAGCTACAGATGGAATGTCATCAGATAGTATCTTGACCCTACAGAAAGGTTTCCCCCATCTCCCTGTACGCTCCTTTCTGATGTACCCACCAATGCCTTTTAAACTTGCCTTGATTTATGACTTTCTTTGTTCTACAAAACTCTGAACAGTTCATAAAACTGTTTCCACATTGGAACATGGAATTTGGGGTAACTTAAATCTCTATCACTCAGAATGGCTCCAGATTTAACTATCTTCTATTCCCATTAATTTGAGAGCTGTGGTTCTTGTGTTGATATTTTGTATTGAACATCTGTTGCTTCTTGTCATCTGAAGCTGAAGAACTGGTTTTGATAAGCAAGAGAGAAGTATTACTGAAGTGAAACTTTTGCTTTACTGGGATAATTGATGCTTCTTTGTTGGAGTTGAGGCATCACCTATGATGGAGATAAGATACTTCTAGGTGTTGGTTTTGTTTTGATTTTGATTGTAATTGTTCTTTTTTCCCCCTCTTGGAAAAAGTATTTTAATTGGTTTTAGTTTTACAGTTGAGAGATTCTAGACTTTTAAAAAGATGATTATTTTAAAGTGATTGAATTTTTTTTAATGTAAGACTTTAAAAAAAATTTATTTATTACTTCAGATTACATCTCCATCACAGTGTCCTCTTTCCACCCCTCCCAGTCCCACCCTCCCACCCTCTACCCCTTATCCCTTTCATCACACTCCTCTGGAGTGGAGTGTCCCTACATAACAGTCCCCTGCTCCATTTCAGCAGTCATATGAGGGCCAAGAGCCTCCTCATACACTGTGGGCCTACAAGGCAGCACCACTAGGGCAAAGTAAGACTAGAACTTTTAAAGTCACCATGTTTTATATTGCTCTTGGACATGAACAAGGAAGGAGAGAATATGGCTTAATAGTGATGTGTGTGTCAAGTTGACAAAATGTCAGCTGTGCTGATTAGTTTGTAGACATGACAACAGCTGGAGTCATCTAGAAGAAGGAACATCAGATGAGAAAATGCTGTTAGATCACATTGTAGATAAGCCTGTGGTACATTTTCTTGATTGATGAGTTAGTTATGCAAGAGGGCCCAGGCTACTGTGGGATGTGTTATCCTTTGGATAGGTGGTCTTGGGTTTTATATTTAAAAATGGCTCAGCAAGCCAGGAAGCAGCTTGGAGCAACTAAGTAAGCAGCACACTTCTGTGACTCTGCTTCTGTTCCTATCTCCAGGTTTCTGATTTGAGGTCCTGACCTGATTTTTACCTCAATGATGTACTGTGATCAGAACATGTAGGGTAAATAAACCTTTTTATCCTTAAGATGTTTTTGGACATGATTTTTATTACAGCAACATAAATCACACTAGGACAACCTTTATACCAACAAAGGCAGCTGTGTGACCTATGAACCCACAGAAGGTAGGCCAAGTGTTATCCTCCAGTTAGAGAGTGACTTGGCCAAGGACAGAGATAAGGAGTATATTGATGCAAGAGTATGAAAGCAGCTCTTACCCGCTAAGAGACTGGAATGTTTGCTGGACCTGATAGTCTAAGTTAATAGCATACCTAGGGGGCACTTAAGACTGCTATCATACTGTATACTCAAACTGTTTGTTTATCCTGCCTTTAAGAGAACAAAGTAGTAATCAACCTTACTTGTATTGGATTTATTATGTAATCAGATTTTACATCTTAAACTAATACATATCTATATCTTAAATTATCTACTGTTCCATGCCCCTGACCCAGATAATGCAGGTATATCATTTGCTAAAAGCAGCAAATTCAGAGGCTAAAAGCAACGTTCTATAATATAACATAAAAGTTAAAAGCAACATTTATGGATGTTGGTGATAGACAATAATGTTTGTTATCTCGGTCAGTTGGGTAAGTTGGAGTCAGTGACTTAAACCCTTGTAAAACTCTGTTAAAGATTGCTATAAAGTATCGCATTCCTTCTTATGTGATGCCTTCTGTGCTGTTCAATAAAAGGGAGAGCAGAGCTCTCTGTTTTGGACAGATACCACTCACAGATAAACACATAAGTAGTCACACACAGACACAGGGGCAGATTCACGAGACAGCCTTCCTTATGCAGGCATGGACTGAGATTCATACAGCAGACAAAGGATGAAACAGGCAGCATGAAAGACAGAATTCAAATCTGGAGTTGCTGATGTTTAAATGACTCCAAGGTTGTGTGCTTTTATTTCTTTCCTTAGGGCAACCTTGATGCATTATTGGTGCCTCTGAGTTAATCCTGAATGCATTCAACCAATGAAAACGAGGAATATTTCCTCTAATAAATGAACTAATTCTTGATTCCAGCTATAACACGTTGAATTTTTTTTTTTTTAAGTTTTGCCTAAAGTCAGTGAGTTGGCATTGATTGATGTGGTCAAATCCAGTCACCTCCAAAGACATAGATCCAGTCGCTGTCTCCAAGTACCACAGCCATAAAGAAAGTTGCCTATAATGCTATATCCAAACTTTGAAATAAAACTAGTGTTTACAACTGGCCAACACGTTGGGACTGTGTCTGAGTATTTATTTGCCTTTACAAGTTGGAGTAGAGGATAGGAAAGAAGGTTGCTATCTGTTCCACTCTGACCCCTTCCTGTTCACATCCATTAAAGATCATCCCAGAAGCTGGAAATCATAGGAAAATACCAGCCCGTGAGCTATAAGAGACTGGAACAATAACCTCAGTACACATGTGCCAAAACCCTTAATCTGAGCCCCTCAAGAAGCATACAAAGCACCAAATAGCCTGGATGGACCAGAAAAGAGCATCCTCTTGCCACATAGTAATCAAAACACTAAATGTACAAAACAAAGAAGGGCTATTAAAATATGCAAGGGGGTGGGGAAGAAACCAAGTAACATATAAAGGCAGACCTGTTGAAATTACATCTGACTTCTCAATGGAGACTCTAAAAGTCTGAAGGGTCTAGGAAGATGTGCTGTAGACTCTAAGAAACTACAGATGCCAGCCTAGACTACTATACCTAGCAAAATTTTCAATCATTTCAGATGGAAGAAATAATATATTCCATGATATAAATTTAAACAATGCCTATCTGCAAATCTAGTCCTACAGAAAGTGCTAGAAGAAGGGAAATTTCAACTCAAGGAGGGTAACTACACCCATAAAAAACACAGGAAATAAATAATCTCGCACCAGAAAAACCAAAAGAAAAGCACACAGTCACACACACACACACACACACACACACACACACACACACACACACAAAACAAAAGCAAAACAATAGCAACAAAATCCAAACAAACAAACCAAAACCAAGCTACCATCACCTCTAACAAAATAACAGGAATCAACAAATGATTACTCATCTCTCAATACCAGTGATCTGAATTGTCCAATAAAAACACAGACTACCAGTATGGATCTGTCTGCTGCATCCAAAAACACACCTCAACATCAAGGATAGACATTACCTCAGGGTAAAAGATTGGAAAAAGTTATTTCAAGCAAATGGACTTAAGAACCAAGCTGCTGTAGCCATTTGAACATCAAGTGAAATGAATTTCAAAACAAAACTAAACAACAGAGATAGGGAATGATTCTACATAGTCATCAAAGGAAAAATCCACCAAGATGGCATTGTAGTTCTTAACATATGTGCCCCAAGCATAAGTGCACCCACTTTTGTAAAAGAAGCACCACTATGGCATAAATCACATATTGACTCTCACACACTGATAGTGAAGACTTCAGTCACCCACTGTGACCAATGGACAGGTCATCCAGACAAAACCTTAGAGAAATACTGGAGCTATGAGACATTATAAACCAAATGAGCCTAATAGACATTTACAGAACATTTCACCCAAACACTAAAGGATATGCCTTCTCAACACTTCACAGAACTTTCTCCAAAACTGGACACAATGCAAGTCTCAACAAATACAAGAAAAATGAAATAATTTTCTCCATCCAATCAGATCACTATGGTTTAAAGGTGGATATCATCAACAATAGAAAAGAAAAAGAAAAAAGAAAATTTACAAACTCATAGAAACTGAACAACTCCCTACTAAATGAAAAATGGATCAAGACAGGAAGTTAAAAATAAATTAAAGACTTTCTAGAATTCAATGGAAATGAATACACAACATACCCAAACTTAGGGGACACAATAAAATGATGCTAAGAGGAAAGTTCATAGCACTACATGCCTACAAACAAAAAAAAAAAAAAAAGAAAAGAAAAAAAGAAAAAAGAAAAAAAAAACACTGACGAGCTCCACGTAATATTTGGCTGTGTGTCTCAATATCTGCTTCAATTCATGCTGATTGGAGTATCTCATCGGATAATTATACTAGGTTCCTGTCTCTTTGGGTCTGTGGGAAACAGAATGGTTATCCTGCCTTTGCAAGGCCCAGGGCAAGAGGAAGCTCTTAGCTTTCATGCAAGTTGATGAACAGAAGTAGGTTGATATTTGGGGGTCTCCCCTCATCTGTGGAGAAGGAGGGGGGAGAAGAGGGAGAGAGTGGAAAGGTGGGGAGGAGGGAAGGTACTGTGATGATGATGGAACTTGAATAAAGAAATAAAGAAAAAAAAAAAGAAAAACAGACATTGAAGAGATCTCATGCTAACAACTTAATAGTACTCCTGAAAGCTCTAAAAACAAAAAGAAGTAAGCACATCCAAAAAGAGTAGATGGCAAGAAATAGTTAAACTGAGGGCTGAGGTCAATAAAGTAGAAAAAAATAGAAAAATACAAAGAATACATGAAACAAAGATTTGGTTCTTTGAGAAAATCAACAAGGTAGACAAACCAAACCCTTAGCCAAACTAACTAAAACAGAGAGAACATCCAAATTAACAAAATCAGAAACCAAAATGGGAATATAATAAAAGACTTGAAGGAAATCCAGAGAATCATAAAGGCATACTTTAAAGACCTGTACTCTTATAAAATTGAAACTCAAAAATAAGTAGATAATTTTTCAGTAGGTACCACTTAGCAAGGTAATCTAGATCAGATAAACAACTTAATTAGAAGGAAATAGAACCAGTCATTAAAATTCTCACACCCACAAAAGCCTGCGACCAGATAGCCTTAGGATAGAAGTCTACCAGACTTTCAAAGAAGAGTCAATGCCAATACTCTTCAAATTATTCCACAAAATAGAAAATGAAGAAACATTTCCAAGTTCATTGTATGAGACTACAGTCACCCTGATACCCAAACCACAACTTAACAAAGAAAGAAAATTACATACCAATTTTCCGTATAAACATAGATGCAAAAATACTCAATAAAATTCTTGCAAACTGAATCCAAGCACACATAAAAAAGATTATTTACCATGATCAAGTAGGTTTCATCTCAGAGATGCAGGAATGGTTCAATACTTGAAAATAAGTAGATGTAATCCACCATATAAACAAAGAGAGAGAGAAAAATTCCCCATGATATCACCCTTTTAGATGCAGAAAATGCCTTTGGTAAAACCCAACACCACTTCATGATCAAGTCCTGGAAAGATTAGGGTTCAAGGGGCATACCTAAACAGTGTAAATGCAATCCACAGCATTCCTATAGCTTGTATCAAACTAAATGGAAAGAAACTCAAAGAAATTCCATTAAAGCCTGGAATAAGATAAGGGTATTTACTTTCTCCATATCTATTCTATATAGTACTTGAAGAGCTAATAGCAATGAGACAACTCTTGCTAGAGCAATAAGAAAACTGAAGGAGATCAAAGGGATACATATTAGAAAAGAAGTCAAAGTATCAGTATTCACAGATGATATGACAGCATATATAAGTAAATGCAAAATTCCACCAAGGAACCCTCACAACAAATAAACACCTTCAGTGAAGTGGATAGATACAAGATTAACTCAAGAAAATCAGTAGTCCTCCTATATACAAATGACAAATAGACTGAGGAAATCAGGGGAATGACACCTTTTCCAGCAGCCACAAATCATATAAAGTATCTTGAGGTAACTCTAACAAAGCAAATGAAAGATTGTATGATAAAAACTTCAAGTCTTTGAAGAAAGAAATTGAAGAAGATATCAGAAGATGGAAAAGTCTGCCATGCTCATGGATTGGTAGCATTAACATAGTAAGAAATGTCCATTCTACCAAAAGTAATCTACAAATTCACTATAATCCTCACCAAGATTCCAACACAATTCTTTATAGATTTTGAAAGGACAATTCTCAACTTCATATGGAAAATAAAAACCCAGGATAGTTAAAAAAAAAAATCTTGAGCAATAGAAGAATTGTTGGAGGTACCACCATACCTGATTTCAAGGATACTATAGAGCTATAGTAAGAAAAATCTCATAGTATTAGCATAAAAACAGAGATGTTGATCAATAGAATGGAATAAAAGACACAAACATAAAGCTGCACATCTATGGACACCTGAATTTGATGAAGTAGCCAGAAATACACACTGGATAAAAGACAGAATCTTCAATAAATGGTACTGGTCAAACTGGATGCTAGCATGTAGAAGAATGTAAGTAGATCCCTGTCTATCATCTTGTACAAAGCTCAAGTCCTAGTGGATCAAATAGCTCAACATAAAGCCAGATACACTAAACCCAACAGAAGAGAAAGTGGGAATAGCTTTGAATTCATTGGCAGAGGAGATGACTTTCTGAATAGAACACCAATAGCACAGTCACTAAGATCAACAATTAATAAATGGAATCTCATGAAACTGAAAAGCTTTTGTAAGGCAAAGGACACAGTTAATAGTACAAAGTGACAGTCTACAGAATAGGAAAATATATTTGCCAAATCTAGTTTGAGTTGGAGACTAATAATCCTAAATATATAATGAACTCGAGAAGCTAGTTATCAAAAAAAACCAAATAACCTAACTAAAAAATGTGGTACATATCTAAACAGCAAATTCTCAGAAGAGGAAACTCAGATTGGTTAAAAAACATTTAAAGAAATATTCAGCATCCTTAGCCATCAGGAAAATGTAAATCAAAAGCTCTTTGAGATTCCATCTTATTCCCACAAGAATGGCGAAGATCAATAACACAAATGACAGGTCATGCTGGCAAGGTTATGGAACAAGGGGAACATTCTTCTTCTGCTGGTGGGAGTGCAAACTTGTATAGTCACTACGGAAATCAATATGTTGATTCCTTAGAAAATTGGGAATCAATATACCTCAAGTCCCTGCTATACCACTCCTACTGCAAGGACTAATTGAGTTCATTGAGGCTTTATTCATGATAGCCAGAAACTGGAAACAACCTAGATGTCCCTCAGATGAAGAATAGATAAACAAAATGTGGTATATTTACACTGTTAAAAAATGACATCATGAAATTTGTAGGCAAAAGAATGGAACTAAAAAAAAAAAATCATCCTGAGTGAGGTAACCCACACCCAAAAAGACAAATATGGTATGTATTCTCTTATACGTGGATATTATCCATTACATAAATTATAATCATGCTGCAATCCTTAGATCCAGAGAGGTTAAGAGGAGGAGTCTAGGGGGGAATGTATGGATCTTCCTGGGAAGAGGAAATAGAATAGATTTTGTGGTTAAACTACGAGAGGGAGGGATTAGGTGTTGGTAGTGGAGCAGAGGAGGGAGAAGATTGGATGGAAATAGAATATGGGGAGCAGATGTAGAACCCACAGTCAGACCTTATGTGGAGAGGGAGTATAAATTGGAGGTCTCCATTGGGTCCTTCCTCTCAGAGCTTGGGGAATCCCATGGAAGATGGGGAAGAACGATTGTAGGAGTCAGAGGGGATGAAGGACAACAGGACAACATGGCCCGCTGAATTAACTTAGCATGGTACATATGGGTTCATACAGACTAAACAGCAAGCAGGAGGTCTAAATGAGTCTGGACCTGGCCCTCTGTATACGTATGTGGCTGTTAGCTTGGTGTTTCGGTGGGACTCCTAACTGTGGGAGTGGATGTGTCTCTCACTGTTTTGCGCTCTCTTGAGACTCTTTTCCTCCTGTTGTGTTGCCTTCTCCAGGTCCATTGTGAGAACACAGGAGTCACCCACCCACTCACAAACAAACAAACAAACAAACAAAAAGGAATACTGTTCTTAATATTAGAAGTCAGAGTTAATGCAGATAAGGTGTAGAAAGTCGTGTAAAACAAATGGATGTTCAAGATTGGATGTTCTTGCCCTTCTCTCTCTTTCATTTGCTTACCTTTTCGGCACAGAGCACATTGGAAGAAGGGTTTCTTCTGTGTTTCTTTTCCTTTTTTACATGTAGCCCAGATGTCCTAGGAATACACATAGAAGGAATATAGTACTATTCCATTTCTTAATGGTCTAATTGTCGTTGGGAAAAAAAATAATATAAAGTAATCTTCATACTGAAAGGATGAATAATAAGTTGTATGGAGTAATCTAAGAAAAATATTGTATCAAACAATTTATTCTTTTAGTGTTATTCAATCTTTTATAACTTAGGGGATCTGAGTCCTACCTAATAGTATCAATAAGTGCATACCCAGGAAGTCAGGCTATTAAATGAGATATTGTGTATAAGGTACTTTGGTATGATAAGAGCTCAATAAATGGTAGATAATGGGATATGAACTCCAGTTTGGTTAGACAATAAATAAGAATCTTAAGTTCATCTTTAAATTGTCTTAGAATTATATCCTCATGTGCTGAAAAGATTTTTAAAGACAATAACGATTTTATTGTCATTGGAAAGTTACTGCAATGATAGATATTACAAAAGGAAGGAAAGGAGGATTCCACAGATTTGGTCATTCCAACCAGACAGCTTGATGTTTCAATACCCAGAGAAATTCCGTATGATTGGGAAACATATTTTATATGGAAGATTAAATGGAAGTTGTGATTGCTAAAACCAGCACTTAGTTTTGCAAGTCAGGCTAAAAGCTACAAGATTTCCTCTTTTAAAAAAGAATTTTATATGCAAAACTAATCAGGAAAATATCATAGATGTAAAGTGTGTATTTCAAGAAAGTATGTGAAAATAGTTGTATAAAATTTTGATATGCTAACATATATTTTGAATACCCAGATAATCATCCTGAGTTATTACTTTATAAATTATTTGACTGCATAGTTTTGTATTCTGTAGAGCAGAATGAAATGAAATCTTGAAGATCTTGGAGTAAACAGAACATTGTGAAACAATACTCTAGTCCCAGTGGTAGCAGCCCTGACTAGACAGCCTTTGGCATGCTAAAGTTATTTACACATGCCTTTTTAAAAGGAACACAGATAAACTAGAGTATTTCCAACAAAGGAGAATCACGGAGTCAATTATATAAAAATATAATACTTTATGGAGTGACTAATATCCTAAGCTTTGATTTCAAGTTTTTCCATGCCTATGTTTTATTTTTTTTGTAAAGATAAATGTTATATTGAAAAATGCTTTTTAAAGTATTGTAAAGATTAACATATTTAATTCATAAAGAGCACACACACATAAAGAAAAGCATCAGGATCCAATTGAAATGAGAGTGAAGGGAATGAATGGAAGGCACACAGAGCAGAAAGTACAGATAGCGAACGGAACGAACATTGTTTATTATCAGTTATCATCAATGAAATGAAATGAAAACAATTAATCTTCACAGTTTTCATGCAATGAATTAGCACAGTCATAGACAAACATGATATTTTCTGTGCATTGCAGAGACCATGAACAAGCAGTTTCCTGCATTGTTTCTGGGAGTTTAAGTTTGGGTAAAGAATTTAGGAATCAAATTAATGATTTGGATTAACAGTTTTAACAAATTCTAAGAAAACAGCACTCTTGCAAGGTAGTGATTAGAAGTTCTCCATAAATCTTGAGTGTAAAAGTATTTCTCCTCATGGTGTGTGTGTGTGTGATTGAGTTTAACAATTTGTCTTTTCTTTTTTTTTTTTTTTGGATACAGTTTGTTTAGTTTAGACAAACTGAAGTGGCAGTACTATCTAGGAGGTCCAAGGAGATAGATTTGGTTTGAATATAAAGATTTTTATGAAAGCACAGGTGCTAGGGATTAAACCACCCTTCAAACCTTCCCCAACCCTTCTATGTTTCACCTCCATGCTTTGAGCACAGTACTGGGAGGAAGCTCATGGAGGTGCAGTCAAAAAGTAATCCTTAAACTAAATTTTGAAGGGTTGCTCTGTTTCCAGCAGAGTCCTCGGTGGAACCATGTCTGCTCTTAGCAACATTTAGACCTACCTGATAGTGAAAGAGATGGAGAACATTAGCAGTACAGAACAGCGAACTAGTGAACGTAATCAACACTGTTTGTTAATGCTAGTGGAAATGCAGAAGCACACTTTTAACCATTGGAAGAAGCAGATGCCTATGTCCAACTTGTTTTGGAGAGCAACTATGACTCCCTTCTTGCTTTGTTAGCTAACAATCACACGGAGATGAAAGTGGGATTTCAAGTGAGTGGTAAATAATCGTGGATGAAAATTTCAGTTTCAGGAGGCTCATAAATTCGGACGGAGTACCTGTGTTAATCCTTTTATGGGAATATGGAAGACCTTGTGCTACTTTAAATTTAGCTTACAGCGCTCATGCTCCTCCTTGACTTAAATTTTTTTCCTGATTGCTTGAACAAATCGACCAACATTTGAAGATGTCGGCAGTTGTGCTTTAAGACTCGAAAGCTAAGATATATGAAGGCAGGGAACACAGCCAGCTGTTGGTAGGTTGTAGATTTTAGCAGCTTTGTAGCAATCCTGGTCAGTCTAAAAACTGACATTTGCCTTGGAAACAAAACAACAAAAAACCCTTTTTCCTACTTGGGACACAGTAGTTACTGCTGTTGAAAAAAAAAGAAAAGAAAAGAAACAGGAAGTGGTTGGAATGCTTTTACAGCTTTTCCGAGCTGCAGGTCGCGCTGCTTCACAGCTGTGCAGGGGGTAAAGTACCAGCACAAAGTCCTCTACGAACAGTGGCTCATTGAGCTCTGCTTGCTAATTTGTGGCGCATGTCAAATGCAAAGCAGATTTGGGAGTCTGCTGGGTTATGGAAACTGGTGGGGGAGGGGAGAGAAAGAGGGAAAAGAAGAACTAGGACGAGAGGAAGTTAACGTAGCTTCTCTCCCTGTCTTTATTAGAGAACCCAATATGGCATCTTGCATGAGGAGCTTGGTTTCTGATCGCAGCAGATACGTTGAATCTTTTCGGAGGTTTCTAAATAATTCCACCGAACACCAGTGCATGCTGGAATTCATGGACAAGAAGCTGCCAGGCGTAATAGAAAGGTAACAAAAAAGAGGTTTTTTTTTTCAGTGAACTAACCTGTGGGCCAAAGACAGATAGGTGGAACCCAGCCCAGGGGGTAGACAGAGGTGGAGGAGACTTTGGGATTAGAGCCATAGCCGACCAGAGCTGGCTGCTGCTGCCTGGCCTTGCCTAAACCAACCGGCCTCGCTTTAAATACCGAGAGAGACTGTTTGCTTTAAATACCGAGAGGAGACTCTGATTTGTGCTGCATACCTCGCAGCGCAGGCTATGAGTTAACCACTTGAAGGCTTTGAAGGCATAAGTCCAACCTTATTTGGAAAAAGATAAGATATAAATCATTAAACTCAGATTTTTTTTCTAGTCTCCTTTCAGATTATATGTTTCAAAAAAAAAAAAAAGTCCCAAATGATTCTGGTATTCTTTCCTTAGAGTCAGATATAAGCCACTGCAAAATAGTTTTTGCTCCAAAGCATAGAATTAGTGCTTCTCAATTCTAATAATATCGACTTAAATTCATTTCCTTTGTCTGTTATTATCATTCTCCCCCAAACTGTCTTTTCCTTTCAATTTAATATTATCAATATGATCCTGAAAAAAGATTATTTTACCATTATCAGTGAGACTGGTTTCTATCCTTCTCACAGACTCCTTTATTTATCATTTATTTTTGATTAATGTGTTCAATTTGTCTCAAAGCTGATAAGCATTATTGAGGTAACATAAGATAGTTAAATCACTTTTCTGGGATAAATTGTGATGCTTCTGTTTCAAGAAGTAACTATAGAAAAGTAGTAAGAGGTGACTGACTGTGGACCTAATTTACAAGCAGCAAAGAAACCTAGTGTTTTATCTTTTGCTGTCTGCATTTCTCTGTGGAGTTAGTCCCCTGTGGTGGAGCTTCTGCCCAACCAGAGCAGACTTGTTGGACAAAAAAAAAAAATTCTACATGTCTTTTTCTTCTTCTCCTCCTTCTTTTTTAAAAGCACTTTTTCTAATGGAGTCATTTCCCCAGCCTTGTATTTTGTGTCTTAACAAGGTTCATTAATTGACATGTAATAGGATAAAGGGTATAGAAATTAAATCATGGGCTCTACACCCCACCTGATGCAAATATAGGTGTCACTAAGTGTAAGTGGACTTAGGGTTCATAAAGAAGAGCACAAGAAGTTGGGAGGGAAACATAGTGGTGGGGACATAGTGGACAAATCGGAGGGGAGGGAACAGTGGGTGAAAAACCTATCATGTGCATGTATGGTATTTTCAAGCTAAAACATTAAAATATTAAAGCAGATACCAAGTAGACAGTTTTATCTGAAATTATAATTTATTTCTTTGGATCATTCGACACATTTCTAAAAATAGAGGTTATGGGTTACTTTCACAATATTTTGTAGTTTGGATAGTACACATTCATCCCTTAGCTTAGCCAGATCCTTGATTTTCTTCAGGCTCACACTGTACACTGAAGATGGATGGGTTTAATGCAATGATGGCCCTTTCTCTGACTTCTGAATGCGTCCAGTCTAGCTGGAATGTTGACTGTAGAATTTGGGAAAGACTCCTGAGATTTTGGTACTGTCTTTTTTATTTTTATGAAATGTAATTCCTAGGATAGGCATACAATAAACACATATACGTATTTGTTTATTGAAAGGAAAACAGGAGGAAGGAAGAGAAAAAGACATCATTGAGGCAGCATGAACCACCAAGTCCTTGCCCAGGCCCAGGCTTTATATCATGAGTGTAAAAGGTCGACAGAGATTGACAGAACTATGTGGTCTTGACTTCTAATTTCTAAAGACATGCCACTTTTTACAGGCAAGGTGCTTATAGTGTCTCTAAATTCAAGAAAAGAATGGAGCCGGTTGAAGGAGACCCCTGCTCAGTGGGGCTTCCCTTCCAGACAGTGATTAGTCACAAACCACACCAAAACACCTGTCTTCACAGAGAGATCCTTTATTAAGTTGGGAAGAAAAGTGGCTGCTTTCTGACTCCTGCAGAAAAACAGCAGCACATGAGCTTGCAGATGTAGAAGAAGAGGAAAGGCTGTGTTAGAATGGACAAGGGTTTGGTGGTATATTTTGATTAGTCTTTTGCTTTTCAATAGACTTAATACGAAGAATTGGCAAGGCGTCTTTTCGTTTTTCTTAAATTATATAATTTTGTTTATTTGCTTGCTTTTCAGGATTGGCGAAACAAAAACAGAAATTAAGATTCTGAGCATAGGTGGAGGTGCAGGTATGGATAATACATACAGCATTTATATTCTGCAATAGGCACCATGGTATTTGGTAGCCACATTGTTCATGCTCCAGAGAGCCTCTTTTCTTTGCTTTTTTGTGAAAGATCAAGTTATAAATACTAGCAACATCAGTCATCTCAATTTAATTGCTCTCAATGAATTTATAAGCTTTAGAACATTAATCTTCTTTATAATTTGTAGGATAGGTAAGAGATGAGATTTTCTTTATTCTTTTGGTAAGTAGAAAACCAGGAAAACTTAGAAGATTATTACTGTTACTTTCACAATATTTTTTTAGTTTGGATAGTACACATTCATCCCTTAGCTTAGCCAGATCCTTGATTTTCTTCAGGCTCACATTGTAGACTGATGATGTAAGAACTGGAAACTTTCACCAGAATATAAATTGATGCGCAGCTCCCTTCATTAAAAACATCTCAAAATGAGCAAAATATACTTAATATCGTAGTTAATTTACATTATTGTAGCCCCATCTCTGAAGTGAGTTGACCTTGCTACTCCCTTCTTCTGGATGAATTGTAAAGCTATTTTTAATCATCCAAAGTACTTTTTTATCTGTGTTTTATTAGCATCACTTGGTCTTATTATTCTTAAGAACTTTTAATTCTAGAAGAAAAAATACTAACTCTGGAAAAGCAGATTAATACATGTGTCATTTGTAACTACCCCTAAATGAACCATGTAACTTTGACTGATGCATAAGCTGAGATTTTCTCATCAGTGAAATGGAAACTCTGAGTCTTATCTACAGGATTGTAATAAGAAAGCATTTGTAAAGTGCTGAACATATGCTATCCCTCCTGTAAAACAAAGGCTTTCCCTCTCAAGAAGGTTTCTTCTCAGGGGTTAGTATTTGTTTGTTTCATTTTTAAGGTATTAGTCATCTTTGACTTAATATATAATATAAAACATGCTGACATAGTTGTGATTACAGCCTAAGTGGAAACTACACTAGCGCTTGTTAGTATCCTTGAGCCTGTTAAATACAAGCGTTTGGTGCCATATGAATGAGATAGATTGTAGCCCATATTAATACAAAGGAAATCAAGAGTCTTTCAGGGAAAAAGAATAGCTGGTTTATGGTGGCATTATTTATTCAGTTATCCTAAAATTCAGTGTGCTATACTGCAATAAGGACTAATTCTAAAAATCCACTTGCTCTATTATCTTTAACCACACAGATAAAGAGAACAGCAAGAACAAATCAAGAAGGTTACTGTCGTTAATCATGCTATAGAGAATATTTAAGCTATGATACTGTATTATTGCTTACTGATACTATAAGCACAAAAGATTGTAATAGTGATGAATTACCCAAAGAATATCCTGTTAATTCACTAAATAAAGTCATTTCCAGTGTATTGCAGATGAGTTTCAGATAGCCCCCAAGCATCAGGACTATGACTTCATAGTGTTGTGTGTACTTAGAGAGTATGAAAAGTCCTACAAGCAACAATAATTAAAAATAATCTCTATCATGGCTTAGTTAATTGTCTTTTAATATAAAGTTAATTGAATTTCTAATGTGAATGTATCCACTTTCTTTCTTTCTTTCTTTCTTTTTTTCCGATTTTTTTGAGACAGGGTTTCTCTGGGTAGCCCTGGAACTTGCTCTGTAGACCAGGCTGGCCTCAAACTCAGAGATCTGCCTGCCTCTGCCTCACAAGTGAGTACTGGGATTAATGGCCGTATATTCTTATAAGCTACCTTATAAAGAATATTTGGCCTGTACACTGATTCTTTACAACAAGATGCACCTAGGAACTGATAGGATTCATCAAAATAAAGGGAAGAATACTTTAAGTCCTTTTGTTGGAGGCTGAACATTCTATTGATACTAATCTCTGTCTTTGAGAGAATATGGAATCTCTTTAGGGCAGTATTTCATGTAGTTTGAATTTTCATATTGCAACTAGGTAATGCTTATCTGCCAAACTAAAAGCAAGTACCATCCATTGAGGAATCACATATCCTTGCCTTGGAGAAGCAGTACCTCTCATATTTTACCACCTTCAATTAAGAGGTTTATGTCACCCTTGAACTTGGTTGTGCTGCCAGATCAGTCTCTGAACTATACTTGCAAGTGCAACCGCCGGTCTAGGGGTGCTGTGTTCCCACAGTATACTTTACAGGTTCATAGCAGTCTTAGCTCACTGGACTCTGGTTTCACCATCTAGATGTTCTATTCTCAGAAGCATAAGCAACTTCCACTGATTTTCTCCAGGCCTCTGGTGAAAATGTTCTCTCAGTACAACTGAGAAACACACCCCAAAGCAAACAAACTAAAACCTCCTTAAGTGAAATTGCTACTTATTGTGAGTGATTATCTTTACAGCCAAGCAACTGACATCTGGGGCCTCTCCCTCTTGCAAAAGAGTCATCCTAGCTGGCCTTGTTGACAGCTTACACCAACCCCTGAGTATTTGAATGCTCCTTATCAACCTGCAAATTTATACATGGCCCAGAGGAGGAGTTAGAATATGTATATGTTCTATATATTCATATATAGACTCTATATACTCATATTTATGCCAAGGGAAAGACTAGAGAAGGGTCTATCTAGGTTGGCTATGGGAAGCCCTCATTCCTACTGAGGAGGCTGTCCAGGTATGCCAGTGGAGAAGGTGTGCCCACATCCCTATAAGGAATCTGTCACCTGGGCTCTATAAGGAAACTCAGTATCTTCATTAGGAGAAGGGCTAGACCTTACTTTCATCTCCCTCTGGGAAGAAATTTTAGCAATGCTGCTTTATGCCACTTAGGGCTCATGTTCTTTGGTTATTTCTTGTTTTCAAAGCTATAAGAAGGAAGCATGCCTGTGCATTCTTTCTTTTTAGAAACTAGTGTCTACGTCAATAGACTTTCTATACCTTATGAAAAATGTAAGATGTACAAAAATCTTATGACACTTTTGTTCATAATCCAAGCAATTATTAGGGATCTATAGAGATCAAAAGAAAGGAAATTGATGGAAAAACTCCTTTGGGTATTCTTTAAGCAATTTTCCATTGTTATCTACAAATTATATGTTTTAGTGATGGAGAAATATGTGAAGCAAATATTGTATGAGTGAAAAAGAAAGGAAATCACAAGGAAAAGAAATCATGGACAAAAACCCAGACTAAAACTTTTACAGAGCCCACACTGAGCAGGTGTTCATGTATATATTCTTTAATAAGAAACAATGAGAAGCCAGGAATATTTTTGTTGTTTGTTTGGCTGTTTTCAGGGTTTCTATAGTCATATCACATTGACTTCAGCAATTGCTTTTTGTTTTTTAGAATAGTAATATTATTTTTACTTTAAATCTGATAGAATTTGCTTTTTGATCCATCTTCAACAATGACATTTCCTTAAATTTATAATGCTACTAACTTAATACTTATGCTTGGAAAATGCTCCAGAAAAGAGTTAATGTCAATATGTTCTTCTTGCTATGGGCTTTGGATATATGAGACTTATTTTTTTTAGTTATTATATTCAAGTATCAGAAAGTATTATAATTATTAGAACTAAATTCGACAATTAGTTCTATACAGCTTTTTATTTGTATTCCCATTACTTTATGTACAGGCAGTATGAGCCCTCTCATAATTTTTTGGTAATAATTTTACTGTTACCAGTTGAGAGCACTTGGGCTAGGTGAATTTTTGTTATGCACCACACAGGTATCAGCATTGCTTTTTTTTTTCCCATGTTAGTTTTTATTAGAAATATTCCCTTGAGTCTAACACAGGTAACAGCATTTATATGGAGGACAAAAGATAGGAAAAATGTAATTCATCCTCACTTTACAAATAAATAACTTGAGCATTATTAGGTAGAATAAAGCCCAAGGTCCAACAAATTGTACAAAATGGATGTAAAAGTTATTAACCTGGTAAAAGAGAGAATGAATGATTTAGTAATAACCAAATATTTGAAAATATGATTCTTGGGGCTGGAGAGATGGCCCAGTGGTTAAGAGCACTGCCTGTTCTTCCAGAGGACCCAGGTTCTATTCCCAGCACCTAGTGGGAGGTCATAGCAGTCTGTAACTATAGTTCTAGGGGATCTGACACCCTCATAAAGACATTCATGCAGGCAAAACACCAACGCAGGTGAAATAAAAATAAGTAAATTTATAGAAAGTTGAATAAGAAAAAATATGATCTTAGCAGCTTTTAAATTTCATCTCCTTTCTCAAATAAAATGTTAAGAGAACACAGAAGTTTATTAATTTCTGTTCTTAGGTAAGCAAATGGGCTGGTGTGTCTGGTAAGTTAGGATAGCAGCAGAACAAAAATTGTTAGAGTGGGGACTAAATGGACTGATATGCCTGTTGGGCCTAGGAAAGAGTATAATGGTAGTACTATGTCTTTCCAGTAATAATAGAGTGTGACCTGTTTTGACAAATGTAACAAGGGCAGACCAGCTATGAACAGAAATACCTCTTAGATTGTATAGGTTCATGTGCTAACTTACACTTCGAGCAATTGTTTTACATACAGAAACTCCAAAGTTTAGTTGTTGGGATCAATGGATAGATTTAAAATTAATAATTACAATTAATACTGACTTGGTTATCTTTAGACAGACCAGGACTGCTTATCCTTAGTGATTGTTATCCAGGGTCATCGCGCCTACCTGGTATAATCGTTTTCTAAGAGGCACAGTATTTAATTTGTGGCTATCAGCCAAGGTTGTGACCTCTTAAACTGCCTGGTAGAGGC